>OX376372.1:65055047-65445047 GCA_947369275.1 Nemotelus nigrinus
CAACTGACATTGACATGAAGACACTCGAGTAAGCATTCAATTTCTAGGGGAATGGTGGAAATAAAAGAGAGGGAAGATGAAGCAGCATGGGGAACTTCACAAAGTAAGATTGAATTGCGTTGAGAAAAGAAGATAGAAAAAAAATTTGCAAAGAGGTCGCAAATTTCTCGTAAATTAGAAGCAGTAGTATTATTAATGAATATGGAATCGGGGAAGCGAGGGAAAGTTTCGAGGGAACGGACATAAGCCAAAAGGGTTTCTGTTAATTAGAACAGATAGAGAACTCAATGCTTGCAAAGTAATCTCGGATAGCTTGATTGATGGCAATTTTGGCAGTAGAACGCAGACTCGAAAATTCGAGGAAGTCATTATGAGAACCTTTTTTTTTAAATCTAGCTCGAGCTACATTCTTAACTACTTTGCGAGCAGACGCCACATCACGCCGAAGCCATTAGGCTTGCGAGGACAGCTGGAAGGAGTGAACCTGGAGATAAGGCTGGACAGAAAGTTTTGGAATTTTATGACAAGTTCGCTAGCACTGAGGCCGCGCAACAAGGAGAACTAGTTACCCAAGTTAATTTCAGTCGTCATACCAGCGAAGTTTGTTTTATGGTTATTAAAGCGCACGGCTCGAGAAGGATCTCTAATGGTTTAAAAATCAACATGTAGTGCGACTGAGAGAGGAGGGTGATGCAAATTAGCTTGGGCATAAGGAAGGGAGCGGTTTGAACATTGACAATAATAGATTGGAATAAGTCTTGTATTTTTTATTTACATTGGGAACAGAGTTGAAATGAGAAAGAGAATACAATGAAAGGAAGGATGAGGTTATCAAAGAAATATCGGATAAGATTAGGGAAGAAAAGTCATGATTCCATAACAGGTTCGGTAAGCTGAAATCACCACATATTAAAAACAAGGCAGAGGGAAAGCTAATGGTGAGGTAGCTGGATAGCTCATCAAAAAATTTGCTATAAACCACAACTGAGGAATCACAAGGAATACATACTGAGGTAACAATGAGAATTTCGGTGGGAGCAAGAGTAACGCACACAGCAATACTTTCAATAGGAGGAGAAGGATAGAAGTCCATACAGAGTGTTCCTTGAAGAGACCTGTGAACAGCAACTAACACACCACCGCCATCGTTTTTCCTAATGTAGCTCGACCACAACCACGGCGGAAGACTCTGTGCAAAGAGAGCATCTCGTTATCATAAATATCCTTAGTTAACCATGTTTCGGTTAAGCAGATGATATGGTCAGAAGAAAGAGTAGAGGAAAGAATCAGCGTGTTTAGCTTAGTCCTAAGTCCACGCACGTTCTAATAGTATACATAGATTGGATTGAGCTTATTATCTACGAGAATTTTGCGAAGCATTAGAGCGACTGGTTTTATGAGACCTTGGAATAAAATCCTTTACTAAGGTGCCGAGTGGCCAAAAATCGTTCCCGCAAACTTTGTCGAAACCAGGAGAAACAGTAGCCCGGAATGAGGCGATAGTTTAATTGCCGAGACTATCCTTCATGAGCTTTTTGCATGTAAGGAGAGTTGTTTATTTCGCTGTTGTAAACATTTGTGTGAGAGGAAAACGGAGGACTGGAGACATGCTATTATCATACTAGTGAATTGGTGATGATGCACTCGAAGTCATTGGCTGTTGGATTTTAGAAATTCCAAAAGCCCCGAAAGGCAATGACAATTTATAAATCCTCGTTCAAAATAGTAAATTAGTTCTTTCATTTACTATTGGCATGTGCAGTTAAATAAAGTTTAGTAAAAAACAGCCGTTCGAGGAAACAATAAGCAGACAATAATAAATAGATACATATATATACCATGTAATCATTATATTTCAGAGAATGATGAAAAGCATGAATAAAATTTATATGATTGAGTTGATATTTTCAAAAGAAATCCTGAGTTTCATATGCCAATAGAGTTCATGCAATTGCTAATGGGAAATTGGTATGTACATTAAGCTACCTAAGCTACAAAAGACTTTTCAAATTTGGAGCATATTTTTGAATGGAACTGTCTGCCAACAAGTCAACATTTCCTGGCATCAGTTCCATGTCAGAACAAATAAAAAATAACCGCTCTGCTCACTGAGTCGGTTTGCCACTGATTACGGAGTTACGAGTAAATATTTGAAATAAACATCATTCATGGGAAATTTCCTATTCTATTGATGAAAATCACCGAACCTTGATTCCGATATTACACAAGTACCTACCCAGTTCGTTTCCGTACACGAGATTTATAGGAGAATATGGTTTACTGGTAGCAACAAGCCGAAGTGAAATATATTAGCAATCGATTGGGACACCGGTCAATAGCATTATTATACGGCACCGGGTCAGCGTTCTCGGTGAGTCAAATAGGCTGAATTTTATTACAACCTATTTACGAGTTCATGGAATGTTTTTACGACCATTTGGTGCGATCAATTTTCATTGTCGACCGAAATAATGAAAATCATTCGAAATATTCTACGTTTGTGGTTGCAAATCTTCTATAGTTCCCTGGAGGTGAATGATTTGAATGTTATACTTGGGAAAGGTTGAATTAAGTTATCAAGGTTGTGGTTTGTTGAGCTTTATTTTGTAGTCTACAAGTGAAAGTTAAGGGCATGGCCGGCAAATTTGGGTTGCTATTCAAAGATTGCCTGAAATATAGAGCAACGCGATGGATGTATTTCAGAGGTATTATTGAGTAGCGGCAAATTCTTGGTTTATTTATGATTATTAAATAGGTTATTTATGATTATCAATAAAATAGATGTTAAATACATTTGCATTACTAATGTAAAATATATTTTAACCTATAAATAAATAATCTACAAAAATAAATAATAAAAAGCTATAGGCTACATTCGAAAAAAGTTCTTTCATCTAATTGAAGAAAAAGTTGATGGTATCAAAATAATATAAATAAATACGTTACAAAAGAATTTCTGTATTTTTCAATTGCGGCTCGGAAACAAAAGATATCGACAAACTATACAAACTATACAATGTTTACGAAACAAACATTCAAAATACTACTTACCAATTTCGAAGTGCCATTACTGTGTCCGCCACTACTGTTGCTCGCATTACTATCAACGGAAGTCTTTCGTTCGTTTTCATTGAAATTATTTTGTAGGGTAGGTGAAGTAGGTCCACTTCCAGTCGGCATTTTCTTCAGCTATTGTGTTACTCGCGTATCGGTTTCTCAAGACCTCGTCTTCCTCTTCTTATAGATTCTCAGCTTTTGTTTTGTTTCGCTTAGTCTAGCTTTATTGTTATTGCTACTAACGTTACTTTCCCTGGACTTTTTACAGCTTACAAATTATTGGCTACGAAACGTTACGACCAATGTGTTGCTGATGCTGTCGCAATTGGCGGAAGTACTTAAGTTTCTAACGTGTTCTTTATACGAGTACCGATGGTATGTTGCGTTATATTTTTTCTTGTTTTCGGTTTCAACCGTTTCGCGCTCTTTAAGTGGTGTTTTTGTTATCTTCTAATGGTCTATATTCTGGTCGATTCTAGAATCCGTTTCGTATTTCTGGCAGCGTTATAACAAATATCTTATGGCGTCACTTTGATAGTGCTGACTCTTCAAGCAATTTCGACCGTATATCATTTTATTTTTATTATTTCAGTGACACCTGTGCTACTTAGTTGGTACAATTGCGAGTGGAGCAATTACGATGTTATGTTGTTCTGCTCGCCGCGAAAAAGAATTTGAAGAATGCTTAAAGTTTCAAGTGCGATAGCCTTGGTAGTAGAGTATACTTCCTTCTGATCTTGTCGATCGATGAAAGGTTGTTTTGGATCGTAGCTAGGTCATTGATGCTTGCTATGCTTGTCGTTATCTGGAATAAAAATGTAACGAAAGAAATGTTAATGATGAAACGTGAGTAATTAGGTGTACATAGATACAAGCTAGAGTTCGTAGAATAATATCGATAAAAAAATACTGTAAGGTTTTTGTTTTTAATCAAATTACTGTGAATTTTTTATAGCTATCATGACAAATTCATTTGAATAAATATATGGTATTTAGATTTTACTAAAATTATATTATTTCATACATTTCATACATTTATACTTCATACATTTATACTTAGGTAAAGCTGATGAGCACAGGGAGCAGAATGTTATTATTATGAAATATTATTGCTTATATTTGGGCTAATTTTGAATGCAATTTTATAAAGCGATTGGTTTTTTATTACAAATTTTAGTGGCTTCACGTTAAACAAGATAAAATATATTGAGGTTATCGACTCAATTGCAGCTCATAATGATTACCTCGACTCGACAGCATGAATAACAGTCACGATATTTTGTCTAAGCTACTTAATCGTATAAGCTGCCTTGTGCTCTTTAACAAGACGAGTGGTATGACAGCGCACAGATTAAATTGTGACCATTTTTTTTTTGGTAAAGGTTTCGGGTTTTGAAGATTAGATATTTGTTAAAATATAACTTCGGAGTCAATTTAAACGAAGTTTATGGGAATAAGATAGTTCGTTGCCTGTAATTTGAATCAAGGTTCTTACCAATGACAATTTGAAGACAACGTTTGGTTTGCAGCAATATTATTACCTTCCTTTCTTAAATTTAAGTACAATACAAGATACAGTTAAATTCTCTGTAGAAATCCCAGAAGACTTGTGATCATTTGACGTGAATGACTATAATCACAGTCAAATGTCAAAATTTTTGCAAAAAAAAAAGTTAACATGTAAGACATAAGACTACTTTTTTTGATTGACGATTCTGATTTTGCAACACAGCCCTTCTCGACACACACAGGTAACGAAAACTCACTTTCGTTTGGTGTGGTTTAAACTTTACTGATTTTGATACGATTCAAACGAAGTATTGAAAACATAGAGCAATTGTATCAATTGCTGATTCAAACTTCGCAGAAAAACTGACTGATGAAAACTTTTTTTTCAAACAAAGCTTCATTGACGTTAATAAGAAAAATCTAATAGCTGAATATCATTCTTCAATTTTAGCGCAAATCCAAATGACAAACACCATCGACGACAACGACAAACACATCAGATGCTCCCAATTATTCCCAATTCACTAAGTGATTAATATCCTTTCCAAAGTTCTGTATACGTATACCATAGTATCTTAACTCTCATACACTACTTGACACAACTCGAGAATTCCGTCAAACTTGCTTGCTACAATCGACTAATCCGTCCTATAATTGCTCACAGTTTTCCTGCGTGGTACGATCCTTGTCTCTCCAAATGGAAAAAACGAGAGCATCGGAGCGCAAGGTTCTGCGCTACAAAACTTATTATAACACATATTTACCCATACTCGTCTTCATATCGGAAGCAAATCTGTTAACATAAAAGCTGGTCATTCAAATCATGCATGTCTGCTATATGAAAGAAATACACAGCTATCGTTGTTATTAAAGTGGCGAAACCAAGTTTTAATCTGGCCAAGCTACCTCCTGCACGTGATACTGCTCGATTTCACCCCTTATGGACTTACTTGCATATTGTCGTTGAATTCAGTTCATTTATAGAAAACGTTTGTTTGATTATTTTCTATATGACTCCCTTCTACAGATGCGGACATGGTTGTGAGCCACACTGAACCCGCTTTCCTGCGGGTGGATATCCAGGTCACGAGGTCTTAGCCCTAAAATGTTGACCAGAGACGCAGCCCATAACTTTCAGGTAAAGCAACTAGTCAAGTCGATCAAATGCTGGAAAGCAGGAGAAACGACTAGAAGCTGCGGTGAAATATGAGTGGTCATTCAAATCATGCATGTCTGCTATATGAAAGAAATACACAGCTATCGTTGTTATTAAAGTGGCGAAACCAAGTTTTAATCTGGCCAAGCTACCTCCTGCACGTGATACTGCTCGATTTCACCCCTTATGGACTTACTTGCATATTGTCGTTGAATTCAGTTCATTTATAGAAAACGTTTGTTTGATTATTTTCTATATGACTCCCTTCTACAGATGCGGACATGGTTGTGAGCCACACTGAACCCGCTTTCCTGCGGGTGGATATCCAGGTCACGAGGTCTTAGCCCTAAAATGTTGACCAGAGACGCAGCCCATAACTTTCAGGTAAAGCAACTAGTCAAGTCGATCAAATGCTGGAAAGCAGGAGAAACGACTAGAAGCTGCGGTGAAATATGAGTGGAGCAATCATTCGAACAGCAATCATTTTGGATGCTAGTGCGATTAATTATGAATCGTTAAATTTGTAAATTAAATAGAGCGAAAGAAATTCGATTGAAATCGAGTATTCTATCTTCCTAAAAACTAAATTAAAGGACGTGAGCCCCAAGAGCGCAGAAACATAAATGCGGCCCAACGAAAATATTTATGAAAGAGGTCGCATACAGTATTTCTATGCCTAGCTAAGAACTCTTGTTTCATCCGCCTTACTCAATAGATTTGGCCCCTACCGATTAGTATCTGTTTTCATTGATGTCTCTGACACTTTTCCGGAAAAACTTACGACTAGATCAGCTCAAAATGAGAGCGATTTTTCTGAGAAGGTATCGACAATTTAAAGGCTAGTGGCAAAATATATAGCTAGCGATGGCGCATATATGAAATAAAGTATTTTGTACGTTTCTCTAAAATTAAAATTGTTTTATTCAAGACAAAATAAGAATTATAAGCCGGGACAAATCTACGATATCTGATGCTAGCAAGGTCTTTAATATTGGTGAATGTTATTAATACATTTGAGAGGACTTATTACGGGCTAGATAATTTTATGAAATTTATGTTTTATGTTGGAAGAAAGATAGGTTTTTCGCGAAAATTTACAGGTGTTCCCTTGCCAAGCTAAACATTCAGAGGTTGAGTAACTTTTGCAGACCTGATGTTTTCAACAAAGAAATTGTTATAAACCAATTGCTTTAAACAAATAAAAGATACATATTTTTACAAAGAGAAGAAGACGGTGGTTTTTCAATTTGGGTATTTGCAAATGTTTAGAAAAATAAATTGATGAGTGCATTCAAAAGTTTTTGCTGGGAAAATATATAAAGATGTTGCTTCAGTTGCACCTACCACACCATACGAATATTGAAACGAAAATCGGAAGATCTCAAGTCATTTATTTTCAAATAGAGTGTTCCATTGGACAATTGTACCATATCGAGCCGAAAGCTTTTTTGAATATCCAGGAAGGTGGCATCAACTGATTTTCGGCTATTAAATTACCTTTTTATGCCCGATTTGAGTTTTTTTTTCAGCTGATGCTTATGGCCCAGTCATTTTAGCATAAAAAAGGGGGTCAACCTCGGAATGGGAGATAATAAGCTGAATTTTTGTATATACCTTCACTTTGGGGTCCTCAACGTTGCCTCAAAAGTCTCATAAAATCTCGTGTCTGCGTCGAAAGCTATTCAAGGTCAAAGGTGAGAAAAAACAGTTTTTTGCGATTATCTTGGTTTCTATTGCTCCAATGATGTTAACACTTAAGATTGAAATTGTAGAACATAAAATTTGCAACACATTTTATTTGAAGCATTTTTTCCTGCGCTCAACCGTTTTTCCGATAGAGGGCGGTAAGCGCGCAGCACTCAGCTATATGTACTGTAATACAAGGTCAACCGTGAATATCTGTGAATACTACCTTCAGTTTTGAATTATTTGTATTATTTATCAGTAAATACATTGTATTTAATAGCATTTTACCTATTTTTCATATTTTCATTTAATTATATTTACCTTCTTTGTGTGATTAAAAACTAATTAAATGAAATACTATTTGTATATGTAAGTTTATTGAAAGTAGATTTTAAGTGGTAAAATAATTATGTATTTTATCTTTAAAATGTGGAATTTTTTAAATATTTAAATACTTATCATAATTACAACTGGGAAGACGGTTTTTACGACGTTTTTATATCATCGATGGTGGATTTCTTCTGCATCGCGTCGTTTGGAGTAAAGACAATGCTTTTTCTGTTGTTTTAGATAAATACGTTAAGTATTCCTCAATAGTTTTAGATAAATTCGTTAAGTATGCATCAAAAACTGTTGTTGTGTTTGACGGATACTCAGACTACACTAAAAACATAAAAGCAATGGAACAACATAGAAGAAATGCTGCTTTTTCGAAATGTTATGAAGTTTGTTTCGACAAAGCAATGATTGTGCCAGTTAGCCAAGAAAAGTTTTTGTCAAATCGATGTAATAAGAAAAAACTTATTGGTATGCTCATTGAAAAGTTTGAGAGTGTAAATATCACAACAAAGCAAACAAAAGATGATGCTGATGTTCTAATTATAGAAACAGCAATCGAAGAATCTAAACCTGAAAGGACTGCCATCATTATCGGAAAAGACATAGATTTACTAGTTATTTTAATTGGACGCACCCAATTACATCAAAAAAGTTGGCAAAGGCAATGTCAAAACACAAATATATTCTTCAACAAGTTTTGACAAATATCCTATTTCCAAAAAACATGTTTTATTTTTACATGCATTCAGTGGATGTGATACAACTTCTGCACTGTTAAAAAAAGGGAAAAAAAACTTTCATAAAAGCACTAGAACAACTTGCCAATTTCGACGAACTAGCTGAAGTTTCTCTAGAAGAAGATGTCCAACAATTATACGATAATGGCATTCGGATCTTACTAGCGATATACAATGCTCCAAAATCTGAGGATAATATCGATCATCTTCGATATACTCAGTTCATTAAATCAACAAAACTTAATAAACCTGTCCAATTATCTAATCTTCCGCCGACAAGTGCAGCGGCCCATCATCATATAAGCCGTGTATATTACCTAGTTCAAAAATGGTTAGGGCATGATTTAAAACCCCAAGAATAGGGTTGGGTGCTCCAAAATGAGTTCCTGGAGCCAATGCCAACAATATTACCACCAGCTTCCGATGAATTACTGAATACTCTATTATGTGATTGTAAGAATGGATGTGGTGCACGGTGCCGATGTAGAAAATCGGGGCTGCAATGCACTTTAGCTTGTGGCCACTGTAATGGGCAATCTTGCCTCAATGCTGTTTCATTACAAAGTGACTGTGAGCAAATTCAGGAAGGTCTGGAAACACCAATTCAAGGCAACGAAGATGATGACAATGATACAGAAATTCCCGAACGTCCAGAAGATGACGATGAAGAAGAAGAAAAGTAGTACTTTTGTTATTTAAATTTTTAAAGAATGGTAGATTAAAAATATGTAATTTATATGTATATATATTAAAATAAATTAAATATATGTAAAATGTTATTAAATACAATGTATTTTTTGATAAATAATTCAAAACTGAAGGTTTCACGGTTGACCTTGCATTACAGTACATATGGCTGAGTGCTGCGCGCTTATCGCTCTCTATCGGAAAAACGGTTGAGCGCAGGAAAAAATGCTTCAAATAAAATGTGTCGCAAATTTTATGTTCTACAATTTCGATCCTAAGTGTTAACATCATTGGAGCAATAGAAGCCAAGATAATCGCAAAAAACTGTTTTTTCTCACCTTTGACCTTGAATAACTTTCGACGCAGACACGAGATTTTATGAGACTTTTGAGGCAACGTTGAGGACCCCAAAGTGAAGGTATATACAAAAATTCAGCTTATCTCTCATTCCGAGGTTTTATGCTAAAATGACTGGGCTATTAATGTTTACGCCAAGATGAAATCTACACTGTATATGGGGAATAATATTCCTTATAAAGAGTAGGTAGAAGTTCTTCAAATATATTGGACAATATATCAATCAAACTAATCGGTATATACTTATTGATTACTTGTGTAGGTTTGGTGGGTTTTAAAATTGGCACAACAATATCATTTTTCCATGTTCTTGGGAAGTTAGACAAAATCATGCAAGTGTTGTAAATGATGTGCATGTTCTGGGTAATTTTTTTGTAAATAAGATTTTTTATACCGGCCTTTTCACCAGATGTGTTCATTCACAGCTTTTGAATGACATGCTTGCTATATTTTAATATTAAGTGTATTTTGGTCAGGGATTTGACACTGGCTGTAAAAGGTTACTATTGCCAACTTTTCACTCAAGAATTTGGTTTATTATGCATGGATTTAGTTTCTGATGTTGTCGAAAAGTTTCTACAATTATCTGTGTTTTCTCTTGGGTGAGACAACCTGCCGATCCTCAATATTTAATAGTAGAATAGTCTCGTATATTTTACGTTGAGACTTTGTCAGGTTCCAGAATAGCTTGAGTGCCTTGTTAAAATACCTTGGTTTACTAATCCAGTTAAAAGGCTTTAACCTGATCTCTGTGCTGTGCTTTTCTTTTTAATGTGTACCATTTTTTCCCGGTTTGTAAAAAAATATTTTAATAAAATAAACGATTTTTCCCTTCGAAGCTAGATATATTTAATTTTGTGACAAATATTGATATTTCGAAGGTAATCTGCCCTGTTTTTCAGTGTCTAACGGTCTAATCTTAATCTGATTTAGGTATGTTATAAATAATGCTTACTTTTAAAGTACTGACTTATACTAATTACCAATTAATCGTCTACTAATTACTTTACTGAAATACATGTAACTATCTATACTAATTAAATTCTCCACCTCACTATCAAATGAATCTTCAAATTAACCTGAACAATGGTGATGCACAGTTTCGTTGGTCTGTGTTTAGTCTTCTATTCATTGGGATTATCCATATGTTCAGGCTTTCTCGTACCTGCTGTACTTCCTTAATCACCTCTCCGTTGTCCCAAGTTATGTTGTGGTCCTCCTCAAAGATGTGCTTCGCTACTGCTGATGGTACTAATGCTGTATTCCTTTTCCTCGCTGAAGCTGCTTCCCGTTTATGTTCCGTTAGTCTAATACCAACTAACCGTTTCGTTTAACCGATGTATATTTTGTCGCATTCTGGGCAGGTAATTTTATAAACTCCACATTGTTCCTTTTTATCCTTTTTGTTTTTCACGTGACATAGTATAGTACCTAATTTTTTAGCTTTACTGGTTGGAACTGCTTTAATAGCAAAGCGTTCAAGAAATTCCCGAACTTTTTTGAATATTGACGAAACAATAACTGGAACTCTTATAGTTGTTTTTCGCACGTAAAGAGCGTCGTTAAAGGATCCCGCTGCATTCTATACTTTTTCTTTTTGATAGGATTTCCAATTATCCTCTCGACAAATCCATTTTTTCTCGCCGTATCTTCAATATATTTAACTTCTGAGTTAAAACTTTCCTGATCCATGGGCACTGTTAATAGCCAGTGAATCATCGAATTACATGGCTTTTTGGGAATGCCAATGATCAGACGTGGATGATGTTGTCCTCTGGGTGTGTGTGTGGACTTCCGGTAGATATTAAACCTAAGAAGGCCTTCTTTCCTTAAGACCATTATATCCAAGAAGGGTAGTTTCTCATTCTTTTCGATTTCTATTGAAAATTTGATGTCTTCATGTGCTTAGTTCAACTTCTCCAAAGTTTAACGATAGCTAATATGTCGCCTACATATCTCAACCAAACCCGAGAAAGCGAACCTTCTTCATAAAGTTTCTTCTATAAATATCTCACTCATAAGTGGGGATATGGACACCTTTCATCGCTTTAAAGTATTTGACATCAAATGATACAACTAGCTCATCTTCCCCTGTTGTTGTCACTCTTCCAAGCCACTCCATTATCTCGTCGCGATTTTTAACCGTTCTATCACTAATCTTACCTAAGGTCCTACACTTTTCTACAATCCACTTTGCGATTCTCCTTGTTGGAGCGTTTGTAGCGGTGACAATTTCCCTTAGTTCACTTCCTTCATTATGTATCTTTGGAAGGCACCTAATTCTTTGCAACGACGAGTTTGAGACCCGCAGCTTGTTCACCTCTCCAATCGTCCCTTTGCACTCTTTCAACTCGTTTGATAGAGTCTGGTAAGGGATTTTTCCTTGGCTCGTGGTTTTCCCCGTTGTTGAGTTTTTCCATAACTAATCGGTCATATTCGTTTTTGTCCATTACGACCACGGCATTTCCTTTACCGGCTTTGGCATTAGCAGCCAACTCTTTGAGCACTCTTTGTGCCTTCCCAGTGTTCCCCCTCTTAAGATTTTCCTTCCTGATGAGTTTAGCCACATTGCCTCTAATCTGTGCTTGTTAAAGAACATACACCTTTGATCGAATGAAGTTTGAAGCTACTTTCAATATTTTTTACTAGTCGGCTGTGGAGTAGTTGAATATTCGGGTATGTTTATTCAGGACTATTTGATTTACTGTGAAGTGGAAGTTAAGTGAATCAGCAAATAGTTCACATGAAACAAAGTCGTGTGACAAACTCAGGATGTTTATAAAATATAGACATTACAGTATAATCTACTTCAAAGTTTAAGCCGTGTTTCAGAACAAGTACTACATATGTCTAACTTATGATTAAATATAAAATTATTCAGTTCACAAGTTTCGCCAGTGAGTATTCTAGATATGATTCTCAAATTATGGTATGCATCTATATTAACCTTAAGCCTAGTTTCGCAATTACATAAAATTGATCAACTTTGTTTTTACAGCTTCTCCGCTAAGGCTAATCCTCCTAAGTGAGATTTAGCAACTTAGGCTGCCACTCGAGTAACCTCGAAGTGGTGGTTGGGCTCACGATTGGTGTTTATACGAGGGGCGGCTGATAAGTTCGTGGCCTAAGATACTAGGCGATGACTAAACTGAAATACGCGAAAAAAATTTGAGGACATGTCATGAGTTCTTCAGGATTCTGCACTTTCATATACGATGGCATAAGATAGGCTCGGCTCTTTCAACAAGAAAGAAAGATCTGGACCCACGACCTGGCCACACAATGACGGTCGTGACCGAAAAATATGTCAGAAAAGATGACAAAGTAGTAGAGACTAATTTTCATTGCAGCAGATATCAGAAGCACTACAGATTAGCAAAGAACGAGTTGGACAGATTTTACATGAACATGAAATAAATTTGTGGGCATTGGGTACCGCGAATGATCACACCGCTCGACAAGCAGCGACCTCTGGAGAGTTATAAAGATTTTTTGGAGTTGTGTCAGGGTAATTTGGTTGAAATTTGTAGCCGCCTTGTGACCGTTCTTGAAACCTGGATTCGTCAGTAATTGGCATTATGTAAATTGATTGTAATTTACTTGTAATAGTTAAACTTGTCTAAATCTCTTGTCTTGTCTGAAAATTGATCGAATTTATTTCAGCTCTTTTAATATAGCCGAAGCTTTTTTTGAAATCATCATCATCAACGTGGCACAACAGCCCGACGACAGGCCTTGGCCGCCTGGATCGATCTCCGCCAATTGTCTCGGTCACGTGACCGCGTCCTCTAGTCTTGGAACCCCAATAATTGCTCGGCGTCCGCATACACTGAGCTCTACCAACGAGCTCTTGGTCTTCCTATTGGCCTCGCTCCGACGACTCGTCTTGCGTTCATGACAGATTTTACATGAACATGAAATAAATTTGTGGGCATTGGGTACCGCGAATGATCACACCGCTCGACAAGCAGCGACCTCTGGAGAGTTATAAAGATTTTTTGGAGTTGTGTCAGGGTAATTTGGTTGAAATTTGTAGCCGCTTTTTGACCGTTCCTGAAACCTGGATTCGTCAGTATGATTCCGAGTCCAAACAAGAGTCGCTGTTGATAAAAAAGAAGAAATTCGAAGTGGAATAGTCGGCGTCGAGGATTATGACTAGCATTTTCTGGAAAAGCGAAGGAGTTTGCCTAAAGGGCCTACAATGAACGGTCAGAACTACGCTAATATACTGGGTCAGGTACGTGAGGCAGTTGTACAGAAGAGACGTGACAAGTTGTCGCGAGGAGTGCTTTTTCTGCAAGACAACGCGTCCATTCACAATGCTCGAGTTTTTATTCATTAAGTCCTTAGGCCGCGAACTCATCAGCCGCCCCTCGTATGCTTTCTTTTAGCAAACTTTGCTTTTAGCTGCATTTTGGAAATCTATAGCCTACGTAGCGATGATTAGATATGCATTTAAATGAGGTTTTAGTGCAGTCAACTACTTTAGGCTCTTCGGAGCATACATCACATTTTACCTTCATGAGACCGTTAGACAATCTTAGTCTAAAAGTTTGACTCTTTTAGCATTGTGTTATTTGATTTTTATTTACTTGTAGTAGTTAAACTTGTCTAAATCTCTTGCCTTGTTCGATCGCCTTGATCGAATTTCTTTTAGTTTTTTTAATATAGTGGAAGCTTTTATTGAAATAAGATGTCTAAATAGTTTATATGTTCTAGTTTATAACGCCTTCACACATAACACTATTTTTCAGTTCATCGTAGATTTTTGAAATGTCCATCTCATGTACATGGCTCAACACAAATTTGATTGGGTTCTTCTTTATGCTTTCGTGCGTAAAAAATTCACAATTCTCACTTTCTAAATAAATAATTAGGGTCGTCTTATCCTATTTATAGTACCTTCTTTTTGCAGCACATTATCTACGTAAAGTTGAGTTCTTCACATAATTATTAATGGTGCTATGTTCAATGTTTTATTGCTTTTCACAGTAACACATTGATATTAAACGCAACAATCGCGAGATGTTATTTTAGCTTTGCTTCACTCGAGTTTTTTTTGTCTTCCACTCTATCATGGGGGGATTCATTATATTTCCGATATTTTTTCTTCGCTCGTATTTAAGACTTTCTGTGTTAAATTGGAGATGAATTTACACAACTTTCTCCAATGTGCTGAAGAAAAACTTACACATTACATAAAACGAATCTGTTGAGACACCCTCATTTGAATTTTTACAATGAGAATCTTAGCTCCTGTGTACCAATTTAAAAGCTTTTATCGGAACGCTGAATTTCGTTAATCCACAAGCTATTTTCTATCAAACCTTTTATTTGGATGACCCTCTTTTTAAGTGCAGCTTTGCGATGTGCTAAGGCCTAATCGTGGTAAAGTACAAAATTTTAATGCTCCTTACGTCATTTTTTTATTCTTTCAATATTTAATCACTTTCTTTCACTCTCTCACTCATTTTTTCAATAAATGCGTCATCAATATCACCAATATCAATTTCCTACTGCTTTTAATGTAAATTATCTATCTTTACAAACATAATTTTGAACATGATTGTCTTTTTTTATAAAAAAAAATTTATGCATGATACTGTTACACTCTTACAATAAACGCATAATTTTACCATCAAATCGATCTCATTACTAACGATTTGCCGCTATTTGCAACGCAAATTACATATCTTTGCATAGAGTGAAAGGACAGTGAAAATCTACTCAGGCAATAGTAGATTGCCCGATGTCATTTAAATGGCAAGGTGATTGCCTGAGCGCAATTTACGAGCCCACAATGTACATATTATTTTTCCATAACATAAACTGTTCAAACTAAAGCTGAAACAAATATTGGAGATAAATGATAGAGAGATCGGGTGCGCTACGATAGATGAGAGGAAATTCGTAATAGATCACGTACTGACACCTGGTGCAAAGCATTGTCAAAAAGTTTCGAAATGACAGATGGTTACAGTATCATAACACTGGAGTTATTTTTAAATTACAGAATGAGAAGCTATCATTCTACATCTAAATTAATTTACTTAGCTTAAACTTCACTCAATGTATGTATGTATTAGGGAGACATTTTGGCTGTTAAAGGCCATCAGCGAAGGGGTTTGCTGATTAAAAGCAGTTCAGTGCGAAAATAATTATTTTTTCGCCCATTGAAATACAATCGATTCTTATATGAAACTATGTAAACGAGAAAAAAGTTTTAATTTCAAATAAATTAATGTCCTTCAATTGTTTTACGAATAGGTAACAAACCAGTTCAATCATCTACAAAACACATAAAATCTGACTAATTGCTTTCAAACACGATGACCTTCAATTGCAGTTGCCGTAAAAATATCGTCAGTTGTTGCTAATTACAACTACAGATCAAGTGCATAAAACATTCGAAGTAGGTGTTTTATAAAGACCAATAAACATAATTTCCATTGACATTTAAATAAATCGACTTTCACTGAATTAATTATTCTGCGTGTTTACAAGCTTATTCGAGAATGCTGATTCATTTACCATGTTTTTTTATTTACATTATCATGCGTTCAAAACGGTTTCACTCGCATGTTTACTCATTTACATTTGCCAGAGTATTAGACAATTTTATTAAAACTATTTTTTCTGCCTTTTCTCTCCTCATCTGCATCAAATCATAGATGATATTCATTAATATTGCTATGTAAATAATTGAATTTCCTGTCATCTGACAATAATGACGAGAAAGAGATTATTGGTGACTAGTTGTTTTATGTTTAATGTCCAACTGAAATCAAATGGTATGATAGCTTGGATCCTTGAATCATGCAATGCGATATAAGCAAGCGAAGATAATGCTGGAGGATGTGAAGAGCTATTGAGCTTTAGTGAATACGAAATGCTGCTTGCGATATACATAGATTAACGAGAGTTATATCAATACTTCCTAGTTAATAAGTCGACAGCAATTATTTACAGTTCGATTGCGATGATGAGTTATAGAGACATTGACTTAATACTGGTTGATGGCAATGGATTTAGATCTAATTTTGGATATGGTGTAGGTCGTTACTGTGATATTTATAAAATTTTGCTTTTGCGTAACATTATGTATTGGAATGAACGTGTAGCCATTAAACATGCATATATGTATTTTCATGCATGTAATAATAGGTGCGTTTTTTTGCACACCCGAGCAGATCAAATTTTGTTAAGCATATTGTATATAACAACAAAAATCCTGCACTTGTGGCGTCACTGAATCAAAAAAATGTTAAGCAGTAGTAGTTTATGCGCTTACATGTAGAGTGAGCTGATAACAGTAAGAGTGTTCGAAACGGTTCGTACCACTGCTGAAATCGGCAGTTTGAATTGAATGAATTTGCATAGCACTCTGCCATTTTCAATTATTTTACATCAAATCGTGTAGTGTGCTGGACTGGTTTTGAGTGTTTCGATGGACATTACATTGTAGATTGTTTCATATGCAAGTTTCATGTCTGATTTCGATTAAAATCTATATAAGATTTCATTCAGGTTTTTTCTATGGATTATTCTAATTTAACAACCAATCTAAGCAAAAGTCCAGCGAATGCAACAACATTTTCGAACAATGCGATTTTCTGCTCTGGATCGTTTTTTGCAACCCTACGTTAACCTGCTCTGCTAGGTTGCAAAAAAACCCACCTAATGTTGTCTAGTCTTCGAAGAGTCGGATACTAATAGAATTGTCTAGAAGGGGTTAGAAATCTTGAAGACAAAACATTGTTTTGCACAAAATTCAAAAATTAATAGTTTTTTTTTATGTAAATTAAAACCTCATATTTAGAAAATTTGACGAAGTTTAAATTATGAAAACTATATTTTTTTTAAAGCTAAGTATGTAAGCATGCCTGCTCTACCAAAAAAGTCTGAATACCAAAAAGCAAGCTTTTTCTCTTTGTACTGTTCACTTGAAACTAGCAGGTCCATGTTTTTTTTCGGTTGATAATGATACCATGATAAACCAGGTCAATGGCGTTGTACTTCTGCTCAAATTTGACAAAAAATATTTTTTTCAACTTTTCACTCAAAACTCTGCTGCACCTTGGGCTTTAGTGACTCTGTTTAGTCCTGCGCAGTTCGCAGCAACAAAACACCAGGAGACTTAAAGCAGCATGCTACGATTCCTCTTTGGTTTATCTTGTAATATAACCAGCCGAGCTGGATCTTGTGTCACCATAACCTTCCTCGCTATTCTTTTTCTTGTCTCTATGGCGCTCCTATTATAAAATGCTCGCTCAAGTCTAATCTGTGAAGAAATCAAGACCAAGGATTTCGATGATGCACTTGGGTTCAATAGATGATATGGTGGTCTTTTCCTTATTATGAATTTGATTGCTTCTCGCAAGAATCATTTGTGAAACTCGAATTTGTGGTTAATCCTCCTCAAAAATATCGCCAGATGAAGTCTTTTTTCAGGTTTTATAAGGCTTACCTTCGTTTGGAGTTTGACCTTACCGGTCTATAGCAATTTTTCCCAACCTCTAAGCACTACAGAACAAAATTCGGGCTGAAAAAACCGCTGTACTCGTCCGAATACTCCAAAAAATGCATGAAAACGTCAAAGATCGACTTTACGAGTGCGATCGAAAAATAAAAAAAAGGTTTTAAAATGATTTCTACTGTTTGTTCCATTCTCAAACAAGATAAGTGCCGCGCGCCACTCTGTATCTGTGAAACCATGACTTCCGACTACCAACACATCACGAAACGCATCATTCCTCGAGATAAGAGCTGGATCTAAGCCTGCGACTCAGAAACATCCGACCAATCGAGCGAATATCGTGCCATGCAATATGGAAAAAGGATACCAAATTGACGCAGTCTACACTGACTGCAGTAAGGCGAGAGTTGACCATTCTACCTTAATTCTAAAGCTTCAGAAATTCGGTATTGCCGGGTCTTTACTCAGCTGGCTGACCTCCTACCTTCGCGATCGAACACAATGTGTAAAATTTCAAGGATTTTTATGGAAAAACGTTAGTGCTACCTCTGGTGTACCCCAAGGTAGCCATCTTGGCAAACTTCTTTTTAATATATTTATTTTCGACTTATCTGACCTCCTAGCAGGCATACCTCATTTATTCTGTGCAGACGATCTCAAACTTTATCAGACCATTGAATCGAAATCGGATGCCCTCTTTCTCCAATCTAAGCTTGATTCACTTGATCATTGGTGCAATATAAACAAGCCCTCTCTCAACATTCATAAATGCCAGATTATTAGTTTTTCCAGAAAATTCACGGTCACACACCATACGTACTTCCTCGGCAATAATATGCTAACTCGAGTTGATAACATTAGGTCTGTTCCCGTACTTTGAGTCACTGAGTTTTCCTGAATCATGTGGTGGGGGAAATTCATGAAAGTACGGGAACGCTCTCATTGCATTTCCTGAAAATTGACAACCAAAAGTGCTAGTTTTCGGTTTTTGGAAGAACAATAGTGATTATAAAGTAAGCGGTGATAAATTATCGCCACAAAAATCTTCGACCTTCATAGCAACATTACGCAAAAAATATGCTGCTTGCCGCGCACATTTGAAAATATTTACTCGCGCCACACCGTTTGACACTTTTCAGAAGCTCAAATCCTACTCAAATTTCATTGTATTTACTGAAAGAGGGGAAATTTTCAGTTTTCAGTAAAACAGAGTACGGGAACGGCTTCATTACAATTAATCGCGATTACGGGAACAGACCTATTGCTGACCTCGGTGTTATCTTAGATGATAAACTCCGTTTCACCTTACACTATGATAAAATACATTCTCGTACAAACAAACAGCTAGGCTTCATCAAAAGACGTGCCAAAGAATTTTGTAACCTGTAGGTCACAAGATCCTTATACACTTCACTTGCACGTCTTATTCTTGAATACGCTTGCATTAGCTTTTGAAACCTACAGTGACAGACTCGAGTCAATACAAAAGCAATTTTTACTTTTTGCCTTGAGAGAACTGTACAACACTTATGATTTTAATAGCCTACCCCCTTATGAGTTTCGACTGGGTCATTTGAACTTATCGATACTAGCCTCCAGAAGAATAGTGATATCGGCCTGCTTCACAATCGACGTCATTAGAGGCGCTATTAATGTAGAATTCCTGAATAGCAAAATTTTGATAAATATCCCTGTGAGGAACACCAGGTCCAATCGTTCCTTAAAAGAATATTCACATTCGATCACATATGCAGCTAATGAGCCAGTTAATAGATGCTGCAGAATATTCAACAGCATAAGTAGTTTATATTCCCCTACGATTTCCAAATCATCCTTCAAATCCTCGCTTTTGCATGCCATCCATACCCCCTAACCTTAAACTAATAACTTCATATCAATGTTTTATTATTGATTGTTATTTATTAATTTATTTGTTACTTATTTAGTTTGTTTGTTACTTATTTAACTTGTTTGGTTTTTACTTTTTTTACTTAACTTTATTTTTTTTATGTATAGGATATTTTATATGTGACTGTGTACCTTGTTTGGTGAATAAATAAATAAATAATAAGGTGAAGCTAGGTCGAAAAGAGCCAGCCAAAATCACTCAAAAATATTAATAGTTTTTTTCCATTATTTTTGTCCTGTGCGTAATGATTTTCTTCCAGCGAGTCAACTTGTTATGCGTCATTTGCATGAAGCTATTCGTAAACACCACAATTATGCGCCTGTGAGATCCAGATGCATTCGTTCTTGAAGAGCATTTCATCAAAAATTCAGCTCATATCGTGGTGGCCACTTCCAAAACTCAAAAACCGCTTCGGGGTCATCCCAAAATCGACTTCAAGAAATGATTCGATAAGGAGGACTACTTTGCAGAAGGTGAAATAGATTTAGAATAATAAAAAAAGATCATCCATTTTATATTAAAAGTCACCTTCAATTTTAATCCCAGTATCAGGATAGTATTCAGAGAGAAGATAATTTTACTAAATTTTATTAAGTTGCTGACTAATTTGAAACAAGCATTGAACTTATAAAGGAAGTGTATATAATATTCAAACTAACAGATAAAATATTTAAGGACGTACTATTATTAGGGATAAATAATACCATTTTCATCAATAATACTGATTTGAGTTGAAATGTATTATGATTTGCAATGGAATACATACAATCAATCAACAAACTATTTAATATTTATGTTTATATTTTATCAGTCCGTTCTCTTATGCTGTTTATTAACAACAGGAAATTTCAATGTCTTTCGATTTCCTATCTATGCATCTGAGTAACTAAGTGATATCACGAAATAGCTATATTTATACACATCTTACATACAAAATCTCCTGAAAGATCAACTTATACTACATTCAATATCACTATTATTCATCTCTCCTATTAATACACTCACTGATCTCGTGAAGCGGAAATGATATCAATATTCACGTCATTTTCATTTTACTTTACACGAAGCAGACGAGAATAACATGAAAATGTGAAAACGAGGAAAATATTTACTTTACCAACTCAATATAACGGAATATGTCCATCCTCATAGCATATAATACCAGATTTTGCTATTCGTACAGCTGTTTCTCTAAAAATAGTTGATTGCAAAACGATGAAGTCTTGAAAACACACAAAGTTAAATCTGATGGCCAAGCAAGATCATCTTCAAGATCAATGGCAAGCTGGCAGACAACTAGATAATTAAATAAGCAGATTTTGTCATGGAGATTAAAATCGAATCGATCACCTTTTGCTTCAGTATGACGGTTAATAATTTCGTCGTAGCGGAATCTATTTGTAATTGTTGAAGAATTCAAGCAAGGAAAAAGATAACTGCTTTAACATTCCAGTTTGGAATGGTAAAAAGTAGCGAAGGGACACTATTGGTAGGTATCTTTACGACAAACCTGCGCATACAAGAATCAGTTGCTGCACGATGACTGGCAGTATTTTCATAGATGCCATTGCCGAAGTTACAATCAAGCATGGTCGCGTCAATCAATTTGACATTGCAATAAGGTAAGTCACAGCGAATTAAATTCTTTGCTTTTATATTGGGCAGCCCATAACTGTTCAAGATACTTAAGTTTTTGGGTCGTTTGAAAAAGTGGTTGGTATTTTATTTGAAAAATCATGCCTGAAGTTCTTTGATGTCAAGCTACTAGTGCATTAGAATTAGAATGGACAAGAGTAACGGGTATTCGGAAGCCGCGAGTCGGTCTAAGGCGGTATGCCGTTCTGAAAGAAAAGAGAATTCAACGTAGGGTTGAAAATGGTTTGCTATATCGTAGTGACGGTATTTCGATCAAACTACCGAACGACCGTATCAATCGAATTATTTGGATTTTTTTTAGATTTATAAACGTGTAATTGTTCTTAGGAATTCAAAGTCGATAGAAGCGGTCTGATTGGCATCAAATCTTTTTAAATTAAGGAACAATAGTTTGAGAGTCAATGGGAACAAAAGCGAACGAATTACCTCCGAGGTTCAAAAAAAAAAAAGAGTGAAATCGAAATAGATACAAGTTTGAAAAGCTGCGGTCAGTCTCAATAGTCTTAGCTGTGTTTCTATTAAATAATTTCGACTTTTGTTAAAGTAAAATATTCTACGTATATCTTTATATCTGGAATTACTTTTATGGCTTATTTATGCATTTATTTGACGAAAATGCAAAAATACTAACTATGGTAGTGAATTGGAAAAAATAATGCAACGTAATAAATGAAAAAATAAAAAAAAACAATTCTAAACTTCTTCGATTGTTTTTTAAATGAAAAGAACGATTATGGCAGAGGATCAAAACCAAACTAATTATGAAGCCTGGGAATTCTGCCTAGGGAGTAAGAGTTGTAGTTGACTTGTAACAAGTAACGGGGGCGGATCCAATCCACAAAAGCGGATATAATTCATCGCTGTGATTTGAACAGAAAGCGCTTGTCAAGAAACAGTCGACGTTACTCCAAGGAAAGAATTTGTGAATGGGAGAGGCGGGTAACATTTAAAGACTAAGGGATACTAAATTTAATGAATGAAGAGCGAATGAATCTTCGCTGCATACACTGCATGGCTTCCGAAAAGAAATGGGAAGACCACACCTGAGAAGTATACTTGAGGACACAGCAGACAAACATTAAGAAAAAACAGACACATGAACGTATACTAACAAGCAGCAGAGCAAAGAACTAAACGAGAAATTCGGGAGGCCTTAGTGGTCGCTTAAAGATTCAACTTCGATTTAAGGAAATATCACATCAAAGTCTCTGAATTGATTAACGGGTGATAAATAGTTTGAAAATGAAAAAGAAAACGAAACAGTAAAAGATTTGAAAGAATAAGTTGTTTATTTGCCTTTGCTGCCGTTTATTTATTTAAAGAACACGCAGATTATCTTGGAGAAGATTGCAGTCATTTGCTAAGTACAGGAATAATTTTAAATCGTTGACAAGAAGAGCGAAGGACCCAGGATAGACCCTTGTGGAACACCAAAAAAAAGATGAGAGAAAGAAAAGGTAAGATCGTTAATTGCAACTTTACAAAAACGGTTACTATTATAGGGAGAAAAAATGAAAAAAATGGACTGAAAAAATTAAACTGTTCGATTTTATACACCAACGATCTGTGATTGATCGATGTTAAAGGCTTTCGAATAGTCTGTGCACACTACGTTGACTTGCTCTTGTCAATCTAAGATAAAAGTAACTGTGCTTGTGAAGAGGATGAGGTTAGCTAAAGTAGAATTACTGTCATAAACCCATGCTCCTCAATGGAGAGGATAGGATGAATCATCGAGTACATTCTAGCTTACTGAAACACGGGAGAAGGGAAATAGGACGGGCTCACGGAACGAAAGAAACATCACCAGCTTTTAAAATTGGATAAATATTAGCAACTAAATGTTTTGCATCGAAAGCTAGAAAAAATCACACTAAGTTAATTTAATTAAATATTTTGACGAGGAATTTTTCTTTAAGAAGGATATTTCAATTTTTTGGCAGATATCGATGTTTCGAGAATAATCTACCTTCTCCTTCAGTGCCTATCGCTCTAATCCAAAAACATTTTTTTCCTTTGGAGGCTACATTTACTGCAATTTCTTGGCAGATGTTGATGTTTCGAGGACAATTTACCTATTTCCCCAGCCTGTATTTGGGGAAGAAAGCGAATTAAAATATGCTTCAGTCCAAAGCAACGATCTACTACCTATAAGTTCGAATCCTTCATCTTGTGTTGCTTTAAGCGACGGCATAATACCAGCGCTCCCTTAATTAAGTGTTGCAACAAGGCTTTGGCGGTGAGTGGATATAAGATTAGCGCTGTATAAATTAAAAAAGGGTGCCAATATTCGACCGAGTTGCATGAAATTACCCTTCAGGCCTGTTTCACATGCACGAAGTACCATTCGGTTCGGTTCGTTTTCGGCCAAAAAATGTGAAACGGTGCTTCGGTTTCTATTTGGTACCTAATAGAAACCGTATAGCACCGAACACTCTCTCGACGCGAATAGGTTTCATCAGGTTTCTTCGTGTCCAGGGAATAGAAAGTAATAAAGGCGTTCACACATGCCCGGTTTGGTTTCGGTTTTAACCTGATTGGATCATTTTTTTTTTTTTAAATTAATAAGTTATCAGTTTGGATCTCTTTATTTGATTTATTGACACGTTATACCTAGTTAGTTTAGTCAGTTTTAGTGTGTTTTATTATTACCTCCAATCTTTGGAAATTATTACACCGGGCCTCGTTTGGCAATTTACTCTGCCATTTCCGATGGCAACGACTGTCAAATTTATGGTATGCCATCTGTGCGTGGGCAATTTCATTTCGAAAATGCCTCTGAGCGAGAAGGATATGCGCTGTATCTAAGTGTCAAATGTTCTTAAGGAGTTATTTGAAGTGCAGAGCGAAGAAATTCTGCTACTTATGAAAACTTCACGTGTAGGATAAATTACTTTTTGGATAGGCGGGTGAAATTTCAGGTGAAAATGTAACTATTATATGATTTGCTGGGGTACGAAGAGGAATGCGATAAAAGTCATTTGAAAAATCCGCCAATCATCAACAGGGAGTCTCATATATTTACACATCGTTAAAATTGAAATTATTTTTCTTTTTTAAATAAAATAAATATATATAATTTCACTATTCCGCATCAAAATTCGATTTTTTCGCAATTTCCCACCATTTCATATTCTGTAGACTATTTTCATTGCTCAATGAGATCTAAAAATCCCTTTGAATTCAGAATCGCTACATTTTCTTATAAGAAATAAAGCATTCCCACGGTTCAGCGCCATTTTGAAATCAATAACTGTCAAAATATTGCCAGGTAGATAGCGAAGCAAATGACATACCATATTGCCTACCATTTATGGCAGACCATAAAATATGGCGTACCATAGGTAGCCTTCACTAGCAATTTAAAATTATGCCATGGGAAATTACTAGTGGAGGCGGGCCTGTCAGTCGCGGTTTGCACAAAACTTGTGCAAAATATAAAGATAAATTTAAGACGCAGGAAGCATGGAAAAACGATTGTGTGGAAATTTTTGAAGACTTTTGTGAATTTGATGTCACTATGCAAAGTTGAGGAAGCAAACATAAAACCACATTCGGTTCGGTTTGTTTTCGGTTACAAGCGAAAACGAACCGAACCGAATGGAACCTCGTACGTGTGAAACAGGCCTTACGATTTATAAATTTTTGATCTTACTTAAGACTGGGCCATAATGGAATCAAGTAAGCTTAAATTGACTTACATAAATGTTTGAATGCATAGAAAACATATGGCACAATCAGAGTGTACTTTTGGGTTCGATGCGTCAACTTTCATTCACTTCAGTAAACTACGAATGGGACTTTACTGCACTCAAGACAAATTTCACATCCCTGCAGAGGGAACATTTTCAATATTGAAGCAACAGTTGAAAAAAGCACAAACTTGTTCAAAGAAGCAGCTTGGAAGTTTTTTTAGGATGATATTAGAGATACTGTCTTCTCCAGATGGGTTTTTTTACTGAGAGATTTGCGACTAGGGTGAGTAGTTTCCTTGTGCACGAAGATTTGATGGCTTTGGGGATCTGTAGACGGGTTTGATGGAGAAGACCTGGATAGAAAGGCAAAGGAATACGATGTTTGTTGATAAGCTAGGGATAGTTAATGCATCAATGACCGAGAAAAGGATATGGTTAAGGGTTTGGAGAGTCTCTTCAAATTTTTAGGGTTGGAAATTTCACGTGTATTCAAGATTGAGCTTATGAATGTTTCAACACCAGATAAAAATTGCACCCAGTTGATTCTATCGTAAAGAATGAAAAGGTCCAAATTAACGATAAGAAAATCGAGACCACACTTCCGTTGGATGCATAGCTAGAATAGTTAGTTAATGATCAGATTCAGCTTCATGCTAATCAAGCTCGGCATACAAAGAAAAAGTCGATAGCCGATGAAGAGCGACGAAAGGCTGGTTCTTAGGGCAAGATTAGTTTAATCATGGTTTAATCAGCTGCGAGTGAGCATTGAAATACTTCCGTGGTTGATTAGACCAAGTAAGGATGCTGTCGCTAGGATTTTTTAAAATCCTGAACCAATTCAGAGCCTCTGAAGTGGTGTTAGGCATAGATGCCTACAAATGATATTTGATCATTCTATTTGGAGACTTATGTAGATCCCCTCTATTACTTTTAGTTCCCGGATTATATGCCTTTTTGTTTTGATTCGCTCTTTGGCAAGAAATGCTGCTTAAAATTTATTGTCGTTCGGATCATCTAAGGTGTCTTCATGGATGATTTTGTAATCAACTATGGTTACACGGTAAAGAGACTTGAGCTTATTCTCTGAAAGAATATCAGGACTTTCTTGGTTGCGGAAATTTTGAACTATGAAGCTATGCTTAAGACTGAGATCTTAGCAGAACGCAAGAGCAACCAAGACGAAAGCTTTTCGTTTTTCAAATTAAGAGGAGGATTTTAAAAACGATTAAAGCCAAAGAGTTTTTGATATTCTTCAAATACTACTGAGTCGATGGGTGCTTTATTGACGGCTGAACAGCGTTTTATACTACAGCAAGGGCAAGTTCAAAAGTGGCCTAACCACAGGTTGGTTAGGCCACTTTTTCCATTCCAATGAGAACAACCGTGATCTTCTTGATATTTTCTGAAACAGAGGACGAAACCTGCTTTGAGCAGCTCAAAGATACGATATTTTTTGGGAACTGCGTTGTTTTGTTGGAGTTATTGACTTCAAATTTAAATTCAGGCCTTTTGTTTTCCATCGATATAAGCTGCTGCAATTGACGCCCTGAAGCTTTACAGATCTAATTTGTAGTAAGCAATCGGTGGGATTCTGCCACTTTTGGAAGTACTGATATTATTTTGTGGACTTGTATCCTTTCTTCTGGCAAGTTTCGGAACTAATAAGTGTGGCGCCAGCCTTTTGAAGAATTCCTGCCAACTTAGGGTAGTCATCGGAACCCATTTTGAAATCAATCAAAACTCAGCCTCAACCAGCAAGGAAAATTGCATAAATGATTACTTTCCCCAGAGATAAAAATAGTGTAATATATTTGCACTTATCTGGTCCAGTGGCTATGTTTGCAGATGACACGTTACTGTTATACTATGACGGAACCGAATTAGCGATGCAACAAAATAGTTTGTATAAAACTTACAAAAAAAAACAAAATATTGTAGTGCTGTTAGAAACAAATCAATCGGTTTTATCTAAGCCAGAAATAAAAAAACACGTGTGTCTTCAACTAAGGACGCTGGGCAACTCCTATTCTTTATTCTTCTTCTTGTTACAGTAGTGCTTAACATTTCTATTTCTTAACTTTATAAAGCATTAGGTATTACAATATATGATTCTTCATAAGAAGAACAACAAAACGACAAAAAGAAAAAAACATTTACTGGATTTTTACACCAGATTTAGAATTTCCTAGAGAGAAAGGCCTGATTTTGCAAAAAAATGTCATTGGTTCCGTTAAAACTGACTGTCCGACCAAAATTTCTCAATTCAGATAACATGAAAAAAGGTTTTGAGGGTGCTTACGCAAAAATGTTTTGAAGCTGCTTTCGAAAAAGGCTCCGAGAAATAGTCCCCTTTTTTAAAATCTACCTTATGGTAAGGTTTTCATTTTTGAACATATATGTATATCCTTATTTTCGAGTTGAAAATTATTGATATATTTTTATTTTGGAGATGAGTTGACTCAATATGATACACCGTTATGCGGAATCAGTGATCGATTCAGATCGTTTTCGCACATCATTTTGACCAATTTTCGCAAAATAGTGTGATAATTCGCTGCCGTGACTCTTAAATCAAAAACTCGATCTGCCAAGAAGACTTTTTGGTGATTGCAAGCCAAAGCCATGTTCTGTTTGTCTTTCCGGTTTATGGGGGGGATAAACTTCTCGCATCTTTGGTTCCATGGCTCTGACCCACGTTTCATCAATGTGGCTACTCAACTGCATTACCTTCAGCGGTAAGTGCCTTCGTGGGCTTGTAGATGGTTCTTGATCATATTGAAGCCAAACCTCACATACCCCGCGGTGACAGGTCACCCGGGGATCCGATAAGCAACTTTTTTTTGCCCATCTACACTAGGGGGAGAAAAGTTTTGACTTGATGTTTAGGCGTTCACATGTTTTTCTTCTGGTCGATAGTCAATCGTAACAAACCTAACGGATGGAAATGATCCTTTTCTGCAAAATATTGTTGACAATGCGGAAAATTTTGGGAACATTTCCTCCAATTTTGAGGCATTTCCTCGAATTTTGACGACTATCCTACTTTTTCTACAGCTATAACTACATTTGTAAAAAGCCACCTTAGCGCAATTTATTAAAAGTCAACGTAACTTCGAAATCTGAAGACATTATATATCTAGTTCAACTATGCACCGTTACATGCATTTTTATTAAGACTCACTTATTAATAACATGAAAATTTAAAACAGAAGCTGAATTTTAACCCAGTAAGGATTATTCTATCTTAACTTAACGATGAATCCATTAAGATCGAATGAATATTGCGCGTCGAGACGACTTGTTATATTTTCTAAAGGAAATCTTTATATTCATCAAGCTCTTTCTCAATTTCCCATTTATGTAACCGAGCACAATTTAGATACACAAGATCGATAGCCGTTTTTGCGCTTAATCGGTCATCAGACGGAAACCGATTTAACTACAACGGCATTAATAGTATCTATGTCTGAGTATTTCTGTTGCTTTTGCTTTACCCAGCGACTTCGGCTTGAAGTATAATTTTGCGTGAATTTTAATTGCATTAATTAAATCTAAAGGTGGCGCCAGATACATGAGCCTTACATCATGCCAGCTAACTGACATGATTGCGTACGGATTCCAATATTTTGCTGTAGTATATTTTATGATCGCATTCTACTATGCTTTTATCGAACACGGTATAGACTGTACACGTTCTCATTTCGATCCCGTTTCGAGCAATGCGAACGGAAAACACTCTCCAACATCTTCATAATTGCTAGCATTTTATAAATTACGTCGATTACGAATGAT
Source organism: Nemotelus nigrinus (assembly GCA_947369275.1). Lineage (NCBI taxonomy): Eukaryota > Metazoa > Arthropoda > Insecta > Diptera > Stratiomyidae > Nemotelus > Nemotelus nigrinus. Next base: position 65,084,104 of record OX376372.1, read on the forward strand.
CTATGGTGGGCTATCGTTCAGAGGAGTGAAAAAATAACATCAAAAGAAATATCAAGTTTTTTACAATGTGAAGATTAAGATAAATTCGACGATAAATTTCGTGTAAGTTTTGGAAATTTATGTTTACAAGCATCCTGAAAATGATGAACACATTCAGTGCAGAACGTAAACAAATAGTGGATGGTAAGACAATTTCAATGCGGATTTAAGATAGTAGTCACGAAAATAGCAATAGATTTGAAAAAAAAACAAAGGGTCAACTGAAGTGTCTGTATTCGTTACATCCGATTCGACTTCATTTAGCTAAGTAGCTATTCTTATTACAGAGTAACGTGAACTTTTTATGGCCTTTCAGATCCATCGACACACTAAAACATTCACTTTATGCAATTTATCTAATAATTTAAGCGTTCTAAGTATGACCGCAATTTTTTTTTCAACTACTCTTCGCCGTGGTTAACTGTAATTCGCTTTTCTCATTATCTGCTTTAGCTGCTGTTTTCGTAGCTTATTGCTACTTACTAGTTCTGGTAGTACCACTACTTCTGTTCCCCGACCAGTTCATGGTCTTTTATCTCTGCCATTCTTTCATACCTTTTAAAACATTATTAACAATCACAGCCTACTGATAATCATTGTATGCCTCCTTCTTCTTGTTTACAGCATTTAGGTCTATGGCGGAGTCGGTGAGCTCATACATAACATACATTGTGGATATTTAAGCTTGTTCTACTACAGCACTTTAGAATTCCACGGCAAAATGCTTTCAGTAAGCAGTTGAAGCATTTTCCCATTTGTAGCTCGAACGTATGACTGTTTGTAGTTCACTTGATCAGTTTGTATTTAATTAGCAGACGATGGTGGTCTGGTGACCTTGCATCCGTGACAGCGAATATATTCTTTTAAAGCAATGTTTTACCGAATGGTTGAGTTGCGGCTACTAATGACCGTATAAAACTGTCAATTATTATTTTTCAGGCAGGTTGTGATTCTAAGACAGAATTATCAAGAAAATAAACTGCAAGAAATTCATAGAAAGAATGTAAATTATTTTCGAATGAGAGTATACTTGCTCAAAAAAAGCTAAGTTCTAGGTTTCTTAGAAACTCCTGGATACATCTGCTTATGTTTGTTTCGTCATATCAGTGCACAATAATAGGTGGGTTTTTTTCGCTACGGTATAGAAGAGAATAGGCGTGTTTTTTTGCTCCTCTAGCCAACAGAGAACAGAGTATACGCATTGGAAACAACACTCCTGTACCAGTGAATTCACTAGTACAGAAGTTCTATTCAAGGGAGAAAATAACGAGTATAAACTACTACAATCGATAGAAAATAAAAAAAGAACTAACAGAAAATTACCTCTTTTAACTTTCTACACATTATGAGTGGTTTTTCTGATTTCTTAACTACCAAAACATTGAACATAACCTTGCAAAATCCAAAGCCACCTCTCAGCAAAAAAGCAACTTCTCATGAGCTTTGCTTTTTTCTATCAGCACATTCTATAGTTTCTATATAGGACTAGAATTTCTGTACTAGTGAATTCAATGGTACGGGAGTGTTATTCTTTCTAATGCGTATACTCTGTTCTCTGCTGTATAGAGGAGCACCTAATATCTACAATACCAAGTATGCATTGGCTCCATAAAAAGGACGCTATGGGGGAAGTTCACAAATTCCATCGAGAAGTCAGTTAGTGATGGGCGTTTCTGTTGTTGTCAAAAAACGAAAACGAACTGTTTTTTTTTTCAAAAACAACTGTTTTTTAAAACTGTTTGAAAAAAACAGTTTGAATTAACGAGAGAAACAAATTTTATGCTGTACGACAATTAGAGTTGGGCCGTACTAGGATTTTCACATACTAGGCATAACTAGTAGGAGTACGAAAAAATACCTGTTCCAAATACCTGTTTGAAGTATGTACATGTATACACACAATGCATACGATATGTAATGAAATGGACTAATATACCCTCCTCCACCCTCCAGACTCAACGTTCCCAAGCTAGAATGGTGATGGTGCAAGATTACCTTCAAAGAATAACGAGTCATTAGTCTGTGCATCTTGTCCGTAACTTTCCAATGGTCGGTCATTTATTTGGCAAGTCTTTCTCCAATCTAGGGGCAATCTAATGGAAAACGATCAAATTCAATCAATTTAATTTGTTTTTCTCTTTATTATATGCAAAAAAACTCCTCCTGCTACTACTTTTAGTTTTTCCGGCGGATTTCATTTTGCCGTATCTTCGAAACTAAGCCACTTTTTCCCAGACTTCTATGGAAATTTCGCCCGAAACAACTCAGAAAGGTCCCCGAATTCATGTTAGATTAATTTTTTTTTTTTTTGGAAAAATTGGACGTTTCAACAATTTTTTGCCCTCAAAATATCACTCATATACTCCCCGACCACTTCCAATCATCGAAAGCGCGGTAAAGGCAGTTTTTGCCAAACTATGGCCAAAAAACCCCTTACTCCCCTACAAAACCGAAATTTTTATATCACAGTAATAGGTCTTGGTCCGTATGTCCCAAACCACTCTAACCCAAAATTGGCCGATTTTGTCCGATTTCAGCTCCTTTTGCCCTAAAAACTTTTTGAATATTTGAATAAAATACTTGCAACTACGAAAATACTCGCAAGTACGAAAATACTATTTTCCGCAGCTAAACAGTTTTCCACTACCCAACAGTTCGTTTTAACAAACGAAAAACGGTTCGTTTAAAAAAAAACGAAAAACGATGAAAAACGATTCGTTTTTAAAAAACGAAAAACGATTCGTTTTAAAAAAATAGTTCGTTTTTAAAAAACGAAAAACCATTCGTTTAAAAAAAACAGTTCGATTTTAAAAACCGGTTCGTTTGAGAAAAACGAAAAACGATTCGTTTTATAAAAATTGTTGGTTTGAGAAGAATGGTCCGTTTTAGAAAAACGATTGGCTTTAGAAAAGCTATTCGTTGTAGAATAGTTGGAATAATTGGTTTTAGAAAAACGATTCGTTGTAGAAATACGGTTTGTTTTAGAAATGCTGTTTGTTCTAGAAAAAAAGTTTCGTTTTAGAAAAACTGTTTGTCGCTATTTGGGAAAACTGTTCGTTCGTTTTTTTTGCAGCCAAACGTTTTTTTCAAACTGTTTGGCGTTTTTGAGCCCATCACTAAAGTCAGTACACGTCAGTACGTCAAGTAGGACTTCGATGAATTTGAAAACAAGCTTTGTAATACCAATGAGATCTATTTATTTATTTAATTTATAGGAAAGACGATAGATAAACATTTATCTGCCAGTAGGTTGTGGATTAATTGAGACGAGAAGAAGATCCAAGATGGAGTACTCAACAGGAATGAAAACTTTGAACGTGTTAAACTTGTGATCGAGTTCTTGAAGTAGTAAACTGAAGGTTCCGTTTTTATGTGCTTGAGGAGAGGGAAACTGTTAAGATTTATTTTTATTTCATATATTGTTGGTAAAATAATAAATGAATATATTTCTATAGCTTCGACCCGAATTTTCAATTCGTTTTGATGGTAAAAGCGGTTGATGTTAAAAGCCGCTAAAAAGTCTTCTCAAACAACTTCTCTTCCAATTGGTGTACACTCTAGCTCAAAAAGCTTCAAAGCTTTAAGTTTAAAAAGTGAAAAATGTTTTTTTTTCTTCATATAAATGCGCTTAATATCAGCCTAAATTTAAATATGGGGTAATATTATTGCTTATAGTATACTTTTTACTGTGAGAATATTATAAAATAATGGTAAACAATGACACTCATTTGTTTAAACGGCTCTAAAATAGTACAATTTCCATTTTTTTCGTCAAATAGAAGAAAAACATATTATTGAAGTTATGTTTAAACCATATTGATTTCAAATGAAACATGTGACGTCCCGAGTGTACACAAACAGTAAAGCCTTTTGGCGACTTTCGATGGGCGACAATTTATCTGTTTCATGTTCTAAGTATTTGCTTGCGTATTTTTTAAAAAACATTTTTAGAGTTTTTATAAATTCTATTCTAAAAAGATTTGTAAAAAACGCACTCCTTAACTGTTTTCCCTTAATCAATGTATGCCGCTGATTAAACTTTTTTAGGTCATCACAAGGACTATGACATTTAGAGGTGCTTAGATTCTTTTACGTGCAATAGATGATTAATTCCAGCGATAGTAACTCGGTGATGAATAACTCAGGAGTGAATCAATCAAAAAGATCCACATACTGAGCTGAGCTATATGTATCAGTACATTTCATTCATTCGAAACCACTCTCAGTGCTATCACCAAGAAACCCTTTTATATGCAATCAGTGCAACTAACAACTTTCGTTAGTAGGCCCATCGAACCGTAGCGATTCGCTAAAATAACCTTTTCTTTTTCGGAATATGTGTGCATTATCCTGTCGTCAAAAAGGCATTTAAATTGCACTAAAAGGGACTCATCGTACAGAATTAAGGACGTTGAGCTGGCAAATCATCGTAAGCAGCGGTGCTTCTGCTTGGTTGAGCTATGAACTGTCTCATCATGCCACGACCACATCATTCATTGAAGAAACGCTCACTGCTCTACAAAACTGTTCTTCATACTATAGTTTATTGTTGCATATTGGTACGGTGAGCTTGTGAACAGCAGCATGGCTGCGACATCTTATATTATCTATGGAAAATGGTTTTAATGGTATTGTTCTTCCATCAGATTAACCTTAATTTTACGGGTTATTGGTCACTACTACCCACAAAGACTATCGACTACGATGAGTTCACTCTGTACATATGCGCAGGTGGACTTGTGGCTGTGCGATGTTATTTTTTTGACTAACTACTCGCAAAGAGAAACTTTGAATTTTTCAATTGAAGATTGAACAATTGACTTGACTTAAAGTCGAATGGCTCTGCACTGGCTTGATTTAGCTGGGCTGGAAGACCAATCATCGATGGACTATACTCAAACAGATTTAAAAAAAGTTGTATGCGGTTCTGTTCTGAAATCTTTTCGTAAAACACCTGTTTGCAGGCAGCAGTGCTAGCTACTATTTGCTCGTTCGAATGACTTTAAAAATGATTCAGTAAAAAGAATGAGTGTAACTGAGCTCGCTCGCTTAAAAAAACCATTATTCATTATCATTATTTAGGGATTAGATTCAAAGAAAATACAGGGTTTGGAATTATTACATTGTTTGGCAGGAAGGCAATTGATCTTCATATTGAATGGCAAAAGATGCGCATAGGGGGAGGGCGCATAGGAGAGCCAAGATTCGAATATGTTTAGATGCAGAGAATTATACAGAGTTTCAAACTAATGAGATTCACAGCAATTAAAGAATGAAATCAGTAGCAATACGATCACCGCATACCATTTAGAGAGATCACTAAGGCAAGATCAATGCGGCCAATCCGCATGGAGGAACGATTTCAAAAGGTAAAAGGGCGAATTCAGTTAAGTTTTTGAAATAAAGGTCGTGTTTGTTTAGAAAAAAACTTGGACCAGTCAGTTTAAATCTAAGCTATTTAACAGTAAAGATGTGCTTCAGTAAGAATGACTACTTTGTAGCACACAAGGTTTAGAGCTAATAAATGAGGGATTTTGGTATGAGTTCCGTAACAGATGCGGATTCTTATTTCTCGCAGCGTATCTTTTGACGGTCTTCCTTGTCCCTCTTCACTCACGACATACTCTCTTGAAATTGAATTACCTATATCCTCCCTAGACTCCAATAATCCTACTGTTTTTGATGGCATTCCCCACTACCTGTATTTTTGTGAAAAACGTAGCGTATTCCTGCTGAGTACCCTTATCTATCTTATACAGTGTAAGTTTTTGTGTCGGTAAATTTCCCATTTTGTTGGCACTGTCGAACATTACTTTCATTTTGATATCTGTCGCGTGCAATCTTGCTTCAAATTATCCCTTTCTTGCTGTTTTAAAATCTTTGAACGATTTTAGTCTTTAAAAGAATATATTAGTCACGAAGATTCAACAACCTGGTTTTGTAGAAGGTCGATGCACCTCTACTAGCCTAGTCCGGCCATCGACAGCAACTATCAAGTTGATGTCATCTATTCTGATTTTTTCAAAGCCTTCAACTATTCTAAACCTGGCCTTCTTCTCTATAAAAAAAAAACAGATTATCGCATCTGTGCCAGCTTTCTATTTGGAGTTGGAATTTCTTAATAAATCGTATTTGTTATGTGTCCTTTTTTGGCGTGACGTCTTTACTTTTCTCTCCTTCTGGAGTAACTTAAAAATCCATTCTAAGGAAACTTTAACTCAACTTCCGGTGTCTTTAAGTCAATTTGTTTTCTGTGCGCTGATGATCTACAAATCCTGCAGGTAATCAATTAGCAGGCCATCAGCTGAATAGAAGGAATAAACAAGAAGCGTATAAATATATGCACGTACAGTATACATATATTTAGATATACATATTTAGATATACATATATTTAGAAAACATTCTCGTGGTGACTGAATGGAACAATATTTCTTGAAAAAAAGGGTGGTTAATACGATGACGTTCGACCTTTCTAAGTTGGCAAAATATCGATGACCTCTCCCGTGAAATTTCTCCGAAGCAGCCATAAGGATCCAAACAACAAATTCCGGAACCGAACTGATACCATCATCGATCTTAATGATCCTGAAATTTTTTTGGAGAGTTGGGTAATATACTTTAATGAATTGCTGTACGGTCAGATCACTAATAAAGTGTAGGCTCGACTAATTCAAAATTTTATGCTTCTGCCACCAAGCATGGAACAGATAGAAACAGTCATAAGTCGGCTGAAATACAACGAAGGACAGGGAGCCGACGGCATATCTACTGAGCTGATCAAATATGTAGGGCATTCACTAAATCAAGGAATGCATGAAACAAAAGCGCACGTATGGAAGAATGAAGATATGCCAGAAGACTCGTGGAACAGCATAAAGTATCCCCTACGTAAGAAAGAAGATGTCACAAAATGTAGCTTCTATTATAAGGTTTTATAAGTACATCCTATAATATACTCTCATATATATCTAAGACCAATATCAACCTAGCTTCATTTTAGGCATTTCAACAATTGATGTCTGGAATTTAATATTACTACCGATTTATTGACTTTTAGACCGGCTTTGATAGCATAGCTAGGGTAGAACTTTTTAAAGCCATTAGAGGATTGGAAGCTGGCCCGCCTTTTTTTCAACCTGGCGTTGGAGAAAGTAATTCGAGACTCTGGTATGTCAACGAGAGGGACTAGCGGTTATAGAAATACTAACTTATGCGGATGACATTGGAATCATCGGAAGATCTGAGCCAGCTGTACTAGATAAATGAAGGAAGGGCGAAGTAAATGGAGGCGTCATCTGCAGGAAGAATGCTTAGAGATGATCAAATAATCAGGATAGTGGAGCGCGAATTCCTTTAAATTTCTTTCAAATACCTTGAGTCAATGATAATAGCAATAAAATCCCAGAAAGCATACTACAGTCTGCCAAAGCTCTTGAAATCCCGAAATTTAGCCAGATACTCGAAGTTACTGCCTTAAAAGACCATAGTTTTGTCAGTACTTACATATGCATCCAAAACACTTGTTCACGTTCGAGAGGAAAGTCTTGCGGAAAATCGTTGGTCCAGTATGACAGGACAGGCGACTATGGAGACGCTAATGCTATGAATTGTGTGCAATCTACCTAGAAGCAGATATAATCAGAGAGATAAAGTTCGGTAAACTTCGATGGACGGGCACCAAGCTCGCACGAGCGAAATGGAGCCAGCTCAGAAATATGATTGTGGCAGATTTTATGATTAAGGCCGGAAGGAGAGACTTTCAGATATGTATCAGGACCGGCTCAATGTTTTTTACCTCAAATTTTGTTCAGAAGAAGATATTCACTTTCCATAAGATTGCATTCCTATTAAGCTTGTACCCGCCTAATAAAACACTCTTCAGATGTAATCATGAAAGTGCCCAGTAACAAAAGTGAAAAATTAGCTATCACAAGTTGAATATAATTTGGGTTCAAATATTAGTTACACAGAAAAGTTATTCAGCATTGAAAAATGTATTTCCCTTCAATATATGTTCAATTCAACTTAATTAGACCCTCCACTAGAATCACTACATCAGTCAATCACAAAATTTCAATTGTCACGTACTAATTAAACATGTCAAATTAAGCCCCCGAAACTTCACAAAAATGTATACTTTCGGCGAAATCGATGCGAAAATCCAAATAGAATTTTCACTTTCTACAATCTCATCGTAAGTTTCAGCTCTAATCCAAATCTCAGCACAAAGTGATTAGGTATCGCTTCGTATCACGATTTATTCAAACGAAAGTCAATTTTAATGACGCTAAAGGTTAGAGAGGACTATGAGCTTAGACACCTCCACATCACAACGCGCGGTTCGCTTCGAGGGCATGAAAATCGAAACCTATGATTCATCACGAAAACAATGTTAGGCGATAATTTAATTTCCAACTGATTCGAACTTGAGAGAGGAAAGTGCAGCCAGCAGCAACATCAGTCAATTATGAAACGAGGAAGTGTTCAAGACAACGCCTCAGCCAGTTAATGGCAGGACCGCAAATTATACCATATTCCGAAAGAATCGCTTCACTTTTCATAGAAATAGTGTTAAAAAAAAATATGATGTTTAGAGCAAGATTCATTCTTTAAATTACGGATTATGTTTCATGAAACTCAATCACCTACTCGTTACACAAATTATTTTGCCGGGCATTGAATTACTCAATGTTTACTCTTTAAGAATTCAGTTTGAAATCTTCAAGTGCATCATCATCTTATTCGAGTCAGATTTATCTTTTCACAGAAAAACTGGTCTTAAATTTCACAGTACACGGTCTTGTGCGCGTACTTGTATCCACAAGTTCCTCTCCGGGTCTTCAGAATGCCAACGGAGAGTCTCGTGCTTTCCGGGGATAAATCGATATCTTCTTGTGGATTTTCGATTGTCGTGTCATCGCGAAGTGCGACAACAAGTAAATTAATCTCGCCATCTGTGTCGGGAATTCTTTTTTCACATATGGCACATGTTATGTGTAATTATGCTTGAAATTGACTTTGAACAAGAAGTATGCATGCCGGGAATGGGCTTTTAGTCCCTTGAATGATTCAATGGAAAATAAACCCCATTTTGTGCGAGCAGTGCATTGTGAAATCAGATGAACGGTTTAAGATTGCATATGTGAACAGAGAAATGCAATTTGGCTTGTTTAATATGGGATAGAATCAAAATTAAGACAATAATTATGCAACAAAACAACAAGTTTGATACATCCAATGTGAAAAAGAATCAGAATATTATAATTATCGTAAAATTCTAAAACAAAACAGAGCATTCTTTTGCGATTATTATGAGATTTTCTGTTCCCGATTTATGTACCCTCTCTACAAAAATCATTGGATTGTGCAAATAAATTTCGCTGCAAAACAAATAAGTTTTTTTTAGGCCAGATGGATAGCTCACCTGGACGGACACGAGTTCGACCCACTTGTGAAGGAAGTATAGAACAGCCGGACTGCATGCAGTCTGGGAGCAGGAAATCCCATAATTATTGATGTCCGAAGCGAAAGGATACGATATTGACACAAATCTTTGGAGTTTATGATCATCGTTACGAATAACTGCGATCAGACTATGTTAAAGATCTTTCAAAAGGAAATGGGTAACCGCTATTGTAGTATACTGCTTACGTTCAGAGATGTCTGTTGTAACAGGCCTAGTACAATGGGTGTACCTTGGGCTTGCAGAACGTATGTGTCAAACGTACAGTACGTGGTTCACTGTGTAACCTCATTTCGAATTGACTCACGAATATACGGAGTTTTCATGTCTACCGGGCAATGCATTAATCGTTTCCGTTAAAATGCGATGTCGTTTTAGATAGTCTGCACGAATACTTCTGCAATGCAAACGCCGCTGCGCCGCATGCGTTTCAGTGTGAACAAGTTGCATTAATCAATTCGACTATAATGTTTGGTAGATCGCTTGTAGGCAGATATCTCTTACGTGGGTGATATAAATCGTATGGAGTGGTTGCGAAGACATTATTACAAATGCACAGCCATCGAGTAGACACGGGAATCTCATCAGAAGCATTTGAATTGCGTGTTTAAATTAATTTTACGATAAAATTTGTTTATATGGCATTCATGTTTTGGAACTGCACTGGAATTCTTACATCAATAACTAGGCGTTAGCTGCAGAGAAAAAAACCATTGGTTGTAGTAGTAACCACTTTAAGTTTTCTAGATTTCTTATTGGAGGTGTTTTCAGGATAAAAATTTTGCCTTTAAAGAGGTCATCACAGTTTATTTTCTCACTTGTTCGGTTTCTTTTTTTGATTTACAAGGAAGTAGTCCGAGTTACTTCCGTGAGATAAAAAAATGAATGTCAGTCATTTTAAAAGAGAAGGTAGAAAATAAATTCGTTTGATTAGACTTATAAGGAAAAACCCCTCCAGTTATTTCCACTTGGACTTAAAATTTAGCTAAGTTGCATCCGTGGCGCTTATAAAGGAACCAAACGGGAATCTAATCATATACAAAAATGATACATGAATCAAAATAACAAAAAATTTATCTGTGTAGGCACAATTCATTATAGTTAGGGAACCTAGACTCCATGAGCTGATGCTTTAGTAAAATAGTCACTGGCTACATGACCTCATTTAAGGGGGGGGGGGGGGGGGGGGGGGGTATGGTCAGAGCAGCACATTTTATACCCATTTTCAAGATTTTTTTTTAGAAAACTGTTAATAGTTACTTGATTGGGATAATACCTCCAGTAAAGAACAACCTTTGAAGAGTATCCAAAAAAAAATTTATTGAAAAATATCGAAAATTAAGCTCGTGACATTAATTTGACATTTTCGTTCAGGACAAAGAGTTGATTTGCGGTAAGACACATAACTAATGACTGGATCATCGTAAACAAAAAACCAAAAATAGTTCGTTAGTTTATAAGTTTCTTGAGGTAACGCTGTCGAGTTTTTCCAAATATCTAGATTATTTAATTTTTGGTATAAGTTTGAAGTCAAAAAAACGAAAAAAACCGAAATTTTTTTTTCGAATTTTCTGTTTTCAGTTGTAAAAAACTCCATAAATAAAAAAAAGAAGCAAGAAATAAAAAATATCTCGACAGCGTTACCTAGTAAATTGCCTACAGAAATAGTGTGCAAAATTTCAGAAAGATCGGTCGGGTAGTTTTCGAGTTACATGTCTCACCGACTTGAAATATAAAATTCTTCAAAAAACGCGTTTTAAAATTTTAACTGTGTAACAAAAGTGCGTGAAAAATTACGTACCGTAACTGGTCGATGAAATGAATGTATACTACTACAAGTCACTTATATAAGTGTTTTTACTCAAATATAGCACATACAGGTGTGAATAGAGTGGGAAGACTCTACTTTTACGTTTTTGAGAGCTGCGCGCGGCTAATAAAGCAGGAAAGGAACGCGATTTGCGCGAAAATATGAATTTGAGTTATTTGTATTGTTAAGCCGATAACTTCGTTAATTTTGCTCGGATCGATCTGAGATTTTGTATGGACACTCCTGAGTCACTATACACTAGTCACTAAACAAAAAAAAATATCGATTTTCTGACCATACCCCCCCTTAATTATTTGTGTTATACAGCCCACTTCAATTATATGGGCCAAGACTATATGCATAGGAATCTGAAACTATGTGATTGGGAGTCAAGACTTTGCATATAGCAGAAAAACTCATAATGGGTGGGAATTTTCGAATTTTTTCCATCTTCACGATGGATTGGCTTTAGTCAACCGCTTTGAGAATTTCCGTAGAACACCCGGGATTAGAGATAGCGAAAGAAACGTCCATTCTCAAGCTGATTACGGCAATGCATACTTTCGAAACCACTTTGTAAAAAAAAAATTTCCATAAAATTTTTCAATTTTAACCATCCCGCAAAAACAATTCTACTTTACTTACTAGAACTTCAAATTTCAGGCAACCATAACATTTTAAATACAGGTAATAAACCTAAATTTATTACCATCAACAGTGCTGTGGTGATTTATAACATCCAAGCAATTACAGGTATCATAGAGATCTACCTGGTCTACCATCTCGCTTGGACCATTAATAGTTAAGCTAGATCATCGGTAGTTCTGAAATCTCAACCTAATGAGTTCGAAACTCGAAGATAGCACAATCGAAAGATTATTCCATGGAGAACAAAGAGAACATCTCACCACCCCAGAATGGATTAACGAGCATATGAGCTCCTTAGCAAAAACCTTGGTATCAAATTCGAAAAACGTGTGTGTCCAAGAGGTCATCACAGAGGCAAGTTTTTTTTCATCTGTGGCGGAACAGCTGGACCGATACAATATTCTTCAAAAAGAAAATACGACGCGCCAAACTTGACTCATGACGAGGGAGTTCAGTAAGAACACAAAGGGAAGTACAGAAGCCGCAAGAATCAGAAAAGCTCTTATTGTGACTCCCAGCGTACCTAGCTTCCTGCATAGGGAAAGTGGGGACTGGGCAGAGAATCCGAACGAGTTTTTGGACATGTTATTAGAAAATCGTTTCCCAAAATTGGCTAAAACGGCATCACGGTATTTGGCTAAAACGGTATCACGGTATTTTCGAATAATTCTCCGTCCGTCTGAGCAGCTTATTAAGAAAATAGCATGTAAGGCCGAAATTGAGTAAGCATTGAAAAAACTCAGACCTTTCAACGCCACGGGGATAGATGGGATATCGCGTATCCTACTTAGGATTTAGGTCAAATAAACTTATCATCTTACCTACAAATATATTAGAAATGCTGGTGAATGTGCACATCAACAGCTCAATTATTATCGCGAGAGTCTGCGTTTATCAACTGATGGGTAGATCAGTGAAGACGGCACTACATTAAGTGTTGGGTGCAATAGCAAAATCTGTACAGTAAAACTAATTCACAACAGTGTTTTTAACAATTCAACAACAATTCAATTCACCAATGCTTTTAACAATATTTCTTTTGCGAGTATTACCGACGTCTTCGTCCGGTATGAAGTGGAGGAAACCGTAACGACTTGGCCATCGAATTTGTTATAGTAGCCTCTTTTTGGGAAGTCGCAAATAGAAGCCACATTTTTTGGGACCAAAGCAGAGTGAAAAGTTGGCACGGACCAGTATAAGAGCAGAAGTATTGCTCCTTTTTGAAACTCTAATAGTCAACGAGATACTGGAAATTTGAAGGGCGTTTTTCTAAAGCCGGATAATTTAAGGGCCAACGTTATAAAATCAAGCATGCCAATTCAGATCAAAGATCTGGTATTTTCGCTAAGGATACAGGTCTCATAACCAAATATACCTTAACGGGAATACACAATATACCTTAACACGAACTTCCAAGTCAAGACACCCACAAGGACACATTGGAGTATCAAAGAAGTTTCGGCGATGGCGACGTTTGGATTTACACAGATGGGATTTACACAGGTGTTCAGATCGGGCTTTTATTCCACTGCTTTGAATCTTCACCAGTGGTGTTACCAAATGTTCGCACTACGCATGCCTGTTGAGTTCATTAGCGGAATATTAACCAAACCAACGTTGATTTTCGTTGGCATCAGGGCAGTCATCATCGCTCTTGCGTCTTATAGATGCTCTTTAAAAACCGTGAACGAGTGTTGCAGTTGTCATTGGGTCATGGACATTATGCAGGAGATTTCAGATGGAAGAGGACACCATCCCGCATACTCTTTACGAGCGAATGGCTTTAAACAATAAATGCCTCAACATGTTAGATTCCTGCAACTTTCGAGAGTTAGCAGAGGTGGCTAGTACCGCTAAGTTGAATCAGCTGATTCAATTCAGCGGAGTGGTGATTTCGCAGCTCTAGCCTAACCAGCCAGCTTAGGGTGGCAAGTGAGCCAAGCTTATTTGTTTTTTATTTATTATTGTCGAAATCCACAAATAAAAATCCAGTTAAAAGACTAGACAAGGAATAAACTTATGTATATATAATATAAAAAAGAAAAGAATGAAAACTACAAAAAAGGAAAAATAATGAAAAAGAAAAACGACAATAAATTCAAACTAAACAAAGTTTATAAAAGGCGGTAAATGAAATCTAATCATAGTTCAATACAGAGATGAAATCGGAAATTCAGTAATTTACTTAATTTATTTCATAAGATAAAACGCTTGCTCCTAATATTTTCTTTCTTCCAATATTCAAGTAATTATGTTGCCTAGTCAAGCGTAAAAGTGGAAAGTAAAAATATGTATGACTGCGAGCAAAAAGTACGTTGAGGATAAATGAAGATATGGTAAAACGTACCGGGTCACGAACACAAAACTACGCACTTGGGATATATGTAACAGGAGACATTCATCAAAATATGCTCTGCGTGACAGGAGGGTAGGGATTTCAAGGATGGAAAGACGCATACTATACTCACAGAACGGGAATACGGAATTTTAGCGAGAACAGCATCAATTAGGAAACGATAATGAGTACACCAAATTTGACAACAATATTCGAGGGCACTACACACGAAGGAGATGTACAGACGTATACACGAGAAAATACCAGCAACAGATCTGGACGCTCTAAGAATGAAGCCGCACAAACGCGAGATCAAATCTTAGTTTAGTGTCAAACACAACACCAAGGTCCACGAAATTATCAATAGGACTGAGGAAAGAACCAAGAATGGAATAGGAAAACGTGATGTGGGATAATTCATATGCAAAGGGCATCTGGAAGCAGTTAGCAACATTAAGGTTAAGGTTAATACAATTGACAACCTGAGTATTTTCAGTTCGTCAGCTAACAAAAGACACGGCGAGTTGAAGAAGGAAGGAAGAGCATTTATAAACTAGAGGAAAAGGAGGGACCAAGAATCGAGCCTTGCGAAGCACCACAAGTAGAATAGAAGGGGGAAGAAGAAACAGAGTGACTCGTTACAAAACAAGCACGATCACGAAGTTATGAGAAAAACCAGCAACGAAACTTACCCGAAATATTGAAAAGCCTTGACAAAGTAGGTGTATAATACATCCACTTGCTTTTGCTGGTCGATGGCGGAGGCAGTAGCATTGGCAAACGAAAGTAAGTTGGAGACTGTTGACTTACCTTCGACGAAACCATGTTACTCACAAGCGAGAAGAGGTTGAATTATAGGATATATTTTATTGTAAACAACTCGCTCGAGAAGTTTACTGAAGCAAGATAGAAGGAATATGAGGCGATAATTGAAGACGCTCCGGCTTTGAGGATGGGAAATTTTTTTGCGGATTTACAGGAAGAAATACTAAGGTTAAAGAAGACAGATAGGGGAACACACAACGATGATGACAGTGATTTTGCGAAGATATTAGGTAATCCGTCGGGCCCGCAGCTGCAATACTGTCTAGGTGAGCAAGCAACCCCTCGACCTTCAACGGGTTCGTCAAAAACAAACAAAAACTATTAACATCTGAAGAGGAAATATTGGCAGAGAAGGTTGAGCTAAGTTGAAAGGTAGCAGAAGACAGGAAATGAACAAACAGCTCACATATTTTTTGAGGCGAGGAAGCAGACAAATCATTTAGGTGCATTACAGAAGTTTTTAAAAGAAAACAGAAGGGATTTAGCAATTGAAGCGTTTCTGTTTACAGGATGATATGGAGGCTTCAATAAGACCATGATAAGTACTCATCGCATCTTTAATCATCTTTTTAACACACGAGCGTAGATTTTTGTATCTTAGAAGATCAACCTCTAAGCCGGACCTTCGAAATCTACGACGCGTCACATCTTTGGTTTTAAGAGTACGTATCACGGCAACAGTTAGCCAAGCAGGATCAATATCTCTTCTAACACGAAAAGTGGGCATGTGACAGGAAACAAGATTAGACAAAAAAAGCATAAAACGCATGAAGGCCATCATCAACATTTAGACCTTTGAAAAAAGCAAACCAGTGAACAGCAGTAATTTCATTGGACATGGATATGAAGTACGCTTTCGCGACGTTATAACGCAGCAGAGAGGTATTTTTATTCTCAGGAAATGAGGAAAAGAAAGGAAAGTTCTTAGCAAGTTCTTAGGAAAGTTCTTTAGCAAGAGGTGGATGAGGATCAGGACAGACATGAGGTGACAGAGCAGCATATAAATAAACAGACGACAAAGGAGAATTAGGAAGAAAAAAACTCAAGTATTCTGCTATTAACATTAGGCACATTATTCTACTGAGAAAAAGAGCAAAGAGAGGAAAAGGAGGATGTTCTCAAAGAAATAGTGCCCGTTGATAAAATTTCAGTGAAATTTATATCCCAGACTAAGCTGGGAATATTAAAATCACGACATAAAATAACATAAGAAGAGGCGAAATAGATGTTAAGAAACGAAGAAAGCTCCATAAAAATGCTCATAAACTACACCTAATGTAAGCGTCAAATCTACTATAATCTAATCTGTGCTAGCGACTAATTTACAGGCTACCAAATATCAGACGATGAATAATATATAAAGTCTGGTATCACTTTTGTGACTGAGGCAACATAGGCAACCCTTACTAAGGTAATTTTGGTACTAATTCTTCATGCGGCAGGAAACTATTACAGCTCTTAAACTATTCCATGCGGCTGTAAGGAAAATAGCTCAGTCAACTCAAGTCAGAAGATTGCTTGAGATCGTGTATATCATGGTAAATGGCACATACATAATTTTGGATTGTATATTACTTTAGAAATGGCGTTTGGAACTTGCACTCTAAATAGAGGCGAATGTAAAAGCAATATAATGCATGAATGCGTATCGATCGCTCAAAACGACTTATATTTTTGGAAAACTGGAGCTAATAGTAAATTTTGTCTTCATGATCGTGCTGATTGTGTTTTGCGTAGTTAATTAACTTCTCTGTAATTAAATATTTAAAAATGCTTTGCATTAAATATTTCTTTTTTTTTTAAGAATTATCTTCTAACTGTTTTGGTTATCCTGCTTCTTATCGTTTTAATTTATTTATTTAAATCTAATTTAACAGGCTACTGCCCACAAAAATCAAAATACTAGAAAGAGCCAAAAAAACATTTTAAAAAAGAAAAAAAAAATTAACGAATAATTGAAAATATTAGATATATGTATACATATTTGAAACTTCAAAAAATTAAAGCAATACACAAGTTAACATGGAAGGAAATACAAAAACGGCAAAAAATCAAGCATTATAAAGAACTTTAAGAATTAAATCTTTAACTTGCGACTTTGCGAAGTCGTCAGCAAACATGAGGCAGGGAGAACGAATATCGGAAGGAAGATCATTTATAAAGACTAGGAATAATAATGGACCGAGAATGGAGCCTGGTGGAACACCGGAAAGCGGACAGAGAGGGGAAGAGGTGGATTATTGCACAGATACAGCAGAAGAACGACCAGAAACATAGGATGAAAAGAATACCCGATACCCCATAGCTTCGAAGCTTTGCAAGAAGAATTCTGTGATCAACAGAATCAAAAGCTTTTGAGAAGTCGTTATATACCACATCCACTTGATTCCGTTGGTCGAAGGCAAAAGCAACCAAGTTAGTAAAAGATATGAGATTAGAGGTGGGGGATCTACCTTTAACAAAACCAAGCTGCTCCGGAGCAAGGAAGGGATGAAGGAGAGGAAGCAGCCTGTTGTGAACCACTCTTTCAAGAACTTTTCCAAAACAAGGAAGGAGGGAAATTGGACGGTAGTTGGAAACACAGCTTTGGTCCCCAGACTTGTGGGTGGGGGAAATATAAGCCAATTTCCAACTGGCGAGGAAGGAGCCGGAGGAGAGACTGAGGTTAAATATAATAGATAAAGGAACACATAATGACGATGATAGTGATTTGGTCAACAGGTTAGGGATACCATCAGAACCACATCCGACATTGACATCAGGGCACTCAAGTAAGGATTCAATTTCAAGAGGATTGGTGTATATGGAAGACAGGGTAGATGAAGCAACATGGGGAATTTCGGAAGGCAAGATATGATTATGTTGAGAAAAGATGGAAGAAAAATATTTTGCGAAGAGGTCGCGAAATTCACGTGGATTAGATGCAGTAGCGTTATCGAGGAACATGGAATCGGGGAAATGACAGGAACTTTTGAGGAGTTTTTGATTATTAGAAAAAAAAGGAGTTTTTGATTATTAGATCAAATACAGGACTCAATGCTGGAAAAGTAATCTCGAATAGCTTGATTGACGGCACTTTTGGCAGAAGATCGTAGCCTAAAAAATTCGAGGAAGTCATCATGAGAGCCTGTATATCTAAATCTAGCTCGAGCGACATCCTTAGCTTTCAGGGCAGACGCCAAATCACGACGAAACCAAGGAGCGTTATTAGGCTTGCGAGCAAGTCTGGAAGGAGGGAAACGGTAGATAAGGTTGGATAGGAAGTTGTGGAATTTTATGACAAGCTCATTGACAGTGAGTGACGAGAAAAGATATATATATATATATAATATACGTACTTAATTTAATATAAATATAATATTGCAATATGACAGTTAACCAAGTTCATTTCAGTCATCATACCAACGAAGTCAGCTTTATGGAAGTTAAAGCGCATGGCTCGAGAAGGAACTCTAAAGGTCTGAAGATCAATATGTAGTGCGACTGAGAGAGAAGGATGATGTAAGTCAGCTTGAACCTAGAGGAAGGAGGCGGTATGAATACTGCTATTATGAGAGGGAATATTAGATAGAACGAAGTTTAGTATTTTGTTATTTATATTGGGAACACATTTTAATTGGGAGAGTGAACACAAAAATAGAAAGGATGTGATTATCAAGGAAATATTGCTAGATGAGATTATGGAAGCAAAATTATAATTCCATACCAGGTTCGGTAAGTTGAAATCACCACACATTAAAGATAAGGCAGAAGCAAAGCTAATGATGAGGTAGGTGGATAACTCATCAAAAAATTTACTACAAACCGCAACTGAGGAATTACAAGGAACATATATTGAAAAAACAATAAGAATTTTTGTGGGAGCAAGGGTAACGCGCACAGCCATACATTCAATAGGAGGAGAAGGAGAGAAATCCATATACAGTGTTTCTTGAACAGACCCGTCAACTGCAACTAACACACCACCGTCATCGCTTTTACCTAATGTATATCGATCACGATCACGGCGGAAGACTGTATGAAACGGGAACAGCTCGTTATCGTAAATATCTACTGTTAGACATGTCTCGGTTAGACAGATTATATGATCAGAAGAAAGAGTAGAGAAGAGATTCAGCGTGCTTAACTTAGTGCTAAGTCCACGAACGTTCTGATAGTACACATGAATGGGATTGGTCTTATTTGTTTCGAAAGTTCTGATTCCATTGGTTCTGATTCCTGGCTAGGGTTTTTACGTTATGGAGATCTTTGGTTTTGTTGTATGAACATTTTTACGAGGTCTCCTGGTGAATTCCTTAAACAGTACTCCAGATGGCCAGAAGTCTTTGTGATGCATAAGATCAGTGCCAGCAGTTACCATTATTTTGAACGATGCGATTCCCTGATTCTGCAGGTTATTTGGTGTTAGCTTCTTACAGAGTAGCAGAGGCGGTAAGTTGCCAAGTTTGGTAGCGGTATACTCCATGATTGCTTCTGCTGAACTATTGTATGCGAAACGCGGGACAAACACATGTAAAGGTGGCGAAGCAACAACTAGGCGCGGTAGAGTACGACCAGGTTGACAATGCTGAGGAAGACCTATTGAAGGTCCAGGTTGAACTGTGGCCAATGCATGATCCGATAGCAAAGAGTCGGAAGATGAAGCAATAAAAACAGCACCAGCATCTCTAGTGGATATATCACGTTATGGGACTGGTGAAGCACGTTTACGTTGAGCTGGAGGATAATGGATTAGTTTGCGCCTGTGAAATGCCTTTAAAATGTCAGCGGCTTAGTTAAAGTGTCATGTAGCTGGTTTATATTCCAGCATTTCTAAATATGAGAATATAATGCAACAAGCAATTTTGGTTTTTATATAATAATAATAATAATTTGATCTGGCTAAAACATTGCAGTTTGTCTAATTTCACGTTATCATGGGTATGATCTGGATACAAAAACAGTGCTTATCCGTGACTCACTCTTATGACAAGTAAGTATTTTATTCAACAAGAACTATGAAACTAATCGATGCTTACCTTTTTCTAAACATTGTTTGGTTTCTCTATTTATTTACAATTGACGTTGCTAGAGTAGTTCTAGGCTCATGTCTGACCTGAAACAAATGAAACATAAATTAATACCGATAATTTAGAACAAAAAGTAATGAATATTTCATTGATAGTAATTTGGTGATGAAATGTTAAATTCATGACGTCAGACGAATAAACATTTCCTGGTTTAAAAATAAATATTTATGTATGTATAAAATTGGCATGACACATGGCTTTTAACCCGAGCAAGAAAAAAAAACTCGTCTCCATTCAGCATGAGACCAAATATTCGATACGGTCTCACTGTACCATAAAGATAGTCCGCTGTATTATAGATTTTCTCCGTTACATCATAAAGCTCCAATTTCGAATTCATGACTTGAATTTCTAAGAAACGATTCAACATCCACACAACTCTAATCTGTTTGCCGATCGTGTCCAATCATATAAACACAAAATACAGCTTATTCAAAAGCACATTTGTAAACTGAAACGCCGAATGGAAGAACTCGCGTTAAAATGTCAAGTTCGCTATTAGTAAATTTCGCTTATATCGTCTGGTTGTTAGTCCATGTTTTCATGTTGGCAGCCTTCTGAATTTCAAAGCTTTCAGAAAATAACGGATACGATTTTTAATGCGAGCACGATCACGATTACGAGCTCAAGCTGTCTTACAGATACTACAGCCTGGACTGAGATAGTACAGCATATTGTATGATTTCGTACAGAACAGATTAAGTGAAACGAACGATCGAGCAAAATGTCATTTAAATTAGTTCTAGAACGAGCAACTGCTATTAGCAGCGAGAGAAGTTTGCAACAAAACAACCGGCAGCATTATATACCCTGCTTGCTGTCACTGACAAGCATGCCTCGAAGCAGATAGTATCGCCGCCGAATCCACTTAGTGCTGGAATTAAAATTCTAATGGTGAATTTATGGCACGATCAGTAACACGATCAATGCTGAAATTATACTTTGAAATCGCATCAACCAAGCAATGAACATGCATGCATTCTTTGAGCTGTACTGCTCAGTCTGAAAGCGAAAATCGATATTACAATAAGGAGAAATCCTTGCAATCGCTTGTGAATGGAAACACGCCCAGCTCATTTCGTGAGATGATTTGTATTGCACTTTATTCACGATTACAGCATGTAAAGTAACCTTTTTTAATATAATAATATCAAATATTTATTATAAACGCCATTCGAGCGGGTGTCGTGGATGAAAGTGGTGGATTGTAGAGGTTCGGCATATGGATATTTTGTGTGGCGTATGGTTAAGGTAAACGTGTTTTTCGGTCAAAAACTAAAATATATGTTTTCGAATATGATCGAAGAGTGGGTGGGAACGCTGAAAATGTTACTGAGAAATTCGCTATTCAAGCAATCGATTTAGATGTAGTTTCATGTTACTGTTATTATTATGCTTGGCATGTATGGGGTCTGTAGAAGCGAGTTCAATGGCCATTAGTTAATGTTTTTAAGCAGTGTGTGGTGATGTATATGGCTGGGAATCAGATGAGTTTCGATATTGATCAAGTCATATGTCAACAATGGAGTAAAAAAAATAGAAAAAGTTAATCTGATCTGCGAAACGACTATGGGAAGGCGTGCGAACTATTTGACCTGTGCTAAATCATACTACTATGATCCTTATCAAAATTTACTGTTGGTTTAATCCGACATATGAAACAATTTTCTGCATTGGTGGAATGTAGTCCTGAGATGTGATCTAAACAACTTAGATATAATAACGATTCGCAGCGAAAACGTAGATATATTTCTTCACATGATGAAAAAGTTTGGTTAGAATTTCTAAATTATTGTACTTAGTTCGTGTATGAAGCTTAAATAAATCTGGTAGGTTCGATTGATATTTGCTGAAAATTGAATAATAGTTTGATCTAAGTGAAGATTTATTTAATTACTTTAACAAAAAGTTTTTTTTTTATCAAACGATTGATTTTGTATTACCCACTGAGCTGTTCATTTCAATTATTTACACTGCTATGATTATGTGGAATCCATTATCTTTATTTGTTTGGACATTACCGAATTAGAGGATTCGAAACGCCAACGGGAAACATCCCCCATCGATCAACTTCTTTGAGATGGGCGGGACCCTTTAATCTATCCCAATAGTTTTGGTATATTTTGCCGTCGATTGTTCCTAATGACCTTTTCTCAACTACTGAAATAATAAGCTTAGCGAGAGAATTAATAACGACACTTTCTGTTTCTAAATTTCGTCACGACCAGTTTAATGTAATAGTAGAGCTTGCCTCTAAGTTTGTATACAAGTAAAGAGATTATAAATGCTTACTATGGAGCTCTCAGAGCATTCAAAATAAGCAACTTGAAACTTTTAACTTCCTAATTCAAGACGATGACAAACTTACCAACGCTCAATATAATATTGTCAGAAATGATAGGAAGGGAACACCGGGCGAAGTACTCCAATTTTTTCTAATCCTCGACATACAACGTGAAAATCATGCATATTTTTTGATTAAAAAAGCACACAAAACCCTACCTTGCGCAGTACTTTTTCAGGAACTGTCTATTTCAGTGCGGCAAAGCTAAACGCCAGCAAACTTAAAACGTTTGCAGACAATTTAACAGCTGAGGTGACTGTTTGCAGTGACTTTACTACTACCTCCTCAGTGGAATGTATTTTAGTGTGTGTTTCTCTAGTTCCTACTTCATTATCACTTATTGCTTCAATCTACATCCTAATAGTCCTTTTTCACTCTACGAACTTCTCTTTTCAGAGACCTCATCCTATTTCCTGTGCCATTTTCTGTCCGCTCGCATAATGTTATGTGTAGATTTTAATATACCTTCAATTGAGTGAAATACCTCTTTTCAAACATCACTTCTAGTAATAGTCTTTCCCTAACCCTGGTTCCAATCATTTCTTTATTCTCTCTTCCCAATTAAACTCGGTAGCTAATACTAATGGAAAAATACTTGATCTTATTTTATCCAATCTTCCAGTGTCTTCTGTTTATTAGGTCCCTCCCAAACCCCATTACCCACCTCTACTTTTAGAACTTTCTCTCAATCTTCATCTCAAATCCAAAGTCTCTTGCTATTCCCGCTTCAATTTCTATAAAGCCATCTTCGCCGGAATGGCGAATTAAATCAATCATGTTAACTGGTATTCCTATCTTCCTTGTTTAGACGTTGGCGAGGATCTCCATAGGCTTTACGTCTTCTTCTCAAGTCTCATTACTGGTTTTACTCCCACATGTCATCCCAGATTGCCTAATGATGCTCCCTGGTTTATCTCTGAAGTTGCCTGTGCCCATAGGACAAAGGATGTTGCACGCGGCAAATTCAAACGTTCTCCTTTGCATGACGACCTTCTTGAGTTTAAAAAGTAGGCTCTTACACAAAAAAAAAGGTTACTAAACAAGCCATGCGTGCCTACGTTGCCAGAGGTGAGGCTTCTATGTACTACTTCCGAAAATTCTAAAACCTTCTGGTCATGTATTCCCTGAAAAAATCCCCTGTCATCCCTCAAAAAATTTTTTTTATGAAATTTCTGCCGCCAAAACTGAAGAGACCTATAAGCTCTTTGCTCGTTTTTTCTTGTCATTTTCTTCTCTACAACATCCTCTTTCTCTCCCACATGTTACTTTCTTAGCTCCTTCGTCGTTGCACTATTTTCATTTGGTACAAACCCTTTAGAAGTTGAGTACTTAAGTAGTTGTCTCGATTCTAGCTCTACACTGAAAAAACACATGGCGCCAGGCGCCATAATTTATAGACTTCTGGCGCCATGTACATAGTCGATTTAGGGATAGTGATAAAATATAGCGCCACACGCCATAATACATGGCGAAAAGTACATAGGAGCAGACGCTATGCTTATAGCCCTCCACGCCATGCACTATAGTAATCGACGCCATGTACTATAGTCCTCCACGCCATGTACTATAGTGCTCCACGCCATGTATATGGCTTTGAGGACTATATTACATGGCGTGGAGGACTATAGTAAACGGCGTGGAGGACTATAGTACATGGCGTTGAGGATTATAGTATATGGCGTGGAGGACTATAGTATATGGCGTGGAGGACTATAGTATATGGCGTGGAGGACTATAGTATATGGCGTAGAGGACTATAGTATATGGCGTGGAGGACTATAGTATATGGCGTGGAGGACTATAGTACATGGCGTCAAGGACTATGATACATGGCATGGAGGACTATGGTACATGGCGTGGAGGACTATAGTACATGGCGTGGAGGGCTATAAGCATAGTGTCTGCTCCTATGTACTATGGCGTGTGGCGCTATATTTTATCACAAATCGACTGAAATCGACTATGTACATGGTGCCAAAAATCTATAAACTATGGCGTCTGGCGCTATGTGTTTTTGTAGTGCACCAAACATAAATTCAACCAAATATAAATTCCACCAAATATCAATTCCACCAAACATAAATTCTACCAAATATAAATTCGATAAATTCGAGTCAACATACTCATCGGTCGAAGTATCGAAAATATCGCAGCCAGTACTTCAGTTCAAAATGAGTCAATTACGTAGACCCAAGCTCTAATGTCACTTGGTGACATTTATACCTTTCCTCACACAGCATGGCTGCGAGTTATAATTGGAGTGCCATGAGCCATATTACATGGCTCATGGCGCTATGAAATATAGCGTGTGGGGCCATAATTTCTGTGCCATGTAATTATGGCGCTGGGAGCCATACTGCATAGCTCAGGGCACTATGTACATAGCGTGTGGAACCATAAATGCTGCGCCATGTTACATAGGACCACGCGCTATGTAGATTCTGACATTATGGCGCTGGGAGCCAGATTGCATAGCTCAAAGTACTATGTACATAGCGTATGGCGCCATAAACAATGCGCTATGTTACATGGCTCTGGGCGCCATGTGGATTTTTTTCAGTGTAGTTCTGGCTCTGAAGATATTCCTAATATACTGGCTAAGTCACTATCTTCTTCACTTTTTGTACTCCTGTTGATTATCTTAAACTTCAGCAACGCAACTGACATACTTAAGGTAGGTGACTCTGCTTGCATTTCTAATCACCGCCCATTTTCGCTTCTACCTTGCTTCAGCAAGATACTTAAGAGAGTTGACTATAACAGAATTTATCTTTCATTCGAGCTTTTCCTCAAATTTATCAAAGGCAACTTCACTCACCGACACTGTTGCTTCTGCCATTGATCAGCAAAAACAGGGTGATACTCTTCAGACTGATTTCTCAAAGACTTGATTTGACTAGATTCTGACTTGACTCTGTCAACGATAAGCTTCACCTTTTGAAATTAGACAGATATGGTTTCTATGGTAAAAAAGCCCAACACTGCAAAACTTTGAAAGCAGCATAACATAGCATAAACAAGGAAAATGCTTAATGCTTGCAACACTTTACAAGCACTGCAACTAAAAGTCTCCCACAATTGTCACACGTTAAAATGAAATAACTCTACTGATCTCGATTTTATTCGATGATTTCGTCAAAAGTTACAGGGGTAGAAAAATGTTTGAGATAAAAAAACGATAGACGTTTTAGGAACCGAAAAATTTCTAGAACTTAAAAAATTTAAACATTGGTAACTTATTTTGTAATGTAAGCATTTATTGATGCGAAAATACCAAAAACTGCCTCGCGCTGGCAACCCTTCGCTAGCATCAAAGCGAAAAATTTATCACGCTTGCCTCACATTGAAATTAACCTACACTGCGAAATTCGTTTTGATCCGATAACTGCATTGGAAACTATAGGGATACAAAAAATTTTTGGGTTACCAGTAGCAAAAATTTTCAAATTTTCGAAAACTTCATATTTGTTGTTTATTGTCACTACAAGATCATTACATTGAAAAATTTTACAAAAAAATCGCTTAGCAAAGATAATGCAAATAAATACAAAACCAATAATAACTGGTAGCCTATTCATGGCTTTTTAACCAGATTCCTTGTGAATAATGCCTATAAGAAGTTCCATTTATCATATGAAATTCGTTTGGATTTCATGACTGTACTGGAAGTTATAGGGTAAAAAGCTTTATTTTCCTGATCGAATTTTCAAAACCCAAGACACCAAAATTCCCATAGCTGGCAGCACCAAAAGAGTTTTTCAAATATGGTAACTGAATCAGAATTCATAGGGCAAAAAGCAGTTTTGTCTCTTTATAATGTTTCAAGATGGCATCACTGGCACAGAGTTACCCGCATTCAAAAATCGTTTCTATCAGATCTGGTCCTAGTTAATACCAATGCATTCTGTGAATTTCAACTGTATCTGATAATGGGGTCGTGAGTTCTCGTGAACAGAAGTTTTTGATGCTTAATATATAGGCAAATTGATGGAGTGTTACCGTTCTTGTCCAATGTGAAATTTCAAAAAATTTGCTTCGGTGGCATAAACAAAGCATAGGATTTCTATTTGAGTTGATTTTCACTGTAAAACACTAGCATTTTTCAGGAGAGTCGATGGTTTGAAGGTTTTCACTACCAATGCCTGCCGTAGCTGCAGGGTTGCCAGCACGTTCATAAAAAACTACAAGAGTCTACAACTTAGTAATATCAATATGTACTTTAAGTTTAATGGTGATTTATGAGACATTTTTGAATTGCGATAACTTTTGAAGATAGGTTAAAACT
Source organism: Nemotelus nigrinus (assembly GCA_947369275.1). NCBI lineage: Eukaryota > Metazoa > Arthropoda > Insecta > Diptera > Stratiomyidae > Nemotelus > Nemotelus nigrinus. Next base: position 65,110,924 of record OX376372.1, read on the forward strand.
TATCGCAATTCAAAAATGTTCAAATTTTGCCAATCTGATTTTAGGTGCCTAGCGCACACATAGGTAAATTTCGAAATTCATTCCATAAACTTGTTTATGCAAAAGTGATTTGTTGACAGAATAATAGGTATATTTAAAATATCAATAAAATGGCAGCCGGCGACAAAAGGTTAAAGATTATTAATTTTTTGTGAGACCTGGCACTATTCTGCATATACAGTCCCTGGCCAAAAAATTATGAACACTTGCAAATTTCATCATTTTGCTGCATTGTCTTAAGTCTTTCTTAGTTAAAACGCATGTGGCGTTTAATTGCTGAATGTTCGGGATTACCTGATTAGTTTGCCGTGAATTTATCATGGTTTGATCCTTTTTTCAGGTCAAAAAGTATAAATTCCTGGCAAAAGGTGTGAAAATTGCCAGTTTTTCAAGTGTACAAGAATCAGTGAGTGTGTTGTTTTCGTATTGTTTTCTGTGAATATTTTGTTAGTTGCGTTTGAAATTTCATATTTTAGTGAAATAAACATTAAATACTTACGTAAGTAATGCAATTGGTGATACTTGAAATTTTAGTTTAGCCAAAAAGGGACACAATTTACGAATATTTATTTATTTATGAAAATTTAGTATGGGACGTAAAGCAGATATCACTGCAGAGAAAAAATCTGCCATATCTGCACTCCTGAGATCGGGAAACCATTCCTTAAGAAAAATAGCTCGCTTGGAGGGTGTTTCGCCGGGTACTGTTAAGCACATTCAAAATAAAATGACAGAAAATCTGTCTCCCATTGGTTTGAATCGAGCAAATTGTGGGAGAAAAAAAAAGACTACGCCCAGGGGTGATCGGAAAATTATTTCCATTGCTGCTGGACACCGCAGGGCACCTTTACGTGACCTCAATAAAATGATTTCCGAGGCGGGCGTGGATATATCGGAGCAAACTTTACGAAGAAGGTTGAAAGAAGCAAGCTTCCGATGCAGGCGACCAGCAAAAAAGCCTCGTTTAAATGAAAATCAAAAAAACAAGAGACTTTTGTTTGCTAATGAGTATGCACAAAAGTCCGATGAATTCTGGAAAAAGGTATTTTTCATTGCTCTTTAAATATTTCTTCAATTTAAAACCAATTTTTTAATTTTTTTAATTTTGCAATATTTTTCAGATAGTCTTCACTGACGAATCGACCTTCCAATGCCTGACAGAAGCCAGTCAATTCGTCAGACGGCGTCCAGGAGAGAAATATGACTCGTCCTGTATTACACAGACTGTAAAACATCCACCTTCTGTTATGGTATGGGGAGCCATAACAGCCGACGGACCGGGACCCCTGTATTTTGTCGAGGGAACGATGCGACAAGACCAATATTTAAAGGTTTTGGAGACGGTCGCTATGCCTTATTTTGCTGAAATCGGGTTTTGGACAGTTCCATACACTTTCATGCAAGATGGTGCTCCATGTCACACAGCCAAAAGTGTAAAAAGGTTCATGTCCGACAAAAATATCCCTGTTTTACCTTGGCCAGGAAACTCACCGGACTTGAACCCAATTGAAAACGTGTGGCATGAGCTAAAGCGGCTTGTTTATAAAGAAAAGAATACCAGCCGTCCAATTTTAATTGAAAACATAAAAAAAATATGGCATGAGGCACCCGAAATCAAAGAGTGCATCAAAGCTTGCATAGAAAGTATGCCGAGGAGAATCGAAGCGGTTAAATCGGCTAAGGGTGGCAACACTAAATATTAATTAAGTGTTAGTTATAAAAAAGTGAATTTACTTCAAACATATTTTTCTATAATCTCTGTAAACGATTTTTTGATAAAATAAAGATTAAACGTTGAGAAATGCACTCAAATCCAAAAATTGTGAATTTTTTTAGGTGTTCATAATTTTTTGGCCAGGGACTGTACACCAATGTATCCAGAAAATTTCAGTTCAATCTGATGGCGCGTTCCGGAGATTTTTTCACCGAAATTTTTTTATGATACATATATATATATATATATATATATATATATATATATATATATATATATATATATATATATATATATATATATATACATATATATATATATATATATATATATATATATATATATATATATATATATATATATATATATATATATATATATATATACATGAATTTTTGGCCAAAGTGATTTTAATACTAATGTTCTTCAAACATTAGTAAAAATGCAAGCTATCTTCTTGCTAAAACAAAAACGTGCGGCAAAAATTCCGCTTATATGCTCTACGAAACGACTAAAATCAGAACTGTTGCACAAATGATTCTTCTTCTAGCCTCCAGGTGTCCTCTTTAACCTCCATTCATATGGTTACCTAATCTCACATTTAAGTTTTAAGTAATATTTTTATAAGCACATGTGGTTTAAAGCTAGTTTTTCCCTAAATTGTCATATTTCCAGTCTTTACTATCCATAATTTAGTTGTAAAGACTTTGTCCGAACACTAATAATAAGCACACTGTGACTTCTGAGGCACGCAATAATTAGGCTATTATTCGCATTATTATTCTTATTATTATTGTTTTCATTATGATTACTACTTACATTATTATTATTTATTATTATTATATGTAATAATAATATTATTATTATTTTTCAAAGTTAGAGTGCAAGTATTATAGTACTCTAAGCTTTACTTACTAAATCTAACATTAAACTGCGAGTATCTGGTTATTTTACAGACATAGAATTTTATCTCTATTTGTCATTGCATATATTTTAAATTTTCAAATCAATATAGTTTTCTCAATTCCAACGTGACAGCAAAATGAAGAAAATGAAAATTTTCACACAAGCATTTCCGCAAACATCGAACCGATATTTAAAGTAAACGTATTTTTCAAGGTAAAATTTAATTTATTGATGGGAAAACTCAAAAATTTCGAAATTGGCGCTTCGCCTTGAACTTGGCAAATGTCGAAATAAATTCATTAGTCAATTTAGATTGCCATTCCGGCACGCTTTAAAATGAAACACTTGAATAGTTTCTGCAAACAATACTAAGAATTACGAAATGGTAAGAACAGCCGAATTAACAGGTGAAAAGCATTACATCATACTTAATGAATGTGGGTGTGCACATATTGGATTTATGTATCACCTGACAAACATTGTCTAGTTTTAATTACCTGCTTCTCACACTATATGTAGCTTTCGTACAAATTTCCGGGCATTATCAAATTTCCAATATTTTTCGAACACACATTGATTTACTTGTTTTCATGACTGACACACACTGGCATTCCAATGCCAATGCCACATTAAACAACCTTCGATTGTGAAAGCCGAATGAGAGCGGTGACAGCGACGGGGAAGGCAAACATAAAAAAGTAGATGGTTTTCCTCTATCATTAGTTTTTTTCATATGTGTAATGTTTAGTATGTATCGTATTTCAAATATTGAAATGTAAAGCTAAATCAGATGGTCGGTTTTATGACACAATAGTTTGCTTTTTACCAATGAGTCGTTCAAAATGAAATGCTTGGAAATTGCAGTAAATTTCAACTGACGCATGCTAGAAATGACAAATTGATGTACTAAGAGGTTCTTAAAAAAGATTTACAGCTCAGTTAAAATGATAAGATTGTTTAAAACACGACCGGTATGAAATTTGACGCGAAGTAAAAATAGATGCGAGATAGATAGTAGGCGAGTATGTCATGAAAAGATAATGGAGAATTTGTTAATTTCGTAGAATATCTTATAAATTTAGGCTAAAGATATGTATAGAACTTCCCTATACATCTTTTCAGCCTTTAAAACATCTTGTTAGTTTGACGTCTAATTTTTTGTCAGTAAGAGATTTTAATACTTTCGAAATTGATCGATATTTTGATGATAGTCTACTCTTTTCATTAATATTTATGTGTTTATTTATTACTTTTTCACAGGTCCAGAAGAAATTAAGGAATACAAACATAAATTTCAATAAGGCCAGTTGAATGCATGATTGTGCCAGAAAAATATATTTTTCTAATAATCTATACTTAGACCTTAAACTAAAGGCCTGTATTCACCAAGCTTCCAGCCTACGAAATTTGAATGCATATGTGCAATGACAGCATTGATATTTCATGCTCCACAAAGTCAGCCTCTTCTAAGCAGACATCATATGCCTTCCTTGGGGATTACGCAGTCAGTCTTCCCACCATGGTTCTACTAATTTTCCTACTCTTGTTGAGGAGGAGACCACATGGTTAGGTTCTGAGAGGAATGTCTTTGTGTACCTGGCTTTTTGGGCGTATCGAGTATCTACTTCTGAAGAATGGCATATTTCATTTCATTTATTAAATTCGTCTAATCCGGACTATACACATACGATAAAAATTAATTATTCCTATACAGAAATCGTTTAAGTGATGCTGTAGATAAATGAAAATCAAACTTATAATAAGCTTCCGACATAAAAAAGGCGAAACTTCGGAAAAATTAGGGGAAAGCTGAATTTTGGTGTGAACCTTGGTACTGGCGTGTTGAACAAAATGTCAAAAGTCCCCATCGATCCGAGTGCTGCGTCACTTTTTATATGGGGTCAAAGGTCACCAAAAGTGACCTTTCCTAAATATCTCAGTAACGGTCACATCTTCAGAAAAACAATGTATGACGAATTTGTAGCTTAGCAAATGTCCAACAAAAAAGATTCTATAGCTTTTTCCTGTAACCATAACCGTTTTTGAGATATATTGATCTAAACATTTGTTACTAACAGCACCCTCATTCTCATCGGCATGTTGATATTATCCGATTTTGATTTCGACTTGGCATGTTTGTGAGTTTGTTTTTCTAAGTTTAAGAGGCGCATAAAAAAAAACATGTATACAAACTTATCTACCAGACTCCAGGGTAGATGGAAAAGTGTACTCCGAAAAGTTACCACCACCCCCCGCCCCCCTTTGCCATAAAACTTGTAGGGACATCTGTTCGCTACTCTCTTCTCCGAAAAAACTGTATTGCGGCATCATTTATGGGATATTCTACGAAAGAGCAGGACAAAACAAACAAATTGCAGGTGAAATTAGGTTTTGTAACATATCATGGGCCTAGGAGCATGAAAAAGCAAGATAAAATCACGGCATAATTCTGTAAACGCTCATTCCTGACATTAAAGGAGCTCAATCTGATGCAGATTATACCCGAATAATCAGTTTTTTTACCAATCCTGTGATGGCTGCATAACGCCAAAGGGATATGACAAGTCTCGACACCAATTTGCACCTGAAATTACGTGACCTTGTCCTGATCGTTCATGGGATAAGACGGAATGGGAAAAAACGAAAAAACCGGGTATTTCGGGGTGGTTCGTTTGCGGGGGTGGGTAGGGTGTGGGAAGAGTGTGGATGTAGGGCTGGTCGTGCGATGTCAAAAATAGGCAATTAATAGGATAAAAAGTGATCCTACCTTGTTTAACAGTGGGCAAAGAGTAGGCAACGAGCTCATTTCTGAAGATTTGGGATGGATGCTCGGGGATACCATTTTATGGCAAAGGGGGAGGGGGGAACTTTTCGGAGCACACTTTTCCAACTACTCTGGAGTCTGGTAGATAAGTTTATTTATATGTTTTTTCTATGCGCTTCTTAAATATAGAAAAACAAACTCACAAGCATGCCAAGTCGTAATCAAAATCGGATAATATTAACATGCCGTGAGAAAGAGAATGCTGTTAGTAACAAATGTTTAGATCAATGTATTTCAAAAACGGTTATGGTTACAGGAAAAAGCTACAGAATCTTTTTTGTTGGAAATTTGCTAAGCTACAAATTCGTCATACAATGTTTTTCTGAAGACGTGATCGTTGCTGAGATATTTAGGAAAGGCCACTTTTGGTGACCTTTGACCCCGTATAAAAAGTGACGCAGCACTCGGATCGATGGGGACTTTTGACATTTTGTTCAACACGCCAGTACCAAGGCTCACACCAAAATTGAGTTTTCCCCTAATTTTTCCGAAGCGCCATGTTAGATTTCCCCGGACTATATTGTGACTGGTTCATTGCAACCATAATTGGTCCGATGTTGAGGGACCGATAAAAAGTTAACCCGCCTGACAAGTTTGTTATTAGTGTTAAAATTAAGTTGGCTTAATAAGTAGTTTGAGTCAACGGTGCATTCCAAAATTTTCGCGGTAAATATTTTGGAATTTGGACGTCGAGAGTTCAAGGTATCCATTCGTAAAAGATTAAAGCGGTCTTGATAAGGAGGTAGATGTAAAGGGTCATACCACGGAAGACCGCGGAGGCAGAAACGTAAGAACCTTATTTGAATGGACTCAATTTGGTCTATGTAGACTTTTTGATATGGTGCCCATACAATACTTGCATATTCGACAATCGGTCTGACTAAGCTACAAAAGAGGGTCTTAGTTAGAAAAATGTCGTTGAATTCCCTCGAACGTCTTCTGATAAAACCTAAGGCATTGCTTGCTTTCACAACGATTGAATCGATGTGATCGTCAAATGTGAAGGATTGATTCAGCAATACTCCTAAATCGAGTACTTTCGCTGATCTATTTAAAGATGTACTCAAAAGTGAGTATTCCTAGATTAGAGGATTATTTTTGCGTGTGTAAGATATAATCGTACACTTGTCAGGATTAATTAGGAGATTGCTATCGGAACACCAGCTGGTAAATCTGTTTAGATCCTGCTGCAAATTATTGCAATCGTTAAGGTTTCTCACAACTTTGAAAATGTTAGCGTCATCGGCATAAAGAAGAACAGAAGATGACTGCAGAATGGAATCTACGCCATTAATAAATAAGGCGAACAGTAAAGGGCCTAGATGACTACCTTGTGGAACACCAGAAGTGGTGTTAATTTCAGATGACAAAGCACCACGAAAGAATACACGTTGGGTTCGATTCGTCAAGTAAGAGTCAACCCAATTTAAAAACAAGTAAGGGAATTGTAAGGAATGAAGCTTAGCTAAAAGTATAGAGTGATCACGCTTATCAAAGGCTTTCGTCAAGTCTGTGTAGGCGCAGTCAGTTTGGACGCCAGCTTCAATTGAGTTGGTTATTTGGTGAGAAAATTCAAGCAGGTTGGTTGTGGTTGAACGACCTTTCATGAAACCGTGCTGATACGGAGCCATAATGGATTTGCAATGAAAGGCTACAACATTCGTGACTATGGCTTCAAAAAGTTTTGCGACGCAGCGAAGTTTTGCAATAGGTCTGTAGTTGCAAGCGTCATTACGAGTCGGCACACATACGACGGGTTTTGAACCCTGCAGTGAAACTGTTGAGTTTTGCCTTGCATTAGCATCAGCAATCTCGTTTCCATCAACACTGCAATGTAAAAAGAAATGTGCCTCTCATTCTTGAGTATTTTTGAAGTTGTCAGGGATTTACAGAGTTGTTTTATTAACACATTAAAGAGCAATACGCTTTCCCTTGCACCTTTTCTCCATTCATTCTCAACATGGCGAATATTTCAACTTAAAAAACAGAAGCATACTCGTCGAGAGAAAAAGCCAACTTGTCATTCAATGACTGCCTATAGACATCAGATTCAGTCTTCAGGTCGTTCGTAAAGAATACTTCGGAGTGACACCTCGTTCAAACATCTGGATGGATCTTCGTGTCTTCTTCCAGAGTCGGATATGGGCATTCGATTATCTGAAGGCTTGGCAAAAACCGAAAAGATCCCTCGCATCAGACCTCTAGCAGAGCCGTACATAATATTATCGTTTCCTGCTCATAAACCAAATTGAATTAGTTTGTGGGCCATAATCGCAGCACTCTGTGTAGCCCATTAAGGGCCACCCCAGGAGTAGTACTTATGATACCAAAGATACCTAAGCATGCATTCTTTTGTAGAGTGGATAGCTTCTTGCGAACATACAGGAACTTCACAATAGTCCGCATCACAGATGCGGACGCGATCATCAGCCTTATAACTGTTACGTAGGTCCACAAAACTACATGAGTTTTGAGACATCCATATAGGGGCGGAGACTCTCTTGCATTGTTCGAAAACATTAGGAATTCAAGTAAGTACCACCACCAAGTTCTTCTCTCAGAGGAGATTGGTATCCATTCGGTCTAGACAAGAACAAATTTGGCTAGGTCCTTTTGGATCCAATCTAGTTCGTCGAAGACGGATCGTGGGTATCACTCACCTTAATATTCAACCTTTGGATTAGGTTCGGCTTAGTAGATGTACATTGGTAAGCTATAACATAACTGCTCACTCCGACTAGAGTCTACGATTCTTTGACCACTCTTAGAATTCCGTTTGCACGAATACCGGATTGCGGTCATTATACCGTCCGTCAACGTACGAACGCTTTTATATGAATATATTTATGTCTTTATCTGGCGCTCTACACTACTCCCGAATTACTACCGAATTAATTCCCAAATCAGCTTCTGCTCACTAAGCTTAACTCGAATAAAATGGTATTTAAGTTTAATTGAGTCTTTTATAATTGCTGATTCAGTTGGCGTCAAACAATTAATGATTTGATTTGATGATACGTGTGCTCCTTAATTCTAAATTGCCAGCATCTGACGAATATATAAGAGTTATGCTATAGCTTATAACCTACGTTAGTAAGTAGTGGATAGGGAGTAATGGGAAGTTCTTTCAGACGAGGGCTGTCCGTTTACAGTAGGTGTTTGTTTTCAACGGTCTCTACACGGAACATTTCTGTTAGAACGTAACAAGAATACTTTTCCTAAAACTTTAAGAATACTCCTAAATATTTGACTTTATCTGAAAGTTGAAGAGCTGCACCTTTCGTTTTTGGAAGCAATTGCACTTTTAATTCTCTTTTCCTCCTGAACCAAACATTATTCGTTTGACCAGGATTCACTGAAATGCTTTACCTAGACTAAAGTAAAATAATCCCATGGCAAACCTCGAACGGGTCTAGTTGTTGAAGCTGGTAGAGAGCTTCATCACAAATTTAAAATCAATGTGAATGTGAATGTAGAGTGATTAGTTCCTGATTAATTCAGGTACCTATTCAGAGCTAGGTGAACTCAAAGCTTGGTGCACGGAACCTTGTCCAAACCTAGATGCGAACCAGGGACCCCACACAAAAGAAACCAGTGCTCTACCCAATAAGCTACTCAAGCTATTTGCCTAGAGTACCAAATGTCAATTAAATTGAATGTCCGTTGTCATATTTCATATTGTTGCTATATTCCGAAAATTTGTGACTGCTATTGCGGCAACATCATCAGCATGATCTTGCGCGTAAGACCGTTCTTGTTGCAGTTCTTTTAGTTAGCATAATCTAAAAGAGCGGCGATAGAATACCCCCTCGTGGGCATCCTTTTTCGACCCCTCCGTTCGCAGGTAGCACTCGGCTCTAGCTTTCGACAGCAATAATCTTTGCGTTAACATGACATGTAATAGCTCAATTAGGACATCATCCACACCAAGTTTTTGTTAACAGCTTAACTCAAGCCCCCCTGAAGGGCACGCAGTTTAAGGCCCATTCAATGTCCACAAATGCTCCCATGGTATACTCACCATTAAAAACTGTCTCCATGTGTTTTACTACGTCCCTTGGCATCCTCCCCTTGGATGCCATCCAGGCCCAGCGACTTGAAAGTCTCAAATTCTACGGATTAAGCACCACACTGAAAAAAAATCCACATGGCGCCCAGAGCTATGTAACATAGCGCATTATTTATGGCCCCATACCCTATGTACATAGTACTCTGAGCTATGCAATATGGCTCCCAGCGCCATAATGTCAGAATCTGCATAGCGCGTAGTCCTATGTAACATGGCGCAGCATTTATGGTCCCACACGCTATGTACTTAGTACCCTGAGCTATGCAGTATGGCTCCCAGCGCCATAATTACATGGCGCAGGAATTATGGCCCCACACGCTATATGACATAGTACCATGAGCCATGTAATATGGCTTCAGTTGTCATACCGATTCGGATGAATTGAGGTAAGTGCTTTGTTTTGAAGTCGAGGTTCTATTTTACTGTAATCAAATAATCCTTTTCAATTCGCACATCCGGGAGGTTAGTTAAAGAATTAGCTTAAAAACGAATCTAGCTGACAATTTATTTCTTTCATAAATTACGTTTGAAAAAATATAAGCATACGGTCTGCTCCTAAGTACTTTTCGCCATTTATTATGGCGTGTGGAGCTATATTTTATCACAATCCCCAAATCGACTATGTACATGGCGTGGAGGACTATAGTACATGGGGTGGAGGGCTATAAGCACAGCGTCTGCTCCTTTGTACTTTTCGCCATGTACTATGGCGTGTGGCGCTATATTTTATCATAATCCCGAAATCGACTATGTACATGGCATCAGAAGTCTATAAATTATGGCGTCTGGCGCTATGTGTTTTTTCAGTGCAAGTAGCGGTGATTAGAGAGTAAAATTTCATGCTATGCTCGGCATTCAGATTTTTACTGCAGCATTCCAGATGAGCACAGTGATAAATCAATAACCGTACTACTGTAAAGAGTGCCAAAAGTGGGAAAAATCGTAGTGTTTAGAGTGATTAGTTCCGCAGAAGATACAAAATCAAAATCGTTGCATTTGTTTCTGCCCCAAATAATGTACTGGGAGTTAGCATCGCAATCCTTTAGGAATTCCAGCTTCTCCGATTCAGCTTAGTACGCTGGTCTTTCAGCTCTTGTGTTGGTGGCGAGAGTAAAGAATCAAAAGGAAAGAAAGTTGAAGCGACAATCGAGCATTTCACCCTACCATTATCCCGGTACGTCTTGAAACCAGTTTGATCGTCGTATCATCATGCAGATTGGAAACCATACCGAGAATCCTTGACTTCGATGATCTATTATCATAAAAGGTTTTTAGGTCTTTGATTGAGATGAGTCCGCAGAACCTGCTTAAATGTTCACTTAGAAGAGAGGACGAAGACGGCTTGCTGCAAGTCAATGTGGTCAAATTTTATACCATCAGCAACATAATTGTTCAAAACTTTATCTAACTAACAAGCTTTGCTAACTGATCAGTTACCGTCACTTTGCTTCCAGTTATGAGTTCCAGACATTTTTGCCCCGAACTGGTACAATCGGCATCAACAACCAACCTTTCTCTTGCTTTTATTGGTAGGCTCTGAGGTAACATTGCGTGACATCTAGTTCCCTGCGAAGCATTTGTAGTTTTCACAGTATTGATTTCCTTATCCGCCTTCACCGGTAGTTTTATCGCTTTTTACTGCCTGAGACTGAGAGCCTAAATAGATTTGCAGGGTCCAAAGAATAGAACACTTCTTCTTCTTATACTTCCTGTAGGCGTTCCGTTTACACTAGCCAGAGTTGGATTTAGGAGAAAGCATTTTTCCCCAGGCACGGTCGTAATTAAATTTTCGGTTTACATTGTACTCGCCTTTCCGGAACCTGCAACCATAGGAGACGCAATCAGCAGGTCGGAAAACTCTCAGCACTACAGCTAGGATCTGATATCATGTCGTACTGAGCGAGCCTAGCACGGGTGGATTTTCAGACTCAGTCTGGTTGCCACCTACGGAGATACAATCTTTCATGCAAGCATCTTAGTGGATCATCTTGCGATACGTAAGTCCATCCGCGACAAGGGCGTGGTGGAATTAAGTTACTGAATATAGACTATTTTTGATTTCGCCACAAAACGGACAAAAACCATCAATTTGAAGGCAGCCGTTATGTTATTCACATTAAATAATTTCAAAACAAACTACATGTTTCAGATTCTGATATGTGGTCAGCTTCATGGTTAGCATGAAAATCGGTATGACCCTGCCGCAAAACTAGCATTCGACAATTATTCTCTTTAAATACCCGACAGATTTCATTGTCGAACATAATTTAACACTCAATAAAAATCATTTGCAACTGCGCGCATTATTTTAATGCGCACTTTATGTCTCAATTTCGAGCCATCATCGTTATTCGATGACCTACATTTTCTGCACCGCTGGCTCCTATGCACAAACCTTACCTGATCGAGTACGTTACATAGGTATTCGATTTCTGAACGTTCATCTCTTGCGTGCCGGACCAGGCCGACAAAGTGTGATGTCTTCTATCAAGGGTTTTTCGGTAATTCGATGCTAGCTTGATGCCCGCAATTCATATCTGCGGTTCGACTCCAGCTTCGTATCTGAATCAAATGGTTATGTTCAAGGCGTTTCACATAGTGCAAACAACCGATTAGAAGTAAGGCGGTGAGCACATACATACAGTTTAACATTCTCAGATTAAGAGTTAACATAAATCTACCCACAGTCGAAGGTAAGACAAGACAACCGTTCAACGTAAAGGCTCAAATTACTCACTGACAAACACCCACAATCCGACTCCGGGCTGTTGAATTGGACACCTCGGCGGCACAAAAACAAAAAGCACAAACACATTAAGATCAGCTGGCGATACTCGTGCTGAAAAACAACATGTTTGTTTGCATGTTTCTTCAATGGTTTTCACTTGACCCATATCTGCTCCAATAACCAGAAGAAATTGTTGAGAGTTGCTTATATTGAGGATGTGGAAACGCTTTATCTGATTCGGGAAAATAATCGGAAGTTGAGTTTAAATGGGGTTTTTCTTTTTTTATTCTTGGAGCGGATGATGTTTGATCGGAAACAAATTTGTGTTTCCCGTAGTCATTCGATGGAAGATGTTACACTTCAATCTTTCAGATTAATTTCAATTATCTGAGAAACTTTTGGAGGGATTACTTCTTCGGAAAGATTGATCACCGTGGTATTTCGTGATGCCGATTTTATGTCACAGGAGCTGCAAGTTTAATTGCAAATTTCTTTTTTGCGATGTGTTATTAAATAAAGAATAACCAAAAAAATGTAACGTCTTGACTCCACACATTCTTTCTTTCTTTTTTAGTAAAGCCAAAATACTATAACTTCTATAAATGATATTCACTTCAGATTGCTTTTAGAGTTCGGCAGCACGTTTCACGCTTATCTGCATGAAATCAAGAATCATAAACAATCTCTTATCTTTTCGAAGAAAAAAAAAATTATCTAGTACGTAACTTCATTAGATCCATTCAAAACCGCTTGAGTCGACACAAACACAACACAAAGTGTATTTGCTTTTACTGCAGTCACTTTTCATTGTCAAGTGTCGCGGCAATCATGTCATCCGCATAGTCAGCATAAATTCAAGTTGTTTCATAGACAGCATATTTTCCGGTTTTTCCGGCATAGAAATTGTTTTTAACGATGCCGAAATAAATTCAACAGACACCGTGAAGACGTTAAAAGCTGTTTTAAGACGATCTGTCCAGGCCTAGTCGCATGCGAAACCAGTCAAGTAACAATTTGAATACGAACAGCTTTGAACGAGGTATGATGGAGTTATGCGTTAAATAAGCTAATCTAGGTAGACTTAGCTGGGAAGTTGTTGGTCTATGCACAGATGTGCGCGGAAAATGCGTGTACGACTAGCATCTAACACGGTTGGCTTCGTGCTTGAACTAGCAGACGCATGCATACCTGGTCGAGTACTTACACGTTCTAGTGACACAATTTCGTGTATGATTGTTTTTTTGTCGCAGTTGAAGTTTTTATCGAACCAGACCTGGTGAACCAAACATTTTGAATTTAATATTAATAAAACTCTGGCGCACCTGAACCGCTAGAAAACTAATTTTCGAAGAAATTGTCTTTGAGTGACAAAAAAGAGTGGAAAGCGGTTAAACGTTGTTTGAGGCTGCCATCCGAAAAATGTTCAGAACTCGGAAAATTTAAAAATTGATTCCTTATTTTTATTGTAAATGCTTTGCATATGAGAACGTAATTTGAAGCATCTGTTGGTGCAATATTTACGGAAATGGCTAATGCTGGTTAGCCTGTGTCAGCAGCAAAGCAAAATACATATCAAATCTGCTTCACGTTAAGTTAACCAACCAGTAAATTTCGTTTCGATTGAATCACTGCGCTGGAAGGTATACGGGTGAAAAGAATTTTAGGGTTACCGCCCTCAAAACTTTTCAAATTTTTATTAATATTTGTTGTTAATTTTCATTGCAGGATCATTCTCAACTGGAAATCTAATGACATAATCGCTCATTAAATAAATTCCACAAAATTACAAAAATGGTCATAGCTGGCAGCCCTTTCATGATTTTTGTACGAAATTCCGACGACATTTACTTCACATTAAGGTCCATTTACTGCATGAACTTCGTTTCGATTTCTACACTGAACCGGAAGTTATAGGGAAAAAGGCTTTATTTTGCTGAGGAAATTTCCAAGATTTATGAGACAAAAATCACCACAGCTGCCAGCCCTATACTAATTTTGCAACCAAATTTTCACCAAATGTTAACATCCAAGTATTGTGTAAATTTTGTTAAAATCTGATGGCTGAATCGGAAGTTATAGGCCAATAAGATGTTTTTTTCCTCAGTAGTTTTTCAAGATGGTACCACTGCCACAGGGTTGCCCGCATTTCAAAATCACTCCTATCAGACCTGGTCCTAGCTAATACCAACATGTCCTGTAAATTTCATTATGATCGGATTATCCGGTCGTCAGTTCTCGTGAACAGAACTTTCGAGTGCTGAAAATAGAGGTAATTTGGTGATGGGTTGCCGTTCTTATGCAAAAATTAAAATTTTATCTTGAGATGAAGGACAAAGGATAAAATTTATCAAAAATTTGAAACTTTTGTCAAAAATCAAAAAATTTTCAGGAAGGTCAATGATTTGGAGGATTTTTTTTCAGCAGCCTGCCACAGCTACAGGGTTACTCGCTTTATGCTGAAAATCTATATGTGCCAAATTTGGCAACATCAATATGCTCTGTAATTTTGAAGATGATCCATTGTTTTTCTTACAAGTAATGACAAATCAAAATTTGAAAAAAATCCTTGCCTACTTTTAGGCACCCTGCACCCACACACGGCTCAAAATTTCCAATTCTTTATCATAGACAAGCTAAAAACATAATTAGTTTTCATTCCCAATACTTTTCTTTAACAAAAATTTACACTGCTTGGAAATATAGGAGTTCCTCAAAGTTCACTAAAACGCTCGCCGCCGCCAAAAGGTTTAGGATATCTGAATTTGAGAAAGTCATGGACCTACCTACTATATACATCTACGTTCTCCGAAAATTTCAGCTCAATCGGATCGGCCACTCCAGAGATTATCTCCCTTAATCATTTTGCTGATATATATATATAAAGAAATATGAATTTTCGGCGAAACGAGTTTAATACTATTGTTCTTCGAACATTAGCAAAAAGAGGAAAAGAAAATGTTTGCTGATTGATAATATTTTGCTGAATTCCTATTTTTTTAATTTACAGTGGCTCACAGCTTATTTCATACAGTGACTATTTAAAAACGCAAATCACTGTAACTTTGAAATAAGGAATCTTGTCTAAAAAATTTAAACGTAGGTGACTAGATGCATGTTCAATGAATACAATGCAAACAAAAAATTTTCCAAGACTATTCCTCGGCGTCACGCAAAAGAGAAATACCACTGGCGCAGTGAAATCGCAGCTCACAGCTCATTTGATACAGACACTTCAATGCGAATAAACTTCTATTTGTCGCCCCATTAAACTATTTTGTTTTTGTTTTTTGAATTTTTTATTGTGGGATGACATAGGTTTAGGTAATTTTTAGCAAGATCTCATCCGAAGTGCCAAAATTGAGTAGTTGTTGTAAAATGGGTCGTCGCACCACAATTGAACAGCGCGAATTGGTATTAAATCACTTTAAAAAAGGACAAAGTGTTCGGAAAATTGCTGAAAATGTGAATTTAAGTGCCTCTACAGTGCAGCACATAATTGAGCGCTTCGTACACGAAAACCGGGTTGAAAATAAGGGCGGAAATGCGCCAAACAAAATTTTCACCGTATCGGACGAACGATATATTGTCAGAAAAGTGAAAGCAAACCGGAAGATATCCACCCCAAAATTGGTTACTGAGGTTCATCGTGAATTAGGGCAGTCATTTACGGGCGAGTAGCTTGTAGGTAGCCATTCATTTCCAAAAAAAAATACAATAAGCCGATTTTCCTTTGCCAAAGAGCATGTGGGAAAGCCGTCCGCGTTCTGGATTACGCTTATATTTGCGGAAGAGTCCAAGTTTAACATTTTTGGCTCCGACGGAATGCCATATGTCTGTCGCAAGGCAAACACTGAGCTAAACAAGGGGAACCTCAAAGCTACTGTGAAGTATGGTGGTGGCAATGTGATGGTCTCGGCCTGCATGTCCGCAGCCGGACTCGGAAATTTAAAGTTTATTGAGGAAACAATGGACGAAACAAAGTACCTCGATCTACTCAAAAACAATTTGCTGCAAAGTGCTGAAAAACTGGGTGTTCGCAACCAATTTCGGTTCTACCAAGATAAAGATCCAAAGCACAAGTCGGGATTTGTGCAGTCTTGACTAATTTGGAACTGCCCTCATTTGATGTCTCCGCCGGCACAGTCACCAGTAATGAACGTCATTGAGAATCTGTGGGCTTTGTTGGATCGCAACATTAGAAAACACAAGATTTCTAATAAACAAGACCTGTAGAAAGCACTGCTAGAGGAATGGCAAATAATTACTCCTGACATCACACAAAAGCTCGTTGACTCAATGCCAAATAGATTCCAGGCTCTTCTTAATGCTAAGGGCTTTCATACGAAGTATTGAAATTAACTGGAAACCTTATAATTCACAATAATTTTAATGTTTAATCAAACTGTATTAAATAAGCTGTGATATGCAATTTGCTATTACTTTTGGTTTTTTGTTTTTTTAAATGTAAAACAGCCACTTTGTATGTGTGAGCCACTGTATATAATATTTTAATTTATTAATACTACTTAGCACATGTATAAGAAAAGAAATGAAAAATAAGTTTCTTTCGTCAAAACTTAAGTATACTCCTTTACTTAAGTTTTAGCAAAAAGCTTATTTTTCATTTGTATTCATCAGCTGCTGGCATATGAGGTTCGTAGTTCCAACCCAGCCATGAACGATGAGTTGACCTTGCTGCTATTAGGTTATAAGCTTGTCGGAACTTCACTCACAATCAATGCATATTAGCGTAGTCTGATTTGTGCTGCCTCTCATTTCATCCCTACTAGGTTAACTAAAATCCTGATATGTAATCATGGTTGGATTTGAGCCAGGGAACATGCTCGGTAGTAGTTAGTGCTCAATATAGTCGTCTCCACAAACTGTGATTAATGATGAGAAAAATACTATAATTTAATAATACTATAATTTATATGCTTTTGGCGCTGTTTACATAGTTAATTTTGCGATTTTGATAAATTCTAGCTCCCGGCACCATAGCACACAGCGAAGAATTTATAGGGGTTTGCGTTTGAAGAAGGTGCTATGTTAGCTTGCAAAGCCTTATATTATATTCCTCAACGCAGTGTATTATAGTACCCGATAGAAAGCAGAAATTGCCATTTGCTCAAACGTTGTTTCGAATCAGGAACTTTGCGGCTTAAAAGCCAATACTCTATCCAATTGACTACGGAACTTATTAAAACTCTAAGCTAACATAGCTTTCTATAATGCACCTCAGTTCATATCAATTGCATATTCATAGGAATAGGGACTTGTGTATAGCTTTTTGGACCATGTTCATAAGAGTTAAGGTTATGTGTACAGCCGAAAATCCTATACAATTTGGAAATTTTTGCTGTGAACCTATATTCTAGAGATCAGGCTACTACACTGAAAAAAAAATCCACATGGCGTCCAGATCTATGTAACATAGCGCATTATTTATGGTCCCATACGCTATGTACATAGTACTTTGAGCTATTCAATATGGCTCCCAGCGCCATAATGTCAGAATCTGCATAGCGCGTGGTCCTATGTAACATGGCGCAGCATTTATGGTTCCACACGCTATGTACATAGTACCCTGAGCTATGTAGTATGCGCTATAACTACATGGCGCAGAAATTATAACTCTACACGCTATATTACAAAGTACCATGAGCCATTTAATATGGCTTCAGTTGTTATAACCATTCGGATGAATTGAGGTAAGTGCTTTATTTTGAAGCCGAGCTTCTATTTAACTGTAATAAAATAATTCTTTTCAATTTGCAATCTAACTCAAGGACATCCGAGAGGTTAGTTAAAGAATTAGCTTAAGCAAGAATGTAGCTGACAATTTATTTCTTTCATAAGTTACGTTTGAAAAAAATCGATAAGTTTTTTTTCATTCTCGAGTAATGTTATATGCTAATATCATTGTTATATAACATATCCAATTACTGGCCTCTGCGTTCTAGTTATCTCAAAATTTTCTTTTTTATCAAGCGGAAATATATTTCAAACCAGCAATACATTTTTGTTCATAGTATTCAATACGTAATTTGAAATTTGTTTGTTTTTTTATTTTATGAGCAGTATCATAAAGAGTATCATATTTTAAGAAATCATCATATACACTTAAAAAACACATAGCGCCAGACGCCATAATTTATAGACTTCTGGCGCCATGTACATAATCGATTTCGGGATTGTGATAAAATATAGCGCCACACGCCATAGTACATGGCGAAAAGAACATAGGAGCATACGCTATGCTTATAGCCCTCCACGCCATGTAATATAGTCCTCCACGCCATGTAGGATTACAGTAACCAAAACCACCAGAATGCTGATAAAGGCTGAGTAATAAATTCTCAACTTCAATCGGATTAGTATGGATTAGAGAAAAAGGAGGAAGGGGAGGAAAATCAAGGGGATGTACAAGAGAGGAAAAATGTTTAAAGGAGGAAAAAAACTCACATAAATCCTGCGGAGATTAGGAGGTAGAGCCGTTGAAAGTTACTTGATTCGGGATGGAATTTGTTCTTTTCAAATACCGAACGTATGAACAAAAAGGTTTAGCATTGCAAGAAAAAATAGATGACTCTAGGCTAGCAAAGTAATTGTCCATTGCCTGCTTTATTTCGATTTCAACCGAGGATCGCAAGGTCCGAAATACGGCAAGATCAGAGGCAGAATTCGATCTTCGATTTTATGCAAGTCATCAGATAAATTTGGTGAAATCTCCAGATAGCTTTATGATACACTCGAATAAGATTTGTTTGAATTCTGTATGGCATCTTTTGAAAAATCATGAATTGCTTCAAATTGTGGGAGCATGACTAAGCGATTCCAAAATTTGGCAAACACTGGTTACCTCTGTCAAATGCTTTGCTAAAGTTTGTGTGAAGTTGATTGTCTTGATTTCTGATTTCTACGCTCTTAAGTAAAGTTATCTTTTTTTCATTTAGACGAGATCCAACAAGTCGATAAATTGTATTATAGAAAAACATTTTGGAATATGAATGCCTCGTCCCTATAATGTCAAAAAAGCGTTTTCCAACACCAGTGTGAAATATTAAGATTTCCAGCAGACGGGTGTAGTCCCTGACGAAAGCGATGCGTTAGAAGATATTTACAGTTATGAGTTGCAGATTTAATTTAATTAACAAGAAAATATCTTTTACCATTTGGCGACAGCGGGCTTTTCACTAAATTGATAGGTACCTCTACATTTCTGTACCAGATATTTGGAAAAAATAAGTATTGAAAATGAAAATTGATCATCCTTTTAGCTTGGTTATGATAAAGATTGGGAATAATTTTTATCCCCATGTGGGTGCTAAGAGCCTAAAATTAACCAAAATAAAAATTATTAAATTTCATTTCGATAGCTTCTAATGGAGTGATCAGATCATTAAGAAAACTATAGGGTTCATTAATAGCTAGAAGAAATAAGTTTCTATGACTTTTGAGACAATTCTGAGAGAAAATGAAACATAATAATAAAATAAGAAATATGTGAAAGAATTAAGCAATTTAAAACTAACGACAAAAATTAAAACTAAGGTTAAATTGCAATTCAAGATAACATGTTCAATACATTTTTGAAATTTAAAAAAGGCTGCAGAAAAGGTCCCAACTTAAAAGCGTGGTGCACTCTGAAAAGACGCTACAAAGACGAATGAAAATAGACTTCCGTACGTGCAAACGGAACAGAAAAAACCTCCGATGATCGCCTAGGACGATCAGATTCACATCTGGTTATGTGGGAACCAAGATCTGACTAAAAAAAACACCTTGGCAAAGCTTGAAAAGAAAACACTCATCGAGAAACAATCCACGTGATTCCAACGAGGACGTACGAAGCATGGAAAGACGAGATGAATTGGGACAATAGGGGATGCTGAATTAAAAAAACAACGAGCGAGTGAGCCTACGCTGAACTGATTCAATGGCGTCAGATAAATACTGAAAATGAGGGGATCAGATTTGGCATGCGTACTTCTGAATACTGCATACTAAGGTCGAAATGTTGGTAAACAAATACGAAGAACGCAAGATCCTAGAAGCTCTCGCCGTAATGTGCATGGCATGAACATCAAATTCCAATTTAGAATCAAAAACCACGCCAAAGTCTTTAAAATGCTGGACAACTGATAGTGAAACAACATACAAGGAATAAGAGAACACATGTTGAGAATTTTCATATGAGAATGACATCTGGTGACACTTCAAAATGTTTAATGGTAAGAAGTTGTTTTGACAGCAGAGATTAAGGGACAAACAAATCAGCTTGCAATTAGTGATAATCGTCCGCAGATTTGATTGCCCAGTATGATTTTAAGTCATCCCCATATAAAAGACAGGAAGAGTTGATAACAGAAAGAAGGTCATTGACAAACAGGATCAAAAGTAAGAGACCTAGGATAGATCCTTGAGGAACTCCGGATATAGGTTTTATAGAAGAAAGGGATCCGTTTAAAATGACTTTACAAGGACGACTATGAAAGTAGGAGGAAAACCAGGAGAGGTGGGGACCAAAATTACCGAACCCATTAAGTTTATTGAGCAGCAGGTTATGGTTCACAGAATCGTAAGCCTCACGTTAATAGTCGAAGGCAGAAGCGACAAAATTAGTAAACACCATAAAATTGGTCGTAGTAGAGCGGCCCTTGACAAAATCATGCTGCTGAGGAGCAAGTATAGGCTGTATAGGCGGATAAACTTTATTATAGACATGAAGTTGCCAGTTACGCCAGTTGCGTAAACAGAAATTCTTTAAATCAACAATCCTCCTTAGCTATTGATAAAAAATTCAAATGATTGATGAACTTGATACTTTGTCAACACAGCTTCATTGACGTTTCCCCGAAATTCTCATCGCATAAGAACGGTAGCGACGCCAAATCACCCATATTTAGCACCCGAAAATGTGTTCACAAGAATTTACGATCCGATATTCATATTCAAATGAAATTGTCAGACTGTATGGGTATTTAAATAGTAGAGCCAGGTCCAAAGTGGCAACGTTCATGGTTAATTTTAAGAATGCATTGCTCTCTTGAATGAAAAAGTATCACTTTCTGGCCCTAGAGTTTAGTGACCACTAAATCAATAAAACTAAATGTGTTCAAACAAAATTGATGTCAATTTTCAAAATCAACGAAGAGTGGAATAACGAAATTGTTTTCAAATTGCGAGTAGGTCCTATTGAATATAGCACAGTTTTGAGACAACATCTCCAATATGATTTAACGAATAGCGCAAATGGCTAGTCTGCTCTTAATTTCTGCCAATATAGGCGCAAAAATCTTTGCGCGTTAATTTATAGACTTTTATTGAACTCTTCAGTTAAACTTTTTTGAAAATAAGCTTAATTTTAGATTTTCCCACCTAATGCTTTAAAGTTAGTAGTTGAATTTATGTTCAACAATTTTTAACATGGTAAGTATAGAGCTAAGAATGTTTCTATTCTTGCATTTTGAAAGAGCAGAGGCAAATCAGCCGAAATAATGTTTTGTTTCTGTCCGAATTTAGTCGTTTTGCGAATTAGGAACAAAACTTGGACAAGATTATTTAAATAACACCAACATACAAGGCGCGTTTTTTTGTACCCCTTATTCATAACAGAACAATGCTAATCAGTGCAGACGCATTGGAAACAACAACAACTCCTGTTATGGAAAAGAGGAGTTGTTGTTGTTCCCAATGCGTCTGCAGTGGATAGCATTGTTCTGTTCTAGATAGAGGGAGCAAAAAAACACGCCTAATATCGTTTAAAATGATCAACTAATGGTCGCTAAGTAACGTTTCTTTCCTTCAATTTTATGATAAATATCCCAAAATGTGTATCTATTTTATGATAAATATCCCAAAATCTTTTTGTTGAGGTGTTGTCTAATAATACAGCTGTTTTTTTAGATTCCGTTTAGAGAAAAAGCGATTTTATCTGCCCACAAAAATTTCACTCTTAAAGTTGCATGGCTCACTGAAGGTTTCTTTTTGTTATAAGATTTGAAATTTGATTTACTTATAAGTACAGTCTGTCAAGAATGAGTTTACACATAGGAAAAAAATTCAATTTTTCATCTTTCTAATTATAAAATACTACTTTTTATTTATGTAAATGAATGTTTTTTTTCTTGATTATAGTTATTTACATTATTTCCAACCGATATATACAAAAAAAAGTACAACTTTAATGCAAAACAAGAACGAAAAGACCAACGAAAACAATTATTGTAATTCTTGAAGTGTCAAGAAACTCTTTACACAAATTATTATTGTATTTAATATTTACATATTTACAGGATATTTAATATTATTTGGTATATTTAACATTTGGTATGGCCACCTTTGGCATCCACCATACATCGCAACCGATTTTTCATTGAATGAACCAACTTTTGCAGGTCATACGTGGTTGGTATTTTTTGCCATTCTTCGAGAATCGCAATTTTTAAGGCAGTTCGGTTTTTGGGTTGCCTTTTAGCGACTTGTTGTTTTAAGTAAGCCCATAAATTCTCGATGGGATTTAAGTCCGGACTCTTGGCTGGCGTATCCATCACTTTTCCGCAGTTGTATAAGGGCCACATTCGCACCATGTTCGCCTTATGTTTGGGATCGTTGTCCTGGTAAAGCTTAAAATTTGGTTTGCTGTTATGCATAAACCCGAATTTCTGCGCACTGCTTGCCAAATATGTTTTAAGGATATGCAAATATGGTTGGGCGTCCATGGTTGACTCGATGAATGCCAAGTCTCCTACTCCTCTGCTTGAGAAGCACCCCAAATCATAACGGACAACTTACCAAATTTTACAGCCGGAATGATATTTTGGTTTTCCAACGATGTTAAAGGCTTGCGCCACACTCTAGCCGGTCCATCATTATAGTACAACATCATTTTCGTCTCACCGCAGAATATGACGTCGTCCCAGAAGTCAACGGGTTGAAAAAGGTGCATCATAGCGAAAGAAAAACGCTTTTCGATGTTTAGTGCAGAAAACAGTGGTTTCTTTCGTGCAGCTCTTGATGAGAACTTATTTCGTAGGATGGCCTGTTGTACTGTTTCATGGGAAACAGCAGCATCACACTCTTCCTTGAGTTCCCTAGCAAGTGTTCTGGTCGAAATCCAGGGGTTTTTTATCAAGCTTCCTTATCATAAGGCGCTCTATACGTTTAGATATTTTTGGTTTTGAGCCACCTCCACACTTTGGCTCCAATCTATTCTCATTTTCAGCACGATTTATAACGTTATAGACTGCCATTCGTGCTACACGAAACATTTCAGACAGTTCCTGTGCGCTTTTACCTAATTGGTGATTATAGTATATCATCTGAACTAGCTCAAAGGATAATCTTTTGCCTGGCATTTTAAAACACAATATCTCACTTATTTATGCGTATTAGCCAAAAATTAATCACACACTAATGATCAAATTTATAGAGCTTTACAATACAGACCAAAAATTACGGTAAATTTACCGTATCGTTGCAGTAATGAAAAAAAAAAACTTTTGTGTAAAGAGTTTCTTGACACTTCAAGAATTGTAATAATTGTTTTCGTTGTTCTTATCGTTCTTTTTTTGCATTGAAGTTGTACTTTTTTTTGTATATATCGGTTGGAAATAATGCAAATAACGATAATTAAGAAAAAAAAATTTTTTACATAAACAAAAAGTAGTATTTTATAATTAGAAAGACGAAAAATTGAATTTTTTCCCTATGTGTAAACTCATTCTTGACAGACTGTATGTTCAATTCTACGCACTTTTATGTTCTTAAAAGATCTTCTCATGCTTGTTGGTCAATTAATCGTACGTAACCATATTTCTTTGCTGTATTTGAAGGATACATACATATCGACTTTTTGTTCTCAGTGTGAGACATTGCACCCTTTTTTCGGAAAATAATTCAGCGCTTCCTGTTTTATTATGATTTCAAAGTTGGCATCGCACTGAAACCCAAAAGTAGTTACAGTTTTTTCGCTATTTTCTCAACAGAGGTGCAGTCTTTGATTATCAAGTATTAAGAGCCTAGCGTGTAACAGTTTATGTGATTGGTGATTCATAAATAAGTTTACACATGACTGTAGCTCGCATTTCTTATCAAACTGCATGAATTTCCCGATTGAATAAATAAATGTTCAAATCAAATTAATAAATATGCACTTAATTTAACAATAAACAAATACAGCAACTTTCTACGGAAAAGAATTTGCAAAACATGTTCATTTATTGTTTTCCTTGGATCATGCGATGATCACCAACCGTAAAATCAAAACAGCGGAGCATAGATTTGTAGCGGAAACTTAGACGGAGGACGTTCATATTGGAGGCGCGAGCATACAAACTGCCACGGGTGCTGTAACGACAAGACGGCGGGAAATCTTAAACACAATTGGAGCAGCATAATACTTCAGAGCAGTTAGAAAAAATTTTTCTCAAGCCGAAGCAGTATTGTCGCATGCAAGGAATATTTCACACAAATTAAAAATAACAGTATAAGATAGCATCTACACTGGAAAAAAATCCACATAGCGCCCAGAGCCATGTAACATAGCGCATTATTTATGGTCCCATACGCCATGTACATAGTACTCTGAGCCATGCAATATGGCTCCCAGCGCCATAATCTCAGAATCTACATAGCGCGTGGTGCCATGTTACATGGCGCAGCATTTATGGTGCCACACGCTATGCACATAGTGCCCTGAGCCATGCAGTATAGCTCCCAGCGCCATAATTACATGGCGCAGAAATTATGGCTCCACACGCCATATTACATAGTGCCATGAGCCATGTAATATGGCTCAAGGCACTCCAATTATAACTCGCAGTCATACTGTGTGAGGGGATCTATAAATGTCAGCACGTGATACTTGAGTATCGTCGATAGATCGACAACATTCTCAATCGGCTAAGGGCGCATATTATTGAATGGCTCCTTCTGCGACTCTAAATGCAGCCAGCGCCTGTTTGTTGCAAGCAAGTGATTTCTCCGTGTGCTCATTTATGGTAAGTAGCACTGTTTTGACTGATTTGCTTCTTCAATGTACTATAGTCTTCCACGCCATGTACTATAGTCATCCACGCCATGTACTATAGTCCTTCACGCCATGTACTATAGTCCTTCACGCCATGTACTATAGTCCTTCACGCCATGTACTATAGTCCTTCACGCCATGTACTATAGTGCTTCACGCCATGTACTATAGTCCTTCACGCCATACAGTATAGTCCTCTACGCCATACAGTACGCCATGTGTTATAGCTCTCCACGCCATGCACTATAGTTCTCCACGCCATGTAATATAGTCCGCCACGCCATGTACATGGCGTAGAAGACTATAGTACATGGCGTGTAGGCCTATGTACTTTTCGCCATGTATTATGGCGTGTGGCGCTATACTCACAATCCCTAAATCGACTATGTACATGGCGCCAGAAGTCTATAAATTATGGCGTCTGGCGCCATGTGTTTTCTCAGTGTAAAAGAGAGTAGAGAAGAAAGATTAACTAAGATTTGTGAGTGACAGAATTTCATATTTTTCTTGTTTATTTGTGTGATAATCAATAATTTGTGGGTACGAAAAATGTGCCTTTATTTCAGGTAAGCGTTGTTCCTTTTTTTTTTGATTGTGCAACACAAATATTTATAACACACTATTTATAGCAATATGGGTTGCAGCGTAATATTAGATGAAAAGCGATAACTGAGTTTATATGCAATATCAATATTCTAATTTTTTTTGGAAAGTTCTATTGAAATGGGGAACCGGCACTGCAAAAAGAACAAGCTTGAAGGAAACAATAACAGAAATGGGGAACCGGCACTGCAAAAAGAACAAAAGGTTTCAAAGCAAAACCACCATTCGGAATAACTGCCTGCAAAGGTTTTTAGAAAAGAAACCCGGGCGAAATAGGAGATGACAGGGTAGATATCTTCAAAGAAAAAGCCAAAAAAACTTAATTCAAAAACATTTATTTGTCAAACTTCTAAAAACATTATCAAATTCTTCATTATAGCTATTATATTAAAATTAAACAAAAATAAGTATAGAAATTAATTGCTAAAATTCAATCGCCACGCTGTCCAATGTTCATTAAATTCTTCCACATACGGTACGCGTATCCTTCCTTATTCAAGCGCAATCCACGACCACGCTTCAACTTAATCCCTTTGATTTTGCTCAGATTAGATGCTACTGCCTCCGACTTCTTCTTGCGATAGCCCTTACGAATTGAGGCTGTGCGCCTTAAAGTTGCATTGGTCGACATCTCCAAATCCTCTTCGCTCTCAGATATATAATCGACCGGGATTTCGACTTCTTTTTTGTAGTATTTCAAAGACTTGCAGAACTTCGGTAAACGACGAACTTCATACACTCGAATGCTAGTCAGTTTGCTATTACTATGTTGATTCTGCTGCTTCGCCTGCTGAACTTGCGATATTGCTTCGACCGAAGTGACAAACATGTCAAATTCTTCGTTTGCAAGTTGGGTGACGTTGAGAGTTTTACGAAAAGCCATTATTTAGTATATCCTTGATGATGTGATCGTGATCGGAGACTGTCCTTAACTGACTGACTTGTGTAGAGTGTTTGGTTTTCATAGGCTCAACTTTTAAATTTGACCTGTTTTTGGGGCTAAGGGACTTTTATAATTAAATGCAGGTCATTGTGTACGTCTAAAACTTGTTGCCATAAATAAGGGTAATTACCTGTGCAAGTTAAATACATCCGGGAAAATTTCAGGATTTTATTCTTGAGTCCTGCACTTGGGTGTGAAGAGTTATAAAACTGCTAATTACATTTTAATGACTTGCATATTTTGCCTAAGCCATAATTTAAACACAAGAATAAAATTTAAGACATACCTGGAGGGTAATTTTGTCGGCGGAGGTATGAATTGTAAAGTAGGTAGATAAGTGATATTTTTTTCAAATCATGAATTTTGGGAAGTAGATAAATCAGTTTGTTTTTATTTTCTGTGTTTGAATGTTATTTCTAATCTTAAAGAATATTATCATTTAATAATTTTTTTTGAAAATAATTTGAGCATTTGTGCTACATTATGGGAGCTTTTTGAATTCTGACCATGATCTAGATGCGCTGGTCTTAGAAAAATGGAAAATATTTCAAATGAAAACTTTTGGAATGTTTTGACACAAAAGCTATATAATTTATTTATTTGCAAATAAATTTTAATTTGCAGCATAATCATATGAATTTGTCTAAATAAAAATATCTTTCATTGAATTTTGCTTCGCGATTAAAAACAATTAGAAAAATATAGTCTGAAGAGGGCTTAAAACACTTTCAATGACCAGAGGCGTATTGTGGGAGGCTTCACAGGCCGATTAACAAAAATAAGTATGTAACCACTATCAAATATTTATATTTATTTTTTTCCGCCAGATGTTAAATGCATTCAAAATTAGTTATCATTTTATCAAGCATCACAATTAAAATTTTGTAAGAAAGTAGTTTACGTAATCAAGTGATCTTAAATTGATGTAAGTTAGCTTCATAATTCATGCAGATTAAGTATCTTTTTATGGTAACTCCTACTTATCACAATTGCGGATGTTCTTTTTTGGATTATATGAGCAGAGGCAGATCATGGACGAAAACAAGCAGTTACGCCACAATCATTATAGCCAAGGATAGAGTCATTATAACAGTGCCTTTCATATTTTTAGTGCGTTCAAAAATTATCTGTAAAATCGCAAAGTCAAGGTTAAAGGCATAAAATAAGTCTACAAAATGTAGGAAAGTCACAGGCAACAATAAAGACTTTAAACAGAATTCAAATAGCAAAGATGAATGATACATATTTCATAGTTATATGCTATGAACCAAATTTTAGTTGTACGTCGATTTATAGAAGAACAGTAGAGTGATTTATAGAAGCATACTTAGTTTCAAAAAAGCAGCTAAGCATGCAAATCAGAAAAATATAAAGGGATGCAAATTATAACTCTTCAAGATTTTAATGAGGAAATAATGAAAGACAAGGCTATTCTTAAAATGACCTTTCACTTAAGTCGACTTTAATTCACACCAATAAATTAGTAAAAAGAGACGGCAGAGAGCCGTAACGTTGTTCATATTTTTCTCAATTCATCAAAGCGTCGTAAAAACGGGCCAAACTTGTTGAATAGTAGGTAGTCTTGAAATTTTGAGTTTCTTTACTATTTCCACTTCTCAGTTTTTACACTGGTTTCAAGAATATTTGAGTTTTTAGAGACCAACTGAGCAAATGCTACTTTTCTACCGGCCACTAAGCATATTTAATATAATTAAGGATCTTTTCTTAGGTTTTAAGGTTTCCCCTAATTTTTCCGAAGCACCATGTTAAATTTCCCCATATTATAAACCTCATCCATCTAAACCTGATGCTCAAACTAGACTCTTGTCGAGACATGACAAACATAGCCGAGCTCGATGGTTTCCTCGTCAACGATCACCTGTTTTGCTCCATCCACACTTTCGGCGAAACATGACGAGCACGAAAGTGTAGATAGTTTGTTCGCCGTCGCTCATCTGTTTTATGAACGTATCGTTTTTGCTCGCCTTACTCCGGAATCGATCGATATTTGTCGATTTTGGGTCACGATTCAAAGAAATTAAAAAAAAAGATTCGCTTATGGCCACTTTCAAGGGACATCTGAGAAAAAAAGAAGAGATCTTTGAGGTCTGGCGTTGGCTCCAATGATATTTACAAAGCTATTTGTTTTGCATACGAAAGCATGGAAAAGATGCATGGGTACGAATAAAATACAGTTTTCCGATCGGAAATGTTGCATGTTATAATGAAGTATGCGTCCATTGTATAGCACTCCCAACAGATAGCATGCACCTTGACCATCATCAGATCTAAGTCTAGTTCTGCACGTATGAAAGGGAAACGAAATCAAATAAAGAACGAAAATTTCAAATCTACCAGGTGCACTCTTGTATATTTGTTGAAAATTGAACAGAAAAAAAAACTACCTAACTACACCGAAGGCATACCTGCGCACTTAAGCTTCACGTCTTTAAAATATATATAGAACGAGTTTTATAGCGTACTGAGATACAAAAGGATTAATGAGTGAATACTTCGAATGCTCTTCGAATGTTTCTTCGAAAAGTTCGCCAAGAGTGTGGTCCTAGCTTAAGGTAGCTCATAGGTTATTGGGGTAACGACACATTCCTCTATCAATCCTGTATTTATATGTTAACAGTACCACAAGTTAAAGGATCTGCGTGCGAAAATATCTTTAAGCCTTTAGTGACAGCAGGTGTTTTAGTAAATTACAGGTGCTCTAATATCTCTAAGGATACAAATTATTTAGAAAAAATAAGTATAAGAAATAAAAACTGATTGTGTTTGCAGCTTGCTTACGATAATGTTATGGAAATTCTTAACCCCATGTGGGCGCAAGCTACCTAAAAGCAGGCAAAAAGGTATAGCATTTCGAAATGCGAAAACATCGCTCACTCATCAAGTCATTACGAAATTTCCAAAGCACATTGATGGACACAAGAAATTTTTCATGGATGTGGAGGCAAACCTGTAGTTATTTATGGCTGGCACGTAAACAGAAAACGTTCAAATCGACGACTTCTTCGATTTTTTCTTTGGAAAAATTTAAAATTTTTAAAACTCTGCATAAAACAAGAACGTAACCCTTTATCAAATTACTTATGATTATAGCATTTGAAATTTACGATCCAATTGGAATTTACAGTGTGTATTGGTCTTTAATAGCACCAGGTTTGACAGAAAATATATATGAAAATCTAGAAAAATATATATAAAAATAACCCAATTATGACACTAAGATTCATCAGCATTTTTCAAGCCGTTCCTGTGAATAGTGCGAAAAATATGATTTTGCAGGAAACGTCAACAAAGTTGGCAATATGTTTTGATGTGATTTTTGAGGATTTATCATTGTAAACCTGATGTTTAAATTTAAAAATCAATTTTAAGACACGCGTATGTAAGACAAAAAGGGAAATGAAAGAAGATTCAGCAGACAGTACTCCGTACGAGGCAGGAACTAACTAAATTTTATTTACCTTTTGCCCTTTAATTCATTTTTATACTTGTAACTCATATGGTAATTATGCGGAATGGCTTAAAAAGTTCGCAACAAATTAATGTACATTGCATCGTCAAAAAGGTTTCTTTTAAACTTTTGCAATCAGCCGCCTCTTAAGCCACATTGGATAAAATATCGGTTGAAATAAAAGCCAACTGTGATGACTTTTTTTTACCCAGAGATGCTGGCATTGAATTTTAAATGATAAGAATCTTTAGATAATAATGATCTTGCAGTAAAAGTCAACACGAAACGTTTCAGTTTGGACAAAATGTGAAATTTTTACGGGCAATAACCTTAAAAATTTATCTACCAAACAAACAAAACTTACAGGACGGGTTGACCGTGAAGCAGGTTTGGTATACTTTTGGCTTTGGTATAAGCAAAGCGATGCCAGCAGCTGACATTTTTGTTTCTATTTTTTCGTATCAACAGATGCTACCCTTAAATTTTCCTACAACAAACATAGTATCAGTTTACATTTTCCAAGTTTGCGAAATTTTTCGGCTGACAGCCCCAAAGCTCTATCTTTTCAATTTCTTCTATTTTTCTTTGCGAAACAGTCTTCCTAGAGGTCACTATGCGCTGGAGCTTTTGCTAATGTATACATATGCATTTATAAATATTATATTTTACATATTTAGCTATATTTTAACATGTAGCCATATTTTCAAACAGTTCTTTCAGTTAATTTTTTTTTATAAAGATATTTGCATACTAGCTGACAGGGGGGTCTATTCAAGTTAAAGAGTATTCGAATTTTTTATTCCTGGAATGTTCCGGATAGGTATAAAATAGTGCGTATTTCCACTGAAACCAAATTACAAATACTAGGTAGACATGGGTAACGCAGCGCTGCGCCGCGCAATTGCGTTGAAGTACTAGCCATGACACCACTGCGCTGATACCGATTGTCGGTATCAGTAGCGCAGTAACGCACTTGGGTATTAGTAGCTCAGTAACGCACTTCGGTATCAATGGTGTTGGCGCTGCCGCTTTGCAATGCCAACACCATTTGGCTTGGCGCTATGCTACGGCGCGGCGCAAAGATATGAGTTGAGTATACTTATCTCAAGTCTGTTTGATGCAAAGCAATATACCTACGCGTACGCACGTTTGGAAAGATACCTGAATGGGTACATACTATAGCCTGGGTATTTTATATCGGAAAATTAGTAAGTTCAAATGTGGGTTGCTCTCGTTCCATACAAGCTTTTTCAATCATGTTTTTTTGAGTGAATCATAGCGTCATGGTATTAGCGCAATGCTACCAGCGCCGTATGTAAGATCATGGTATCATAGCGCAATGGTATCAGCGCAGTGCGCTGATACCACTGCTGGCGCCGGTATCAGTGTATCAGCGCTTCAAAATTTCCTGCGTTACCCATGTCTAATACTAGGAGAAACATATTTTTGTCATTTTTGAGTTAACACCGGACTCAAAAACTATATACTCAATTACATCTTTCTACAAAATATGAAAAATCTATCTTCTGTGAAAGATGTGCCTCAAGCAAACGTATTTGTATCCATGTATAAACTTTTATTACGCTTGAAGGTGTCTGCAGCATTTAGAAAAACACAAATCATTGAATATCTCGAAAGTTACTAAAATGTAGATAGGGCGCTTATGCTAAGTACGACGACATACCCTATTACATTATTCTCCAAAATATGAAAAACCTATCTTTTGTGGAAGTATGTTAAAATCAATAGTAGATAGAACCTTTACGCTTAGTAATGGGGCCTATTTTTCGTTTCATGGTACTACATAAAAGTCCTATCTACACAAAATCTATCTTCCACAACTATTTTCAACGTGAAAGCTTTTAGATGTGTCTTAAGCAAACGTATTTGCATCCATGCTCAAACTTTCGTCTCGTTTGAAGGTGTCCGCAGCATTTAGAAAAACACAAATCATTGAATATCTCGAAAGGGCTAAAATGTAGATAGGCCATTTATGGTTAGTAGGGCAACATAGGACTAACAGACAAAGTTAAGACATAAAAAGATGTTTATCCCTGCAATTCTTGCAGATTTGTGACCTTTCTTTTACTTTTGCCGTAAAAAAATTTTGAATCACTGGCCGCATTATATTTAATCAATTTTCTAAAAGTTACAAATAAATTTTCTCTGAACTGACTCTTCAGTTCGATTGAATTTTTGTGCATTAAATATCACTGACTGTTGATTTGATGCGGTCAAATTTCAAATGTGTAATACGAGTATGTTAGAAACTCTAGGTCTATATGTTGCCTTGGATGTTTGATTTTTTTTGAAAATAATTTTCTGATGGCTATTATCTTGAACTGATCTTTATTTTCATTTCATTCGTATTGAAGTCGGTTTCAACATCTGTTTTCTTAAATTGAGTTAAATGTTCTGCAGATCATTAATTTTGCTTGATAAAATTACTAATGGTCATGGATATTTGACATCGTGACTAAAAATGGAACGTGTATCGTGCAGAATCTTTCATTATGGTTTGGACAAACTTACTTAATTTGAACGAAGAATTTGTATTCGAATTTCTCTAAATTAAGCCGAAGTTTACCTGAAAAAGAAAGAAAATTATGTGTTATAATTTTTATAAGCGACGAAATTTGATATCAAAATTATCAATCTCATTTCAAAGAAAGTTACATTTGTACTTTTCCTTTTTTGAAACCCAAAACAAAAAAATTACAAGCCAACAACAATTAATCTTAATTAATTACTTCCCAAATGCACCTGTAACTCAAACCTCGAACGGCCTTGCCAGCAACTTTGACTCGCTTTGACTTTGAATAGCATAAATCAAAAATTGAAACAAAAAACTACTCTGCATATTCGTGCGTTGTCCGAATTCTTTCGTGTCGATTCCAATTTGACCATTTATTACCTTCGCAAATCATAAAATCACACCACAAATCCGTCCCGCGAGGAGAGCCAAGCTTACCATGCCAATCGCCGTCAATGCATGCAACAACAACGAGCAGCAACGATAAATTCAAATTAATCTGAATCTCATATTGCAAGTGAAATGATTTGAGCGTGATAAGTAAATTGCCTGTACGTAAATCAATCAGAAACGTGTTTTACTTAAGGTCTCACGTCGAAATCTATGTTTCGCTTCACATTCGGCAGATCTAAGATATTTGCAGGCTGAACTGCGGACTGCATGCGAATCGATGTATTTCTTGGGCTGAAATCTTCACACAGTCCACTGTTATGTGGTACATGTAAGTATATTGACCAGAAAATGGCATGCAGCACTCTCTGAAATGTCTATATACAATAATTTATTTCGTGACTCAAGTGGCCTTCACCTTTATGCGAAAATTACACATATCTTATGCCTCTTTTACTGCACTCGTTCGCGGGCACTCTGCCTGAGTGTGGTTTGGATCAATCTCGTTTGGTTCTTTAGATGCCTGCTTGCATCTTTTTTAACGAAATGGCCGAAATGCGTTCCGTGCATCGGTTTGACCACAATGCCAACTTGTGAGAATAAATTCTTTACAATGTGAAGTTATTGTTAGAGGTCAATTATTGCGGTGGTCGGCATAACAAGTGGTCGTGTTGATAGTGTTATTAGTGTAAGGATCCATGGAACTGGAGAGACCATGAGAGTGGTCCTTCATCCATAGATTCGATAAATGAATAATTTTTTTATTGTGTTTATCTTTCCTGAAGCAAAATATAATGAGTAGGGTCCGGTTGCAATCAAAAGATTGAATTTTAATGTCTCTTGAAAACAATCTCGAAAACCGCATTTAATTGGAATCATTGAGATTCGCGGATGTCAGATTCAGGAATCGACATCATCATATCATTCGAATATACGATTTCATGGCAGACGTACTTTATGGATATTATCTTTATGAAGGCCCTGACGTTCTCGTGAGTGTCTAGTAATGTATGGAATATTCAAATATTTTTTTACTTTTGTTGTAAGCAGCACTGATTTTAAGATGTAGCATGTTATGCTACATCTTAAAAGTTGTTGCTGCTTTTAAATTGATCGACGGATAGATGTTTCTATTTTTCAAAAAAAAAATAAAACGATTATTTTTAGATGCTTGTTGCAAAAATATGAAATAAACATTTTAAAATTTTTCTTGACATTATTTACCAGACTTTATTTTCAAATATGATCATGGAACTCCAAGGAACCAATGATTCTTTTAGCAAAACAAACACGAAAGAGATCTTTCGTTTCCGATTCAAATTCAGAATCCAAGCTCGTCTTCACCGTGGATCATTATCTGATCTAATCGTTTCAACCATTCCAATTTCAAACCGCTATAATACATCCAACCAACCATAACATAAATAAATACAGAAGACTTCAATAACCTTCTGATCCGATCAAATCAATTGTTTTTCTTAATCGTACACAAAGATATTCCTGTAGATAGATTCCGAGACATCAGTACATACCGAAAACGACAGCAATATTAGCACTGGAAAGTCTGGACGACGTAACCGTAGTTTAGTCTGTTCCCTTCAGTTCGATATCAGAATCACAAGCTGCAATGGTTGCGATCGAACCTTTCCTTTGCTGCTGTTCCCAAAAATGGTATTCACCAGTCGCCATATCAGCAAAAGCGGATAATAGATTGCCAATAGAAAGAGATGTATCTTTTACGTATCTCGGTTGACTTGATTGAAAAGTGATCTCCTTCTCGGGATGCATTTATTGATGTTGCAACTATTTTGCTGATTCTGATGCCATACCGGATTGTGTGCTATGCTGTTCGGTTGTGTCTATCACGACAGATAAGAGTTGCAGACATTCGAGTTGTATCTATTGTTTCATTCTAAGCTCTAGACTCGGCAGCCGCTGTAGCTAAAGATACTTGTGCAAGAATCGAGCAACAAAAAATGCAATGACAAAAACGACTGGAGCTTGCAAGAGTGCATTAGCCTCGTTGTAGGTGGCTTCGGGCATTCGGTTGGATGATAGAGTGGGTTCGATGAACTTTTCTTACATTTGTAGTGTAGCCGATCAGGCACTTTATTATGAATCGCCACTAATTAGGTTATGTATGAAAGCATTCCAATGTTTGCGAAAAGAATTTTGAATTGGTATGCAAATTTTTACCTTGGGAGATGCCACATATGCTTTTTATTAGAGCTGATTTGCAAGTTAATGCGACCCATTGAAAAATTTGTGTTTGCTCAGGCAATGAATCGGGAGGTTATTAAATATTTGGTTGGATTAATCTTTCATGAATGAATGGACTAATCTATTTCGGCGTCGAGATATTCATGTTTTATTTGCAAAGAGGTAAAAAAATAATTTATACAAATAGATAGTAGTCATGGGAGATGTGCTTCGATAAACTGAAAAGTCATCAGCGAGTTTATTCATGCGCTTAAGTCTAAAAGATTAAATAATGTGAATAGACGAAATACATCTGTTTTGGGTTTCCGTGAGAATGATACATTTATAATCTTGTAGTGCTGAAATAAAACCATCCTTACCGATTTAAAGCCATTAATTTGTACATCTCTCACATTACCATATTGAAATAGCTTTGCTTAAAATAGCCCCTTTTAATAATAATAATAATAAAGGAACTCGTCTTGTTCTAAGGTGTGAATGGTCGACAAAATCTTAATCTCAAATTCTTAAACCGAGGGTTAAGTGAGGACAGATCGTGGACTCGAGGAGAACCGAGTGCATACAAACTATTAGTGGCAGAGCAAGCATCTTCGTACTGCACCACGCATATATTTTCTGAAGTAATCTGTAATCTGCTGTGCAGATATTATCCGGAGTAATTGTGTGTCGTCTGGAATTGGCACAGGTAGAATCCTACATAACCGTCGATTAACTCATGAGTCCACATAACGTATAAGTCGAGTCATCAGTGACCCTTGCTACTTGCACTCCAGCTTTGTTACCAAAGCTGAAATTTTCGTATTCATGCGCGCGTTGAAGACTCCGTTCTTTGCAGCTTGTAGCGGGTGAGGTACCATTATTTGTGTTCCTGCGCCAGTAGGTCTTTTGAAACCACTTCTGACACCACCAGCATTTTTTGACCCTGTGCGGTATCTGCAGGCGGTACGTAGGGTATCCCAGCTCTCGACATTTGTCATAAGCGCTTTAAGCTTCTTAGTTTGCAGGGCGTCGGCCCATATTTATGCCCCGTTAAAGAAGATGGTTTTATTTCGTCGCCATTTGCAACTTCTGTCTTATTTTACTTGGGAGACCGATGAAGCCATTAGCCTACTCAGCGAGCCAACAGCTTAGGAAATCCTATCACATGCTTTACGGATGTGTTTCTAGTAGTTCAGCTTAGTTAATGTTCACTGTCATTCCTAAGTAACCTACCGGCTTGCTGATTTGGACCTCCGCCGAACCAACCATTCTAGGAATGATAGTCGGTATCGTCCGCTTCGCAAGCATGACGATCTCTGCCTTCTACAGCGCCAGCTGGATAGCATGATGGGGCAACTACCGTTTAAAAAACATTTAGGGCACTTCTTTGCCCACCAAAAACAATTCCGTGGGTACTGCCTGGCGAAGCAATCCATTTTAAAAGACGGTTCAGTAGTCAGCTGCCATTAAACAATTTACAGTTGGCGCTAATGAGCCTGTTGCAATTGAATACTTTGGTATCCAGCTGGTTCAACTGAATTTTCAGGCTTTGCAATTGCAGCAGAGTAAGGGTAGTTTATGTGAAATTTTCAAAGTCGAGGCTAATATAGATGCGGTAGCTCTAAACGCGGAGAAATCAGTCTGGTGTAGCGATGTATGGCTGGTGGATTGGAGCCCCACCAAACATTTTTGGCTGTCTTTCTTTGCTTTTGTGTTATGCTCTGTTAAGCAGGAATTAAGTATATGATTAGGTATAAGGGAAAATTACCCTCCACATATACATACTATATACAGTCAGCCACAAAAATATTGACTCATCTAATAAATTTTTTGACAGCGTTAAATTTTTGGTCTTTTAACTTGTGCCAAAGATTAAATAAAAAAAAAATTAAAGTGAAATTCAAACACATGCTAGAAAAAGTCTGTGTTCACCTGCTGTCAATCAGTTTGTATAAATCATCATAAAAATATGGAAAGAAGGGAACAGCTACAGAGAAACAGCAAAAATTGTGGGAATACAATATTCGTCAGTCCAAAGGGTTATAAATAATTTCAAATCGACAGGAGAACTCACATCCAAACTTCGTACCGGTCGCCCATCAAAGTTGTCCTGCAGGGAAAAACCACAACGCATCACTAGTAAAAAAAATCCACGGCTGACTGCATTCCAAATAGCAAGTGAAATCATAGAAAAAAATTTGTCCGGATACTACAAGAAAAATTCTCAAAAAGGCTGGATACCACGGACGGGTTGCTCGGAAGAAACCGTACATTTCACCGGTCAACCGACAAAAGCGCATTGCATTTGCCAAGCAGCAAATAAATGAGCCAGTAGAGTTTTAGAAGAATGTAATATTTGCTGGTGAA
The DNA here is from genome assembly GCA_947369275.1 of Nemotelus nigrinus. NCBI lineage: Eukaryota > Metazoa > Arthropoda > Insecta > Diptera > Stratiomyidae > Nemotelus > Nemotelus nigrinus. Next base: position 65,148,741 of record OX376372.1, read on the forward strand.
AGTAAATTTGGCATTTTTGGCATAAAAGCACGCAAGTTAGCATGGAGAAAGTCTGGAAAAGCACTCCAAAAAGAAAACCTCCTATCCACAGTGAAACATGGTGGTGGTGGAATAATGATGTGGGGGTGTATGGCGAGTACTGGCGTTGGGAAGTTGGAGTTTATCGAATCGACGATGGATAGATTTGAATATCTCAACATTTCGAAAAATAATTTGAGGCAGAGTGCCATTAAACCCGGCTTAGGTTCAGAATTTTGCTTCCAACATGATCGTGATCCGAAGCATATAGCCGAGATAATGAGGCTCTGGTTACTCTATCATGCCCCGTAACAGCTACACACACCCCCACAATCACCAGACCTAAACCCCATCAAACACTTATGGGATTCGCTAGAGAAGAAAATTCGACAAAACTCAATAACTAGTAAGGAAATGTTGAAAACTGTATTCAAAGAGGAGTGGGAGAAAACCAGTGCTGAAGAAACAGTGAAACTCGTCATTTCGATGACGAAAAGGCGTCGAGAGGTAATAAAGAACCGGGAATACCCCACCAGCTACTAACTAATTTAAATATGTTTTACTATTTTCTATTTTATCATTTTTATAGCATGTGAACGTAGACTTTTTCTGCCTCGCTTTTGGAGGTTTCTTCTGAAAAGAGCCGTTTCTCAAAAACAGAAAAGCAAAATAAATGAACTTATATGTGTCGATTAAATAAGAAATACTTAATAAATATGTGAAATAAAATCTGGAAAATATTTGTTTGTTTTTGATTTTTTAAAGTTGCCAACTGATTGACAGCAGGTGAAAGTAGACCTTTTCTAGCATGTGTATATTTAAAATTTCAATAAAAAGTATACGAAATATAAAAAGTGTGTTGTGAAAATTATTAAAAGTTGAATCAAAATCATGAAAACAAGCTCACATAAGTAGTGACACACTTGCTTGATGAAAATGATAATTATATCAATTTTTATTTATATTTTAAATAACGTCTTGTAGCATATCCTTTCTCCTTAATGATGTTCTACATTCTATTAGGCTTCGATTGCACTAAGATTTTTGTCAATTCAGGACTTAGTTTATCCTATTCTTCTTGATTGCATGATTTCAATTGTTATATTTATATTTATCCACAAATATATTCATTCAAATATGAATATGATATTTGTGGAATTTTTAACCCTATGTGTGCGCTAGGCCCCTAAAATGAGATGGGGAAAATGTGAAAATTTTTGAATTGCGATACTTTTGACCAGATTACCAGATCATTACGAAACTTAAATAACATATTGATATTACTAAGTTGTAGACTCGTGTAGCTACGGGAGGCATTGTTTACACTGCAGCTACGACCAAAACTTGTTTATGCAGCCAAAGCAAAACTTTTGATATTTCATATCGGACAAGAACGGTAGCACTACTCCAATTTACCTATATTTTAAGCTTTAGAAACTTCCGTTCACGAGAACTCACAACGCAATTATTAGATACATATGAAATTCACAGAATGTATTGGTATTATGTAGGACTGATAGAAGCGATTTGAAACTGCGGGCAACTCTGTGCCAATGTTTTGGTAGAAATTTGGTTGGTGCTGCCAGCTTTGGTAATTTTGGTTTGGATTTTGAAAATTCGCTCAGGAAAATCAAGTTTTTTGCCCTATAACTTCCAGTGCAGTCATGAAATTAAAACGAATTTGATATGATAAATGGCACTTATTATAAGCATTATTCAAAAGGAATCTGGTTAAAAAATTATGATAGGATTGCCAACTATAGTTGATCTTGTATTTATTTGCAATATCTTTATTAAACGGTTTTATCGTAAAATTTTCAAATGGTAATGACCTTGCAGGGACAACAAAACACAAATATTAAGTTTTCTAAAACTTAAAATTTTTTGCGGGTGGTAGCCCTAAATTTTTTGTTACCTCTATAACTAACAATGCAGTCATCGGATCAAAACGAAATTCGCAGGGTAGGTTGATTTTAATGTGGGGTAGGTATGATATATTTTTGGCTTCGATGCTAGCGAAGGGTTACCAGCGCGAGTAAGCATTTATTGATACTATTTTCGTATCAATAAATGCTTACATGAAGTATTCATATCGCGAACATTTACGGTCCCAAATATCTTTCAATTTTTTTTTATCTCAAAGATCACCTAAGCAATGTCTTCATTGAATGACTGCTTACAACTAATTGAAAATTTTTGCCAAAATCGCACACCAGTATCTTTAGAAACATCATTTGAAAGATGATGATTAAAAAAAAATGTTCAAAACCAACAACTCAGCTTCGAAAATCTATTGAGGTTAAATTTGAGAGTGTGAGCTGTTGGGTTACAGTGCTTATACTTCGTCTTTTATCAATTTAGAATGTATACGTGTACGATCCAAAAATCGCGTTGATTTTTAAAACTTATTATACTAGTCAATTAAGCCAGTCGGAACTCACAGCTTATTGATTAATTCGACGAATCATCGACAAACTCCAGGAAACTAATTGATTTACAGATCGAAGAAGACATTTCTGACATAAATGTCAAAAAAAAAAAAAAAATTTGATTTTAGAAAAATTTTCATTTAAAATTGGACCAATAAGATTGACTCCTGTAAACAAATCTTACTGCAAGCACCATGTTCGATCCGGAATTAAATATTCTTTTCTTATATTTCTGTTTGATGATCGTTGAAATTAAAAGAAAAATAGCACAACTAGTACGAGTAACAGCTCTTGAAAACTGATGAGTAATCCAAAAGCTTAGTCTGAAACTAAACGGGATGATTAGAATAATCCTTTACTTGAATTTTTCGATAAATTTCGGAAAGAAGCGCCAAAGTTTTCAATAGAATCGTCATCATTTCGTTAATTACAAAAATACACTGTAGAGACGTAAAATAAATTGACTGCTAATCAAACTAAGGTGAGATATGCGGCAGAAAGTAAATGATTCTTGAAATATGTATATATAAAGCTTTAGTTCAATAACAATGTCGGGAAGTAGCAATACCTTTTTTATCTCATATACTTAAAAGCATGAGTTTCAAAATGCAATGAAATTAAAACCTGATAGAATATTCACCTGTGGTTTTACGAAATTGCAATGAATGGTAAAAAAAATAGAACGTTATCCTTGGAGTGCTGTAGTCGATTTTCGCACTAGCTTTCCACAAGAAATCACACTTTATTTTTGTCATAAAATTATTAGTCTTACATGTTCAGCGGTTTGAAATATATCTTTGTGCTTTTCAAAACATTCAAAAATAATTGGAGCTTAGTACCATGAATGCTGTTTTTATTGCCCGAAAATATGCGATTTCCCAACAAATCAAATGAAATTCGAATTAGTTTATAATAAAATCTGATTTCATACCCAAGCAGGACATATAAAACCAAAATTCTACAAAATACAGGCCGCACACAACGCAACCATATCTTAGAAAATTAATTTGGCCACTGGTCTGTAATTAAACTGCACCGATAAGATCCAGATCGTAATTTCAGGTGAAAAACTCTGCAAAACACTGTCACAGCATACACTTCAGTGTTTTGTTTAATTTTGTAATAAGTTCTCTGCAGCGCAGCGTGACTCCAAGGGCGCTCCAACAGCAGCAGCAGCAGCCAGCAATCGCTGAATTCACCATTAACTTCCAGATTTGATGGAACGGTGCAGCCGCAGCAGCCACGGCGATTAGTTTGATTGCTGCAACAGAATTTTTCGTAAGAGATACTTTCGAAATTTCGTAATTCACGCCATTAAATTAAACCACCTGGACTAAGGGAATTTGAACGTGGAAAGAAGTAATTCAAGCATATGATGTTGAAGTCACGGAATAAGCGGTTGAGTTTTTGGACAACTAATTTTAGGTTGTGATGTGTTAATGATTCAATGTGGGTCGATTGAATATAATTCAAAGCAAGAATACACCTTTGTGGGACGAAAAGCAGTTGGCATAGGGACGTCAAACGCGTTAAATCAGCTTAAACATAGTAAGTGCGAACATGATAATTATACCCATCGAAAATGTTGGCGTTTTAAGTACATTGGTTTTTGAAGGTTTCAGTGTCTACATGACACTGATATAATGCATGTAGATTTTTCGTGTTGGGCAATTGGATTAGCACGAATAAGATGGTAATTAAATCGTTGGAGCGACGTAAAAAGTATCATTATAGTATGTTACAAGATATTACATCAGAGGTTGGGTTTCGGGAGCATAGCTGCAGGCAAGTATTTGAAGAGTTTAAAATGGTTTTAAAATATGAAATAAAATAAGAGTAACTATTTGCTGATATTTAAAAATCCATTTAAAGCATTGTACTCTATGAAAAACAAATGATCCCTTTCTATAGTTTTTGCAACCATTCAAGTCAAACGTTATCTTGTTAAAAATATCGAGAGCAGACGGATTTAATAACTTTTCTTTATTCGTATGCTTTACCCATTTTCAATTATTTGCTATTTACATGTTCGTCTCTTTGACTGCGGCTCAGTTTAACTGAAGCTAATCATTGATTTTTTGTGGAATATTGAAGATGCGTTTTAGTTTTGCTGCATAGTTTACGTTGGATTTTCATTGCAACTCATTTTTTCATTAGATGTGTTTTGAATTGATTGATTTTTGTTATCAAAGCATCACTTAACTTTGCACCGTCTAATATGAGCTTTAGTATATTAACGGATCAGTATTTTTGTTTCTCTTTAATAACCAAGTCAAAAGATATCACTGGCCGTATGTTAACCTCTGCAATTGAGACAATCGAAAAGTTATCGGATGGTCCAATCTTTCAAATGGACATCGAAGGCTTTAGACCTTTTTGAAAATTACAGGATATCTTTCAACTTCTGCTCTATTACTTGCGTGAGATTCACTAATCAGGGCTCACCAAAGAAGCACTGTCTGGTTTTCCCGAGCGTGGAACACGGATGCAAGACAGTGTCCATTGTTTCTGAGACTTCCGCCTCGTACAGGTGTCACTGATTCAGGCATGTGCTGTTTCAAGTCAGTGTCCACTTGAGATGCAGACCAGGTGTTTGCAGTCGATTTTGCTCATTCTGCAGGTTTGAGTTGCATGACATCTGCACACTGCACCTTCATCATATTTTGTTTCGATTGAGCACTTTACTTATTGAATAAGAATTGTGGTATCTGCCGATGCAATTAGGGGAACACTGGCCCCAAGCTTGGCTAACGCATCCCTTACTTTATTTCTATCAATGACCTTATGGCTGATTCCTCAGAAGATTTTGACTTTACTCTTGATTTGAGCCTGTTCAGAACCTGAAAATGCACTCCCATTTTTATGTGTGAGAAATCAGTGATATTACCGTCTATGAAAATGTTGATCATAGCATCTGTAGTATCCTTGACGCATATTAGTTCTGCGGTGTTTCGTATTGCAAAGACACGTGCCTGAAAAATATTACAGTGATTACGAAACCTAAAGGTTGTTTGTATATCGTAGACTACAGAGTGTGCTGCCGAGCCTACTCATGCAGTTGCTTTGGATTGAACGGTGTAGATGCCAAGAGCTACTGTACCCGTAAGCTGATTCCATTCATGTTCAGCTCCTACTGTTACTTGATATCTTGATTTGGTGCAAAGTCATTGCATCTTGCGTGCCCCTGACCAATACTGCTATGACCAAAGCATCTTGACCCGTAATGTTCCGATTCGTTGAGCGTGACAGCAGCTTTTGCTGTAGCGCATCTAGCACAGGAGGTCAAGTGCGGGAAGGTGAAGCGGGATGTTTAACGAAGACGAAGGAGTGGTGGTCAAGGCACCTGAAGTACAGAGAACTAGTACTCTGCTCGCAATGTCAGTAAAGGTGATTTTATCCATTGTCGGCTACCAGACCAGGCAGTTGTAAGGAAATATGGGACCCAGTACGTTAGAGCCAACACCTTCTTGCTGGCCTATGTAGAATTGTTTGCCCTCTTTGCTCTTTTCTCCAGATTCACGTTCCAGATGAGCTTGCTGTTCAGAATCAGATCCAAGAATTTAATTTTTATCTTATTTGAAGAATCTTGTATTAACTAGTGAAGAGTATATGATCGGTTTTATCGGATATGACCTCAAGTCCCAAAATGTTTGCCCACTCATTAATCAACCTCAGAGCATATTCGATGAGCTGGTCAAGAGTATGCGGGAACCTAGTTGATACTATGATCGCAAGGTCATCGACATAAGGCAAAACGGTTAGTTCTTTGCTCTCTAGCCTGTTTCAAATTGTATTTGTCACCAGGTTCCACAGGAGAGAAGTTAAAGCTAGGCTTTAGAGTATACTCCTGCGAATGTACCTATGTTTTACGCACTCGTCCATTGCATTGATATGATCCTTCGCTTAAGCATGTTGTTAATCTAGCTGCATATATCAGGCCGGATGTTGATTGCGCGAATGCTTTATACAATGGCTGTTGTATGCATATTATTATAGGCACTTTCATTTATTGCAGGTCAAAATGGCCCTAAAGAGCGTACTTTTTTAATGGAGTTCTTTTCTGCGTCAATAAATATCCTGCGAGGAGCGAAATCTACAGATTCGAAATGTTTTCGGATACTTTGAAGAGCAAGGAAGTCGCGCTATTTGGCCTTAAGGCCAATGACAAACACAGCGGTTTTTGCGAGGCGTTTCCCGAGAGGAAAACCGAGTCGGTATAGTCGTACATCACTTTAGCATTGTGATGACACACACCGCGGTGCGAACCGCCTCTCGGTTTCGGAATCGCGTCGGTAGATGAGAGAAATGACCCACCGACTCGGTTTTCGAGCGTTTTTCGATGAGTTCATTGCTGCGTAGTCCGATCGAGCTGAAATTTTCTGGATGCATTAATGAATGCATGGGATAGGGGAAGGAAAATCTGATACTCCGACGTAATTTTTAACTGAACCGACTCGATAAACGCTTCTGAAAACTGCTGTGTGTGGCAGCCGACGCGCCAAACCGAAGCGTTAAACGCTTCGGTGAAACCGAACTGTCTGTCATTGGCCTAAGTGTATCGGATACGCATAGTTGATTCAGCCTGCTTTGGATACAAATACTACTTGATCGGCCATCGCGGCTACAGGTGCATGATTCAATACTATACCAACTTTACAAATTTGTATAAGCATTCCTGTCTTCTGGAGCATGGCAGGCAGAATTTCATCCGGACCTGGAGACTGAAATTGTCGATAGTCTATATTAGTTTCTTCCATAGTCACAACTTCGCCTATTCATTCTGCATCATGAAGGCCGGAAACATGCCCACCAGTGTAGTGTTAGGCCAATGACAGACAGTTCGGTTTCACCGAAGCGTTTAACGCTTCGGTTTGGCGCGTCGGCTGCCACACACAGCAGTTTTCAGAAGCGTTTATCGAGTCGGTTCAGTTACAAATTACGTCGGAGTATCAGATTTTCCTTCCCCTATCCCATGCATTCATCAATGCATCCAGAAAATTTCAGCTCGATCGGACTACGCAGCAATGAACTCATCGAAAAACGCTCGAAAACCGAGTCGGTGGGTCATTTCTCTCATCAACCGACGCGATTCCGAAACCGAGAGGCGGTTCGCACCGCGGTGTGTGTCATCACAATGCTAAAGTAATGTACGACTATACCGACTCGGTTTTCCTCTCGGGAAACGCCTCGCAAAAACCGCTGTGTTTGTCATTGGCCTTAAGTAGGACTTGTAAGAGCCAGTAAATTTGTCCCGTACAAGATCAAAAATTGTCATGACGGCTCAAATTCATGAAATGTACCACTTTAACATTTTTGTCATGCTACTCTTCACTTTGCGATTTGTAAGGTGAGAGATTTGTCTCTTGAGCCGATAGTGACGACCAACATGACATTGTACGATGCGGGCGCAAGCTAGTACAATGTCCCGTACGAAATTACGATATGTGGACGTTCAATCAGTTTGTACTACTGAGTAGAGACGAGTTGAGAGTGTTGGGACTTTTTCTAACTCAAATCTTCATGCAGTCGTGAGGGCAGAACAGAAATATACTCTCGCCTCTTTTGTACTATCGCCTCTTTTGTACCGCGCACATAGAAAACACCTCGCCTCTTTTGAAGTGGGACATTGTACTGGGTCAGTACAAAAAAGAGGCTATTCTTACAAACTCTTTTTGAAACCGTGTCCTACGCTACCCAACACTACACCAGTGGTGTGTGATGTGAAAAGTGATTATCAACATGGAGGTTCAACATTGCCGAGGAAAACCTTAGCCTTAATTGAAAAATCACTCTGTGCTACGCATAGCCTTTTATAGATTATAGAACAATTGTTTATGCATGCTAAACAGTTGGGCATGCAATTTAGTGATGAATACTAGCGCTGAAGTTTGGAAGAGGAAATATTCTTTCACCTTCGTTGATGACAATCGGCCTCACTTGAGATATTCGCCTCTTTGGTGGGCTGAAGTTGCTTGCTTTTAGAGAATGTATTTCATTTTCTACGGGAAGCCAGATAGTTCAAAGATTACTAGACGCCATGAAATGTCGAAACGAGCTTACGTGCTTGAATGAGTTATTTTGCAGTTGATAAGTCATATAGATAGAGTGCATTTGATTTTTTTTTTAAGTAAAAACCAGAATAAATAATCATTATTGGTAGTTTTTTTTGAAAAAAATATGTTGAATTTCAGTTAGATATTGAATATCGAAGTTGCGTCATACAACGAAAATGTTGCAATTTATACTCCTCCGCGAAATTGGCAGCATTCAATGTTTTAGAGATATTAATAGCAATTGGCGAATAGAATTAATCGAGAAGAATTTTTATACTACGGATAAGACTTCTCGTAGAAATTTTCTTTACTAATTTTAAAACTTGATAAAAATATTACAAACAGATCGAAGTATAGAAAATGTTGGATTATTTAGCATATGTGGTTTCAATTGCCCCACAGCATCTGAGATACATTACATGTTTAGTGCTTTTAGTACTAGTTGTAAAAAGTATTTTCAGGTTTAATTTTGCTTCGCTTTTACATTAACCGCAGAACATGAGTATTTGCTGTAAGAGTTATATCAAAGATTGAATGACAATGCTGCGTGAAGTATACCGTTTGTACTTATTATTACAACGGAGACACTTACTATCAACAGCAAAGAAATTCCAAAACGAAAGTGATATTCAAGAAATTTCGAAACTTTCCGAGGTGGTTTGGCTAGCTAACAGCATGATATGCTCTTATTAGTACTATCTAATAGTAACACAAATCAAGTGGAATTTCTACAAATAAATACATACTCTGTATATCTAATTCCGCAAATGATTCCCCTGGGGGCGCGTCATTTCAAATTTCACATAATCGAAAAGGCACGGGTCAAAGTCGTAAGGAAAGTGTTTTTACAAACAATCATCCGCACGTTCTGATTTGCATCCAATAGGGAGCAGAGCGAAAACTCAAATATGCAAAAGCACTTCGCCACAGGTGTGAGTAATTACCCTCGCATTGCGCTACGAACTGTGAATAAGATTACATTCAAGTTTACAAACAGTACCCAGCACAAAAGTACAGTGCTCGAATTACACATCAGCGCCATAGCCGCAGGTAACAGTTTTCAAGTTTTTAGAGGCTATTTTCATTCTATACATCATGGCTTGCTGGCATTCAAGTCCGGAACGAAGGAAACTTTTCATTACAGCGAATATTATTTTCATAATTCAGCTCTTTTAAAAGCGTATTCATAATCCTCAAGTCGGAGAAGTAGATCCAGTCCACGTGCTAAGTTTGTTTTTTTATCCTCGATATAATGAGAAGTTTTTACTTTTTTGATACAATTTCCAGGTCCAGGTATGTTGGGCCTATTTAGAAAAACGTCCATAATCGTTGTGTAATCCGCTGTGATTATGAGTGTTGTGCGCCAGAAGAAAGATGTAAGTGCAGTATGAATAGAAGAATGGTTTTGGTGAGATGTTGGTCCATTGAAAATTTTATGGTGGAATTTAAAATTCACTAATGAACATTTGAATGGATTAGTATCAAAGCTGGTATTACATTGAGATTTGGGTCCTCAGTTGGGTTAAATTCGATCAGTAGATAATTTGCTATTATACGGTTTTAAGTTAGTTATTTCAATTGCAAATTTGCCACATAAATTGGGGATTTGAATTACGAGTACATTTCATGATACGTATTATGTACAGAGAATTGATTTATGGATTATGGAACATTTTTCTCTCCGAAAAATTGAACTCTACCGAACATATTCAAATTGATGTTCCCCACTGACATTAATTTACGATGAGAGTAAGAGGAATTCATAATAGTTTGATATTTTTATCAATTGCACAGCAAATTGAGAAAATTCTTCTGTTATTGCTTGAATTGGTTTACTTCAATTTGAAATGGCGAATTTCGTAATGTAATTTCATAAGCCAAACAAATCCATGCAATTTCATTAATTTCAAAAATCTCGCGTAACCACTAGTATTATAACCCCGCCCTATAGTACTATGACACTATACCGACTTATTTCCCAACCAGAGATCAAACTAGATGATCATTAAACTGTTATGCTGCGATCATGGAATATGCACCTCTTGGCTACATTTTAGCGTCCGACGGCTAGGCGATTGTGGTCATGTTCAGTCCAGCCAGAGGTCACAAACTATTTAGCCTAATACTTTCGCTTTCAACAGATAGTTCTTTTTGGATATCATATTATTATTTATTTCTCGTGGGTTTTTTTTTACATCGGTTTGTGTGGAATGATCTAGCAGTACTGTTGCCGAGTTGACCGAACCTCAAAAAGCCTATTATTATACCGCCTAATCTGAAAACATTTTACGTTTGGAAACAGCTACGAGCATGCCTAACCTCGTGTTATGGCAGCTATAAAGACTCAATCAGAAAGAAGGTTACTGTTTGTCGATCAAGTGTCCCAGTTCAAGCAGTAATTTGCACGTCAGATGTTTGGGACGTAAATATGGCAACATGGATTGAATTATTATGAAATGAGATACAGGTATCCTTGCGTTTGAAGTAAAAGGTAAATTTTTGCAGTCGAGCATTTTTTCATTTTGAGTTTAAATTTATTTATTGAAAAGAAATACCTTCACTCGCCATTCAAATTTAATGTTGATCCTTAACGTAAAGCATGCTCCTTGAGTGTTAAAGTTTGCGATGACTAAAACAAGAAATGCCCATCAATAACTAAGGTAAAACACCATAATTTCGTCATGTTAAGAAAAATTTCACTAGCTTCAGAGTGATATGATATTTGTTTTTAATCAATTCAAGTGGCGGGTACATAAAGTAGTTAAACGAAGCGTTGTTTTTGTAAATCTCATATTCAAAGGATTCGATTAGGTGATTATCAAAGTTTTTTTTAAATTAGTTTCAAACTTATTTTTGTACAGATTCTTAGTTAATAAGCAACAAAATGCCAACAGCAAAAAATTAAATTAGGTTCTTTATAAAATAAATAACTCCGCCGATCGCAAGTCTAACTTGTGATATGCCGGTCCCAAGTTCGGAGAAAGGAGGAGGGTTTGAGGCAACGAGGCAACTCTATCCTCAGTAAAACTTGCATAATTGCAGCCTGATGGCTGAATTACACCTAAGCGTCTCAGGTCATTAGGGAGGATTAGCCACGTTGTCAGACCTGCAACATAGTTGTGTGAACTTTGGCACGTGGTAAGTCTTCTGAAGCAACTATCACCGAGGCCCCCCATGGAAATGGTTGAGCGATGTGCCGACAACTCATCCTTGTAAAAACTTCCTCTGTCAAGAAACCTGGAACAAAAGCCTCGGATTGGACGGATCAACAACAACGACCACGCAAACGCACAACGGATTATTCTTTCGGAACTTGGAATGTACGCTCCCTGAACAAACCGGGGGCCGAAAACGCCCTCCTTCATCAGGTCGAACAGTACAAACTGAGCATTACTGCAGTCCAGGAAACAGATTGGTGAGGCTGCTAGATCAACGACAAGAAATCGCACACAATTTTTACAAGCGGCAAACCATCGGGCCGCAAGGAGTTTGGAGTAGCATTCATAGTGAATAAGCAGCTTAAGTCGCGCGTTACCGACTTCAAACCCATAAACGAAAGGCTGTGTGCAATTCGCATCAAGGCGCGATTTTTCAACCTCTGGCTCATCAATGTGCACGCTCCCACCGAAGTACAAGAAGACTCTGTAAAAGACGAGTTCTATGCCTGCCTTGAAACTCTCTTCGACTTACTTCCATCAAATGATGTAAAAATGCTGCTGGGAGATTTCAATGCAAAAGTCAGAAATGAAAGTTGGTATCGGGGGACCACTGGAGGACACAGCCTCCACGAAGAATGCAATGATAACGGCCATCGTCTAATTGACTTCGATTGCAGCAGGAACCTTGTTGTAAGCTCAACTTGCTTTCCACACCGTCGCATTCACAAGCAGACCTGGAATTCTCCAGACGCACATACCGTCAACCAGATCGACCACGTCCTTATTAGCTAGAGATGGGCGTCAAGTGTGATGGATGTTCGGTCGTACCGCGGAGCTAACTGTGACTCCGATCATTTCCTGGTGAAAACAGCATACCGGTGCAGAATTTCCTCAGTGCACCAATCGAGATTCAGCCCTCCCAAAATCTTCACGGTTGAGAATTTGCTGAATGACTATACAGCTCAGGCGTATACGACCGCGCTTGAGGAAAGAATTTCACCAATGCTGCGCGACCCCAGCAACGTAACTGTCCACGAGTTCTGAGAAGAGCTACAATCAAGAATGTGGCAGAAAACGTTGTGGGATACAAAGCCCGACGAGCGCGAAATGAATGGTTTGACGAAGAATGCAGAAACTCACTTGACGCAAAGAACGAGGCCTATAGACAATGAGTTTACCAGAGCCAAAAAGGAAAAATATGACGAGCTACGGCGAATATCCAATAGAATAATTAGGCGTAAGAAACGGAAATACTTTGACGAGCAGTTGCTGAACATTAATGTAAACCCAGTTAGTAAGAACACCAGACAAGCGTACAGACTAGTAAACATGATCAAAAATAGCTACCGACCCAGGACTAGCCTCTGTAAGGACAAAGATGGAAGTATTTTCGGCGACACCGAAAGTATTAGCAAACGATGGGCGTCCTACTTCCAAGAGCTTCTGAATCCGCCATTAAACATCCTAGCAGCAGAAGCTGAGCTCCATGACGATCCCGTTGGTCAACCCCCATCCACACAATCCCCTACAGTAGAAGAAGTTGATCTCGCCTTGCGTTCACTGAAAAGGAACAAAGCGCCGGGCGTTGACGGGATACCAACTGAACTACTCAAGTCTGGTGGAGCGGGTTTATTGAGTGCGCTACATCAACTACTGCAGCGAATATGGGAGATCGAGGTGATCGCACACGATTGGCGCAGGAGCATCATCTGTCCCATACATAAAAAGGGAGATAAACTGCGGTGTGAGAATTACAGAGGCATCTCCTTAGTCTGTACGGCCTGCAAAATCCTGAAAAAAATCCTGGAGTATAGGATTAAACCGTTCGCGGAAGAAATCATTGGCGAGTATCAAGGTGGTTTCAGATCTGGTCGCTCCACAATCGACCAGCTCTTCACGGTCAAGCTAATTTTGCAAAAGTGCTGGGTATACGACGTCGACGTATATCAAATTTTTGTCGACTTTAAACAAGCATATGAAGCTTGAGTAGGCTAGTGGGTAGAGCACTGGCTTCTTGCGTGTGGGGTCCCAGGTTCGAATCCAGGTTCGGACGAGGGTCCGCGCACCAAGCTTTGAGTTCACCTAGCTCTGATTAGGTACCTGATTTAAATCAGGGGTAAAGTGAGTCGTGGAACTAATCACTCCACACTCGTATTCACAGTGATTAAATAAATTGTAATGAAGCTCTCTACCAGCTTCAACCCCTAGACCCGTACGAGGGTTATCGTGGGATTGCTTTACTTTATATGACAGCATCAACCGAGGCGCTCTATATAGCATGATGCTGCAATTTGGTATACCGGCCAAATTAGTGAGACTTGTAAAGATGACGATGACCAACTCCGTCTCGCAAGTCCGGATCCAGAACAGATTGGCGGATCCTTTTGAAACTCTGGGTGGCCTGAAGCAGGGCGTTGGAATAGCGCCCACGTTCTTCAACCTGGTACTTGAGTTCGCTATTCGGGCAATGCACCTGAACACCAGCGGCACGCTACTTTTTAAGTCGACACAATTGGCAGCGTACGCGGATGACATTAGCATCATGGCTCGAAAACTGACCGATGCAGAAGAACTTCTGCTTAGACTTGACACCGCAGCAAAGGAAGTTGGACTACGAATCAACGAGGACAAAACGAAAATTATGATGCAATCTAGGACAAGGACGCCAGCGCACACGACCATCAACGTAGGGGACCTTTGCATCAAATTCGTGGACAACTTCGTTTACCTGGGTAGCAACCTATCGGATACAACTAGCAAATAAGACCTTCTTCTCGGTCCTTTATATATATATGTATATAATATATATATATATATATATATATATATATATATATATATATATATATATATATATATATATATATATATATATATATATAAATATGAATTTTTGGCCAAAGTGATTTTAATACTAATGTTCTTCTTCGAACATTAGTCAAAATTACACGAGCAGCGATTGAAAAGCAGTCCTATGTTATTCGCGAAACTTAAACGGCCCACAGACACGGAGATCTGGTTGCCGACTTGGTTGGAGACTTGCGATATTTGCGAACAAACTAGATCTGAGACTAGCCCACAGACAGGGAATTTGGTCGCAGATATTGCATATCTGCAACCAAGTGGACGACCAGATCTCCGTGTCTGTGGGACGTTTTACTCATTCAGCAACGATTAGATAAACTCTTGAAAAATCAAATTACGTCGTAATATCTTGTTTAAAATTGCGAGTCAGCTATCTCCATAGTCTGCATGTCATCACATCGATATACGGACGGAATGAAAGATATCTGGCTTAAGTTTTGCAGCAAAAATATTCGAAAATATAACTACACGTTTTTGTCGGCTCATACGAGAGATTTTAATTTGTGCATACCAAAGACTTCGATTTCAAGGAGATGAAATAGACGACGCTGAGAATAAAGATTCCAATGAGCACGTAAAATTGAGACATGTTGATATGTTTCCGAGTGGGTACAATTCGAATGCGGATCGATCAACTTGATGATGATGATGGTGATGATGTCGTCGACAGTCAGAAGACCTTGTAAATATATTTGATTGAAAAAATATCATTCCATCATTTGCATAAAAGTCGTTCGCATGCAGTCAATGCTAATGATGAGCGGAAATAATTAGCAAATCCCCCTTGGTATTTTAGAAAGCTTTTGTTTTATATTTTTGTCTTGATTAATTTATGAATTATTCGGACATTAATTAACGATGAATGTTATAAATAATTTGGCATAATCATTGAACATGTTCGGAACTGTTGAGATATATTCGTCTATCTGGATTTGAATCCGGACCTTATACAAAGCTGGACTCAGTTCATTGTTTTGTGCAAATGAATCTCAGACCATGTATTTTGAATTGAAACAATATACAATTCAAACTCACCTGCCTGCTAAGCATCACACTCAATAACTTCACTTTGTTAACATTTGGTGAAAAAGTCACTTTTGACCATGAATCGAGAGAAATGATCGAAAAATTTCATTCTCTAGTTTTACTCTAACGCTTATAAATAATCAACAAACAGCGTTCAAATACAATTCAACCATGAGCTTTCATGACATCAAAGTCAAGGTGAAATCCAATAGCATGACCGACATATTTAGCATGGAATTCGATACTTTTTCATGCTACAATCAACAATAGACCAAATAAAATCAATCAAAACATCGACAACAATCGTTTCAGGTTTTAAGCATCGATTTCTTCCGGTACATACACCTTAGACTCAAGGCTAACATGGCCATCCGACAAAAAAAGGAATGCATTCTCAGTTTCTACCGAAGACTATCATTAATAAAAATCGATTTTTCATCACTTTAGCTCTTTTCAAAATCGTAATCTTGATCAGACTGAAACTCATTTCATACCTGATTGGTTACACTAATCAATGAATAATTGTCTTCAGATGGAAGAGGAGTGGATTGTGGGAGCAATAGTGAATATAGAACTACCTGTACTTCAAGTTTAAATTAAAACTGATTATGCAAATCGAATAAAAATCTTCGATGTTACCAAACTTTAGTCGAACTGGATAAAATTCATTAAAAAGAGCTGCAAAACTATCAAGCTGAAGAGAAATAAAGTTGAAATTAATGGTTTTTGGATATTTAGAATAAGCTGAACTGTCGAGAATGAAGATATTTTTACCGTTCAACGCTATCAAGGTCGAACATGTTTTTTTACGGATGAAATATTAAGTTTCTTTGAAAAACTGACATTTTTATTTAAATTAAATCCAGTTATTATTTTTGTTGGTTTCGAATATTCAAAATTTTAATTTATTTGGTACAGTAATTGTGAAATATATAGGTTAAGATTCTTTTGTATTCTTCACATGTTGATTTGATGTTTTAATAGATCAGTGGCATGAGCCGGTTGATGTATATGATAATTTAACAAAAGACTGTCAAAATTCGTCTAAAATTCACTAAAAAAGTGTCGCAGCTAAATGATACAGTTGATATATTTCTTTAGCATTGCTATTACTTCGAATATTTTGCAATGAAGACTGATAGATGACTCACGCTTATATTCCATACCTTTCGTTGCTTTGCTATAACGATTTCCGACTGCATTGGAGACTTAAACTCAGATTCTGTTTGAACGAAGTGATTGGAAATTCTGCCAATAAGCATGTCAGCAAAATTTTGTCGCCAGCAGTGTAAACGTTGATGTCGAAGTTTCGATAAGACTCTCTGGGTAAGGCTGTATCCGGAGCCACTCGCACTAAAAAAAACTCACACAGTACGTAGTTCTATGTAACAGCGCAGTGTTTATAGTCGCATACCTAATGCACATAGCATCCTGGAGCTATAAAATATAGCTTCCAAGGCCGTATTCGTATGTACACAGTACGTTGAGCTATGAAATATGGCTGAAACAGTTAGATTTCCAATCATTATCTTCTGCTATGCACATAATCTCTACTTCAATGTAACATAGCCCCAACTACTATGAGCATAATCCCGGCACTTATCATTAAAATAGTTAAAATAATAATAACTTTCCAATAAGTTCGGTTAGCGTAAAGAGTAGATTGTCGGCTCTCGAAGAATATAGCCTCGAGTTTGGATCCGAATTCGAGTTGGATTTATTTAAAATAACTTAAAATTCAAAAAATCTTACTTCTCGCAGAAAGGTAGCATTTTCGGTGATTCCGAGTACCAAAACTGTATTATTACATTATCACAACCCCGGGACGATTTGTTTTTTTTATTTTTTTTTCTATGCTGATGCCAAGGCTTAGGGGATGCTCTATTATGCTATAGCACAGCCTTGGCGGAAGGAAATTTAAGGAAAGGGAGAAAGAAAGGGTTGACTTTGCGATGCACGATTCGCTTAATTCGCTGAACAATTGTGGCTCATAGTCGGCAGGGAAAACAGTAGAGTATGACTTTTCGATAATCGTATTGACATAGATCAGAAAGAATCGTGAAATTTGACAGTACGACTGGCACTGATCGGAAGGATATGTGAGTTAGCTCGATGGGAGGCGCAGGTGTTGCGCGTAGGAGGTGCTCTACCAGGAAGCAGACTTGATATTTCATGAGAGCAAAGACCATAATAATAGCGATAAAGAAGAGAAAGGCAACCAACATTACGTCGGTGCTCAAGCGATTCAATACGTGAGGTAATAGTTTCATCGCCAATAAGCTTGAAAGCTTTGAGTTGGACTTTGTCTAGTTCCGATAAAGCAGTGCGGCCTGCCCCAGCCCATAGATGGAAGTTATACTTAAGTTTTGGTCTTACGAGAGTCTTGTAGATGTGCGCTATGTCTGATGGTGTAAAGTATTTCTGGCCTCTCTGAAGGAATCCTAGGCATTTTATAGCATTTTTCGCAATTTGAAAGATATGGCCGGTCCAGCTTAATTTGCTGGAGATGTTAAATCCTATTAGGTTCAGCGAAGGTATTTGGAAATACTTACACCATCAACGGAATAGTGTGGCTAGTAGGAGGGTAAGGCTTAAGCAAAAGACGACAGCATTGGATTTTGGACGCATTAAACACAACACGGTTCGCTGAGCAACAGGCGATAATGTTTAATAGGTCCTTGTTTAGCGATGCAAACATGCGATTCCTACTAACAGAAATAGCATTTCCACGAGAGTCAGCCACTCTGTCAAAAAAGTATGCGAAGTCAAGGGTGCTGTCATCGGCAAAACTATGAATTGGATTGAAAGTGGAGGAAAGGAGGT
This sequence comes from Nemotelus nigrinus, assembly GCA_947369275.1. Lineage (NCBI taxonomy): Eukaryota > Metazoa > Arthropoda > Insecta > Diptera > Stratiomyidae > Nemotelus > Nemotelus nigrinus. The sequence goes on from OX376372.1 coordinate 65,167,113, forward strand.
CATTTGTAAATAAAAGAAAGATAGTTGGTGAAAGAACAGTACCTTGCGGAACCTCGGCATTGGTGGTGTGGACACAGGATTTGAGTCCATCCAGAATAACTTGAATGGATTGATCTGCGAGGAAACTTTCAATCCACTTGACGAGTAAGGGTTGCAGACCAAATGCACGAAGCTTGGCTAATAGGGCAGGGTGCCAGACTCTGTCAAAAGCCTTCGAAATATCAAGAGAAACGACCATTGCTTGACCAAAATTATGGAGACAACGGTACCATCTGTCAGTGAGATATGTAAGTAATTCCCCAGTGGGGCGCCCAGAACGGACGTCATACTGGCGGTCTTTGATGAGATGATTCAACTCAAGATATTTCATTAATTTTGAGTTCACAAGTGATTCAAATACCTTAGACAGAACCGAAACGATTACAATAGGTCGATAGTTATAGGGATCACAGGTCTCTTCCTTTTTTGGTATGGACTGAACGTATGCAAGCTTCCATGCGGAAGGAAATAATAGTTTGCGGAGAGGTTTAGCTAAGGCGGAGGCGCAGCACTTTAGTACGAGGAGCGTAATACCATCAGGACCGGCAGATTTGGAAACGTCAAGTTTCTCGAAAGCCTCGGAGGATTGCTGCGGACAAATTGAGGATTGGTAAAGAGGAGCTTGAGATGATCCACCAGCTAGGAAAAATATGGTTCGTAAAGAGGATGATGCATGGAGACCATGCGGGGATCACCACGAGCTAAATGCAAGGACTTGTCCCGACCGTTAACTTCTGAAAGATTCTAAATGGCAAAACCATATTTTCCACGGTCGATTTGATTTGATTCCAATAGCAGAGAAAGATATTCCTTAGACCGAGATAACAACACAGTTTGGTCTATTCGAATTCTTTTTTATGATGTTTGGAGTACGCAAAGCAGTTCAGACCTTTCCGAGGTTTATGGATGAATTTCGGCAAGGTTTGGAGCTTTGTTATACGCAAATTGGCGGTATTCTAGTCGCTTTAACGCCAGTTTAGGTATATATAAAACATCTCAAAATTTTATTGCAACGCTTCGACAGATTTGCACCCTTGGCTGTCTTTACTGACGCTTCCAGTAACGCGGTAGGAGCATCACTTCAGCAGTCTCTAGCATTTATCTGCAAAAAGCTCAGTCATGCAGAAAGTAAATTAGTTGGCGTAAACTCGTGAATTACTCGCTGCCTATCTAGCTGTCGAGCATTTTAGACATGCAGTAGAGGGAAGGTAAAAAGAAAATCCAACAGTGTTCGCCCCGTCAGTTTAGCATTGTCACGTGTAGAGGAAGTGATATCGGCTCTAAACTACTCGACTTTGGCTAAACTACTCGACTACTCGACTTTGGCTAAACTACTCGACTATCGTTCGCCAGCGAACTGGATTGCCCGATTTGGCGCGCCTCTAAAAATCACCTCACTCCAGAGTAGACAGTTTTAGCACTCTCTGCTTAATCATTTGAGTTTACTTATCGTTCGAAACGAACTTATCGTTCGCCAGCGAACTGGATTGCCCGATTTGGCATGGCTCTAAAAATCACCTCACACCAGGGTAGACAATTTGAGCCCTCTCTGCTTAATCATGTAAGTTTCCTGTTGCGTACGCCACACTTCAGAATGACGGCTTACCATTTTTCGGCAAATGCCAAGGTAGAACATTTTCACCGACAGGTGAAAGCAGTGATAATGGCACAGGAATATAATAAGTGGACTCAGGTATTTTCAGCGGTTCTGCTTGGCATTCGCTCTGTTCGGAAGGAGGTTTTGCGGGTAACGGTAGCAGAGATGGTTACTCGGCCATTTTTTTTGTGGTCGAAAATCGCCCTTTGAATGCGACACTGCAGCAGTTTTTGCCCACGAGCTTTGCGAATTTTTCGACGATGTCACGTCAGCTAAAGGATCACGCCACAGTCAGAGAACCAAGCTCATTTTCAAGAACTTCGCAACATCGGATCAAGTATTTGTCAGGCGCAATAGTTAAAAGCAGCAATTGCAGCAGTCTTTTGACGGATCGTTTAATTTTTCCAGCTAAGGGGACAAAACTTTGTCCTTTAGAAAGTAGCGCCGAGTGCCGAGGTGTTGAGCAAAGAAAAGTTGCCTCAAGAAGAAGACGTAATATATCTCTCTCGTTGAGGAGCTCAGACGTCTTCGCAATAGTACACAAACTAATCTGTATTTTGGCTTCACACGTATCGAATTCTGATTCAGTTGTCGTTTGGAGTCAACACAACATTACCATCACATGCCAATAGATCTACTTGCGCGAGAACTCAAGAAAAGGTGCTTGTCTCGCTTAACACGTTCGGCGCCAAGCGTGATTCGGTTGAGTTTCTCGCGGGTCCAAATTTTACTGTGGGCGCACCAGAACAGAAACGGAGAGGTTAGTGGGAATACCAACAATGCAACTCGAGTAGGTCCGTGCGTTGTCGATTATCTACGTTTGCAGAGCTTTCGACCCATTATAAATGATACATTGCTTAGTTCCAAATGTCGTCCTCCGAAAATGAAACCTTTGGCGAAAATGGCGTACAATATTGGAAAAACTGGCATCGACAGGAGCGACTAGATGCTGTCATATGCAACAAACATACGAAAAACCATCATATGGTGTCGCAAATTAGCATTACATTTACTTTTACGAACAACGATCGTAAATGCACATACAGTGTATTAGAGAGCTACACAAAAAAATTGAGCTTATTTAACTTGAACAAGAAGAGCGTCACCCATATATGGGTGACGCGGTCCCTACGGAAGCATACCCGTCGCCCAAGTACGGGCGACGCGGCGCCGAAAGTGTTGAGCGAGCCACTGGATAAGCCGCGTGTGGCGCGAGAAACTGTGACTCATGCACAGAGATGCACGTCTCACGCCACGCCATCAATTTGCGGTATCATAGCTGATCATTCATTTTACAAAAACTCGCACTGTGTCCGGCCACGCTGCACGCACCACACGCGTCTCATCTTGCGACGGGCCTAAGAGTTGGAAAGAACTGCAAGCGTATATGCCACCCATCCAACTTTAGCATTAATTTTGCTGTAGCAAAGGAGAAGTGCGTTTCTACTTTTGTCAGTCGCTTCGCGATTTTGCCGTGATTTGAGACTTTTTTTGGCCATCTATACTAGAAAAAAAAGTTACAGGCAGCATGGATCGACGCAGATTCCACACAAGTTATCAAAGGTATTTAATGACTCCCTTTGTGATTCAATATCAAGTTATAATGTAAAATCATTTCAAATCAAATTAATCTTTATGTGAGCATAAATGCGTATATTATCTATAAAAGATGTCGTTGAAGATATACAGGTATTTCAAGTCAACCAACTATTTACATTTAATCTATAATCTATTGACTTCTATTTTTAGTTTATACTGTCTACTTATTGATTAGGTCGAAATGAACAAAAAAATAATTCATTTTGTGGGGCATTCCAAAAATCGAATAATCATAATTTTCATTTCTATGCAGATTGCTTTCGATACAAGTTCTATTTGTATATTTATCTAAACCAGTCATCACATTATCCCGTTACATAATTCTCGCTGGCAACATCCAAAAAAGATGAGTATAAATGTGTCGGTATATTTATCTTGTATACATCGATGCTTTCGAGAGATTATCTTTCAAATCGATGTTCTCATTAGATTAACTCGACTGGCTCACATCTCATCACTATCACCAGTAGCAGGCACAACAGCAACATCATCATCATTTCATCGCATCATGGTTACTGATCGCTTGCTTACTTGATTCCTCATAGCGGATAGTGTCGTAATTAATAAGCGACCATCTGTATCTGTGATGCTAATCTAACACTAAAGTGTAAATTAAATTTCTAATCTTAAGCACACGATGATACCAATTGTTTACGACTTGTTGATTTTCTAACGGTTTTTCATGTAGTCGAGGTTGTGAGCAGAAGTAGCAGTAGTTGTACAAATATCTTGGGCAATATTTTATTGGTTTATAGCCAATGGAGATAGTTTTTGCAAAAACTATGAAAATGTGATTTATTCCATTGCGTTTGTTTTGGTTTGTTGTGCTTGTTGGTTTTATATGCGGCAGCTTTTTCGATTTGCCAGCTTTGTGACGGGCAAAATGAATAAATTATTACCACTACAACGGTAAAGTCTGATGCATTTGAATTATTTTATGTGTATGATTGCCTAGAGAAAATTTTTTTTTAGTTTATCAATCAAATTCTAAATTTTCCATTATTTGTTATGACTTTTTAAAGTTTTCATGTTTTTCATGATTCGATTTAGCAAAACAAAAAAAATCTTGAGAGCATCTTTCAGTTTAAACTAGCATAACATGATGCTCGCGTTGCTTCACTTAACTGGTTTCCGTATAGCTATCACGGCTGGCATACATTCGAAACTAACATGACTCATCAGAAAACTCAATCCATTTATTGTTCTTTCCCAATTGAAGCATTTTTCAATGGAATCTTTTTCCACCTTCATCTGGCATGCGTTCATTTATTGTTCCCTTTAATGAAATTCATTCACTCATTCAATCTCAAAAGCTCGTATTAACATTTAAGTACTACCTACTGAAGTAACGGCAAAAGCCCGACATTATCTCATTGGAAACGTTGAAAAAATCTTTCGTTGCATCATTTTATCTTTTTTTTGAGCATCTCAACTCAACGTAATTATCTCGCTCAAACAAATCCGATTTCACTCGAATCGAAAATATTGAAACTGCACTTGTACCTAAAAACACGTTGTTACTACACTAAGAAAAAAGCCCCGAAGTTGCTCGAAATCGTATTAGCAATCAGTCCGGACGGAATTAAACCGACGATAACACTCGAATAACATTAAGTAACATTGTCAACAATCCGAACGTGATCAATGAACAACATAAACACAAAAATATAATATGCAAAAAAAAATATCAACAAACATCTTAAACGCCTACGAGCATCATGATGATCAGTTACGACTAGAGGATTGGTTTAGTTTGGTTTGTGGTTTGAATAGCGATAAGCTTTCAATTTTTTTTAAACTCTCGATATAGGCTAAATTTAACGAAGTAAGAAGACTTATGCATTCATTTCGCACCAGAAGTAGATTGATTGAGTTATGTAAATTCATTCATAGATAGCATTTGTTCGTATGTCATGTAGATTAAACGCACTTTCGCAATGAAAGTGATTCACTCTGTAGTCCTATGTGTGCGCTATTTGGATTTGTGGGCTCTACGGGCAAAAAAGGGATTAAGATTGATTTCATAATAGTGGTTTGAGTAATTTTTTTATGAGGAAACATTTTCTTTTTGGTTTTGTCTTGATATCGTTTCTATGGTGTCTCAGAGTTGGATTATACGTATATGTTAATATATAGATATAATCAAGATTGTCCAGACACAATGTTGTGGTTATTAGTTTACTAATCGTAGTTAACTAATTAATTGTGTTTAGAGTTTCATGTTTGTGGTGGCATACTTGAGAATGAATATGCTCGCTTTTATTAGTGAAATTTACTTTATAAGTTAAAGTAAAGGCTGGTACTGAGTTAATAGTGAAGCTAAATTTTGACACATCTCCATTATCTGGTCATTCTTTCGTGCGAAAAATTTGACAATGGAGAAAAGCAGAGACACTGCTCATTTATGTCGGATACAATGTCAAGAATTTCAATTTTCGATCGATTTTGTTATTGAATAGGCATTTCCACATATCAATTTTCAAATTCAAACATCATCTGTCACTTTTTAGCTCGAAAGAATGAGCTGCACATACTAAATTGGCGTGAAATGATTGAAGACATGTCCCAATGCTATATGCATTTTCAAAGCGAAAGCAGCTTCCAAGCAATTTTTCACGCTGTGAACTGAGTACAACTTTTGCTTATTTTCAAGCTAAATTTCAAAGCTAAAATCGGAGACAGTACTAAGATTAAGGGGACATAGCACCTTCGATTTTTCTTTTTTGATTGAATATGTTTAAATGAAACTATAAAAACATGATTTTAATAATATGAAATTGACATTATATAAAAAAAAAATTTATGGCCATATAAGCGAAGCGCGGAAAGTAATTTTTTCTATGATTTTCGTTTACTTCGCTACACCGCTACATCGACTTAGGCTAAAGAAAAACAGTATTATCCAATCGTTCTGAAATTTTAACACGTTAATCTGCACATGTTAATGCTCAGAATGAACTACGGATGAAAAATTCGGCACTAAATTTTTTTAGTTATAACCGATTTCTGGGGAAAAAAACTCGATTTTCGAAAAAAACGCCGCCATTTTGTTATTTTTCAACCAATTTTTTTTGTTTTAGTTCATTCCAAGACCGCTTTGATGCTGATCAAAACCCCGTTTTTGTTTTTTTAGACTTTTCTGAGGGCAGTTATCATGCACGCCAGGTTTTTTTGGTGTATTTTCCAAAAAATTGTAGCAGACGACAGGGGGCCACAATACATTTTTAACAATTTTGTTTATGTAGTCTAAGACAAATAAAGTATGTGTAAAAAATTTCATTAGGATATGTCTTTTTATTCAATTAAAAACTAGCCTTTGAAAAAAACATATTTTTTTTTCAATTTGAAGTTGCTATGTCCCCTTAAGAAGAAAATGAGTGATTGTTATGATAATCATGTAAGCGAACACCCCTTATGGGAACAATCTATTATATATTTTTAAATTGGCATACCTATTATAAAGATGTTGATCTGGATGCAGCCTCACTGATTTTCAAGTTTCTTGACGGGGCTGCAAAATTAGAAAAATTATCCATTAGTCAAATGTTCAGGCATAAACAATTGTAATTGGTATTTTATATAATAATATAATAATTGATGAAGCTTGAGTAGTCTAGTGGGTTCTTGTGTGTGGGGTCCCTGGTTCGAATCCAGGTTCGGATGAGTGTCCGCGAACAAAGCTTTGAGTTCACCTAGCTCTGATTAGGTACCTGATTTAAATCAGAGGTAAAGTGAGTCGTGGAACTAATCACTCCACAATCGTATTCACATTGATTGAAAAGTTGTAATGAAGCTCTCTAGCTTCAACCCCTAGACCCGTACCAGGATTTTCGTGGGATTACTTTACTTATAATAATTGATATTTTTTTAGTAAAAAAAAACCAAAAACAACACATTTGTTCTGTTCTATTTCAGCAAAAATGTTGAGCTTTTTTCGTAGGGTGTTTTGGATTGAATTTTCTACATTTCGATTGCCATAACAAACAATTTCGATAATTTGGAAATTAATTGAAAGGGTAGTTTTTGTTCAAGATAATATAATAGAGTTCGCACTTTATATCTATATATGCTCTAAATGATAGTTTTTGTAGCTTAAAATCGAAATATGAAATAGGCCAAAAATTTCCCAATTTTAATCTATCACTATCATTGGGTCATCATTTGTCCTGATAAAATTCATACAGTGACTCCCAAAAAGATCCGCACAAGCTTGAAATTTCCCTTCTTTCTCAAATAATGCTTTCATCAATGACACGAAAAGAAAACTAAAAACTGTTTATGGTAGAAGACATCTACGCGATCGTACACAAAAAAATAGAAAATGTATCGCAAAACGAGAAGGAATAGGAAGGATAAAACAAAAAAAAAACCCTAGCGCATCAGAATCGCTAGAAACACTAATGTTCGAACAACAGTAGAGGATTTGTGCAGATTTTGAGTGTGTATTCTACCACTACTTACTTTTCCTGCTTAAAACTAATACACCCTAAGAATCATAGAATCTAAGCTTATTTTAATTTCGGTGACTTCATCGAAAGTTACTGCGGTAGAAAGGTGTTTGGGGTTTGCCATCCGAAAAATGTCCAGAGCTTAGAAAATTTAAACATTGTTTACTTATTTTCATTGCAAATGTTTGCGATGAAAATACTAAATGTAAGCATTTATTGGAACGAAAATAACAATAAGGCCTAGTGCTAGCAGCCCTTTGATAGCACGGAAGCCAAAATGGAAGTTATAGGGATGCAAAGAAATTGAGGGTTACCATTCGCAAAAGTTTTCAAATTTTCTTGATTTTAACATTTGGTGTTTATTTTCACTATAAGATCACTACGATTTGAAAATTCTATGCTAAAACCGCTTACTAAAGGTATGCCAAAAATAGACAAAAACAACCATAGCTGGCAACACCATCATTGTATTGAACTTAAATTCCTACTGAAAATTGCCTACAATAAGTATAATTTGCCATTTGAATTTCGTTATGATTCAATGATTGTACTGGAAGGTATAGAGCAAAGAGCTTTATTTAATATACCAAAATTACCATAGCTGGCAGTTCCTACTGAATTTTCCAACCAAATTTCCACCAAACGTGGCTTAAAGTAAGATTCAGCATCCGTGTGAATTTTGTCAAAATCAAATGACTGAATCAGAATTTATAGGGCCAAAAGCAGTTATTTTTCTAAGTGATTTTTCAAGATGGCACCACTGGCACAACATTGTCCGCATTTCAAAATTGCTTTGATCAGACCTGGTCCTACTTAAGACCAACACATTCTGTAAATTTCAACTAATTTTGATTATCGGATCGTGAGTTTCCATGAAAAGAAATTTTTGATGCTAAAAATATAGGTAAATTGGGAAAGGGCTACCAGGCGTGCCCATTGTAAAATTTCAATTTTTTTACTTTGGCTATAGAGACAAAGCATAAGACTTATTTATGAGTGGCTTTTATTCCAAAAAGCGATAATTTTTCAGGAGAGTCGTTGATTTTGGTTTTTCACTTTCAGCGCCTGCCGTAGCTACAGGTTGCCAACATGCTCATTATAAGTTAAACAAAGTTACAACTAAATAACATTAATATGTTCTGAAAGTTTCGTAATGATTTGATAGCTCTGTCAAAAGTTATCGTAATTTAAAAATTTTCAAATTTTCCCGTTCTCTTTTTAGGCACCTAGCGCACACATGGGGTTAAAAATTCCGAAACATCCTATTCACATGTAAAACACGTTAAAAATTTATTTTGTTGAATTTATTTTCGCAAGAATTATGTGTGGACGGAATAATAGGTATATTAAAAATATCACTGATATGGCTGCCGGCGCCAAAGGGTTAAAGATAATTGACATTTAGTGAGACCTGGACCTATTCTGATCATATTCTGTATCCTGAAAGTTTCAGCTGAATCGGATGGCGCGTTCCCGAGAAATAGTCACTGAATTTTTTTGATGATATATATATATATATATATATATATATATATATATATATATATATATATATATATATATATATATATATATATATATATATATATATATATTTATACATATATACATATATATATATATATATATATATATATATATATATATATATATATATATATATATATATATATATATATATTTATACATATATACATATATATATATATATATATATATATATATATATATATATATATATATATATATATATATATATATATATATATATATATATGTGTGTGTGGAAATATGAAATTTTGGCCAAATCGATTGTAATACTAATGTTCTTCGAACATTAGTAATAATACATGTGTCGACTATGTACCTAGTAGAAGATAGTATGGTAGGTAGATAGGTTGAAGTGGCTGCCGATCCACAGAAATCTGCGACCGACACCCATAGCCACAATAGAGGCCATGGTGATGCCACAATAATTTGTGACTTTCTCCTGCTCACTGAACTCAGGAAACCATCTGCTTCCCTTGACAATCCGCGCTATCCCCTTTAAATTGACCATGGACAGTTCGGTCAGGTTTGAGAAAAAGGGAGCACCAATTGCCACCAACCTTCTCCTTGCCAAAGCGGGGCACTGGCACATGAAGTGGAGGACGGACTCCTCTTCATCCTCAGAGCAACAACTCCGACAGAAATCGTTAAACTGCACTCCCAATCGTTGTGCATGCCGTCTTATGAAGCAGTGGCCCGTAAGAACGCCCACAGTGCAGCGTAGAGCACTTCGAGTTAAGCCTAAAATCTGTCTGGTGCGATGTGCATCCATAGATACCCAGGACTGCCTTGCTATTGCACAGGATGATTCATCTGCCCAGGACTCCTTAGCGTCCTCTAGATATTTTTACCTGATGGCCAATTTGACCGATGTCATCAGTGTACCTATTGAGATGGAGCAAGACACCTCCGGTAACAAGGTTCCAAGCCTTGCTAGCTCCTCGGCCTCACAGTTGCCCTGAAAACCCCTATGTGCAGGTACCCAAATCAATTGAACAACCGAATGTCTCAATATCTCCCTAAGAGATGCACGGCATTCAGCAACAATCATGGACACTGTACAAGGTCCAGGAAGGGATTTGGTTTTCTGTGAAAATACCAATATTGACCCGGAATATTCGATTACACAGAAGCTAGTCGATTGCCTGTAAAATAGCCACAACCTCCGCCTGAAAGACACTGCAATGGTCTGGTAGACGGAGGGAAAGCTTGAGATTCAGCTCATCTGAGTATACACCACTTCCGACTCTATTGTTTAGCTTTGAGCCGTCAGTGTACACATGGATAAGCCCACTTTCGAGGGTGACACCATCACGCCATTCATCCCTACCAAAAATGCGAGTTGTGAGCTCCAAATCTAGTAGGCATTGGGGAGCGATGTAGTCAAAACCCGCTGGAGTGGGAACTTCTCGGCTAAAATCCTCGCATGGCCAAATTCTTTTCGAGATACAATTTAGTCTCACAGCAGCAAAATTAGCTTGCTGTGAGATAAGTAGATTGGTTGGCAGCTAATAAAGCAACCCGAAGAGTGCCTTAGTATACTATTATATACTATTAGTATACTATTTATCTAAATAAAAAGACAGTTCTTAAAAATTACACTAAAGGGTAATTCGCTATTTGAATAAACACTATTGTGAAGGAACTCTTGGAACAGCAATATTGGACTATATCTGAAAAACGAAGTTAGTTACCACATAACAAAACCATATGATTAATTATCAATGGGCCTGAGCTTTTGACTTTCATCCCGCAATTGACATTATGGTTAAAGGTTAGCCTTAGACCGCTCCCACACTTGACCAGAAATATTTCCGGAAATATTTCCAGAAACATTTCCAGAAATATTTCCGACAATATTTCTCTCGCCGTCCTACACATGAACGGAAAGTTCATTCATGGTTTGCGTGAGCCAGAGCTCAAATCAGAGCTGCCGCTTTTGAAGCTGCATATCCCGTCAAAATTAAATAGCAAGACAGCTCAATGTGACCATATATGCAGCTCCATTCTATTTTTGCCATATGTATCACTGCCATACCTAGCTACAATACCATTCTCGGCCCTTCAAAAGCTCCCTTTTCACCCAAATAATGCAAGTCTCATTAAACTTGCACTCACAACGGCAGCTCAGTGCCGAAATTACGTCACAGCCTTGCGACTTTCCGAGACTTTCCCATCGTCGAGCGGAAAGTCGCGGAAATATTTCCGACACCTCGGGAAAGTCCACTGCGCAATAAAGCGATCAGCTGTTGAACTTTCCGACTGATCGACGGAAAGTCTCGGAAAGTCGCATGGCTGTGACGAAATTTCGGGACTGTGCTGCCGTTGTGAGTGCAAGTTTTATGATACTTGCATTATTTGGGTGAATAGGGAGCTTTTGAAGGGCCGAAAATAGAATGATAGCTAGGTATGGCTGTGATACATATGGCAAAAATAGAATGGAGCTTGATAGATGGTCACATTGAGCAGTCTTGCTCTTTAATAATGACAAGATATGCAGATTCAAAAGCGGCAGCTCTGATTTGAGCTCTGGCTCACGCAAACCATGAATGAACTTTCCGGTCATGTGTAGGCCGGCGAGAGAAATATTGTCGGAAATATTTCTGGAAATGTTTCTGGAAATATTTCCGGAAATATTTCTGGTTATGTGTGGGACGGGGGTTATAAACGAAAAATTCCATATTATAAGTTTGTATCTTCATGCTATTGTGACAAAACTGTCACTAGCAATTTTAAAATATTTCAGATTCCAAAACTGAAACACGATTATTGCAAATATTTGTTTCGGTAGGACAGCGACATGCCAGCTGTCTCACACATTCCGACAATTTCGATTGCATATCAAACAAATCATTGCACTCCTGAAATGGACTCGTACACTTCTGATCCCTTGCATTGAAGAGATGATGCACCCGCACTAATTACTCTCGAATGACAAACACCAATAATATGTGCGATTGAAATCATGCATCTTTACTAAGGCCGTGTTACATTCCACCAATGATTCGTAACAGTAAAAATAAGACAACGAAAATTCGAAAATTCGTTCACGTATTTTTGGCTACCGCAGAAGAGAATATCTTAAGATCGTCAAGCGAATAAAAAAAAACTGAGTCAACAGTTTGTGATAGGTGGTGAAGGCCCATTATTGAATCATGTCGAGTAGATGTTGCGTCGATTACGGTTCGTATGACAAATAGTTGGCAAAAGAGGCGTGCTGAGTTTTGGGAGCCTAGCGAAACAAAGAGCTAAGAACACGACATGCATACTATTTTTTTTTCGAAGCCGGGCGTTATACTATCTACGTGGTGTTCTCAACCGGGGAAGATTTAATTGTCATGTATGCTTTAGTGGTATGCAAGTGAACATGACACGATTTCATAAATTCCAACCAAATGAATGGGGAAGAGACTAGTAATGTTCCTAGCGACTAGAGTGTGTAATTATGTGGTACTCGCATGAAAATGATGCAGGTGTTGCTCGGGCGCCAAAACTTGAGCACGCTTTTCAAGTGGCCTGGTTTGCAGCTGCAAGATGGTAAATTGCTGATTTGGTTGAATCGATGAGTGTATGGCTTGAAATAATGTTGACAGTGATGTGAGATTATTTCAAAAATTTTGACTGAATGTCCCAGATTTGCACGAACGCTTTGTATGTTGGAGCTCTATTAGTCGGGAGACATATGAATGCATGTATGTTAGTGGTCAACGAACTTCTTTCTTTGGATAGACCGTGCCCAGTCTGTGTGTAAATAACAACTATTATAATGTCTTGGAGAGACATTTATAGAATTTTTGGAATAATGGACGTAGTTTTTCGAGAGATTTCGAATTTAGATAATTTGAGAAAAATATGCAGATTGAATATGTCAAAACTAATCTTGGTCGACTTTAGCAGATAATACGGTAGAGCAACAACTGACGAGCTCATCAGTATTTCAAACCTACATATACTCATAAGTTTCATAGAATTTTAGAATAGGAAATTGCATCAAAATTGGGGAAGCATTTATTTAACAAAAATAATGACAAAAGAAAAAGGAAGAACAAATACATAACCAGGGAGACATAGCAAGAAAAAGGAGTGAATGAATAGGAATAATAAAAAGAAGTGAGCAAAAAGGAATAATAAATAGGAGCAAGGAAGTAAGAGGAAGAAAGGAGCTAGGATTAAGATGCAAAGAAAAAGGAGCTACGAAAAAGTGTCAGGAAATAAGGGTCGGGAAAGAAGGAACGAGGAAAGGAAAGAAAAATGAGAATATAAGAAAAGATGTAAAGGTTAGTGTAAAAAGTTACAAATAGTTAAAAAAGTTAAAACAAAAGCAAAGATACAGAACAGAGAAGCAAGGAGAAATGAAACAGAATGGTGAAAGGTAAAAATGGGGAAAAAAGAAAAACAAGCCGAAAAGGAATAGCAAGGCAAATAGAGACAGACAAAAAAGGAGCAGTCAGACAAAAGAAGAAAAACCAGACAAAAAAAGGAAGTTAGATAAAAAAGAAAAGCCAGACAAAAAGGAACAGTCAGACGAAAAGGTAACAACCCGACACAAAAGGAACAGTCAGACAAAAAAGACAAAAACGAAACAGCCAGAGTTACTTAGGGCTGAGGAGCTGTTAAAAACTTTTAGATGTGTTAAAGGGGTCATATTATTTAATTGTTTAAAATTGTATAATCAGTTAAAAGGGAGAACTTTACGAATGCTTACAGGTTACAACAATAACAAACATTTCGGAATTCAAAAAATCTAATTTATATTAAAGTTGAAGTTGAAAGAGTTTGTAGAGGTAAAAATAACAAAAATATACGATGGGCTGCTAAACGTGAAAAATTAGGTTTAATGGAGTAGACTGATTGCTGTTGCCTTATAGTTTTTTGGTGTGTGTTTTTAGATAGCGTGATACAATTAGATCCTTGATTTGCCTCTCTAAAACACCTATGACATAGGAGAATAGCTGGTGCCAAAAGTCTTGTGGAGGCAGAGTGCAAAAGCTGCGGGTCCCAAACCAAGTATTCGGTCTGTTCGTGTACTTTCAGTCACTGAATATCACTGAATTATGTGGTGGGGGAAATTTATGAAAAGTACGAAAACGCTCTCATTGGATTTGCTGAAAATTGACAAACAAAAGCGTCAGTTGTCGGTTTTTGGGAGAACAATAGTGATTATAAAGTCATCCTAAGCGGTGATAAATTATGGCCACAAAAATATTCGTCTTTCATAATAACATTACGCCAAAAACCGTTTGACAGTTTTCAGAATTTTTCAGTAGCTCAGACCCTACTGAAATTTACTGAAAGAGGGGAAATTTTCAGTTTTCAGTAAAACGGAGTACAAAAACGGCTTCATTCCCATTAATTGCAATTAATCGTAGTACGCGAACATACCTATTTGTCAAGGAGTAAGGAAAATTAAAATAATTTATCGACAATCCTTGTCGGATCTAGCGGTTTAAGTTGGTAGAGACTTTATTCACAATGACTGGATATGAGTATGGATATGAGTAAGTTCCACGACTCACTTTACCCCTGATATAGCTTACGTATTTCTTCAAAGCAAGATTAACTAACATTATTGCTAGATTTGAACATAGTCCACACACGCTAGAAGCCGACAAAGGAAAATTGTCACCGCAACAAACAGGGAGAATTGCGAGATGGATTATGGATAAATGTAGAGTTTTAAGCACGATTAGGTTACAAAGTTGGTTAGGAATGAAAAGGAAGTGATAGAACGATTCGGAAAAAAGCCAAAATAGAGGAAAATTAGCTTGTTTTATCGTTTAATGTAAGACTTTGTTTGCGACTGTGCCGGTAAAACAAGCACTGGGACTCTTTGCGGATTGTCTTTTAGAAAAATAGGAGTGGAGAAAAGAAGTTAGTGACTATTTGAAACGTAAAGAATCAGAAGGAACCTTCGAACCTTCAAAGCTACTAAAGATGACACAAAACTCCTGTTGACATAGAAAAAGCAGCTTGCTCACTTGGCGAAGTAATGGTAAAGGCGGCAGAAGTAGCCACCCCGGAAAATACACCTGATGTGGTTTACACCCCTGATGATGTCATTGCAGTCCTCAAGAAAAAGAGGGAAGCAAGAAGAAGGTGGATTGTACATAGATCACCCGAAACGAAGAATGCGCTTAATGAAGCTACTAAAGAACTCAGAAACCTCCTCAAATTGCGCAAAACCAAGGAAATCACGACTTAGTTAGAGCAACTATCACCGAATGAGGAGTCCAACTACTCTCTATGGAAAGCAGCAAGGAGACTCACGCGCCCGATAATACAAGATTTTCCGTTGCGCATGCCCAATGGGGAATGGGCTAAATCAAGTGAAGCCAAAGCAAAAGTGTATGCAGATCATTTGGAGAAAGTATTCACTCCGAATTATGGTGTAGCGCCAATCTACAACCCTCCAGCAGTCCAACTAGCTAGTGAAAAGCCGTTTAAATTGAGTCACAATGAGCTATTGTCATCCATTGGGAAGGACATCAACAACAAAAAATCACCAGGACCAGACAAAATCAATGGACCTATGTTAAAACCACTCCCAGGTTGCGCCGTTTTGTATCAATTATGGCTCTTCAACAGCATGTTAAGAATAGGATATTTCCCGAATGTCTGGAAAATATCCCAGATCATAATGATACCTAAACCAGGAAAGGATGTGAACCTAATAGCTTCCTACCGACCAATTAGTCTCACCTCCTGCATGTCGAAACTATTTGAAAAGCTTCTACTTGCCAAATTAAGAAGCTCATTGGAAAACGATCGGATACTGCCAGACCACCAATTCGGATTTCGAAGAGATCATAGCACCGTAGAACAAGTGCACCGAGTGGCTGTATATATCAGGAAGGCATTTGAAGACGGAAAATACTGCTCAGCAGTCTTCCTTGATGTCGCACAAGCGTTCGATAAAGTATGGATCGAAGGGCTTAAGCACAAAATCAAGCTATATCTCCCTCAGCCATGTCATAATATTCTGGATTCCTACTTGTGTGATAGTACATTCGCAGTTCGACATAGAGACGCAATATCAGATGTGAGGAAAATAAAAGCAGGAGTTCCTCAAGGGAGCGTTCTGGGGCCTCTGTTGTACTCAATCTTCACTACAGATCTCCCGTTGGGCAAATACATCATGACAGCAACATTCGCCGACGACACAGCAATCCTTTACGCCCATAAGAGTCCAGTGATCGCGTCAAGAGATCTCGAAGAGCACCTTATCAACATTCAGACCTGGATGAATAAATGGAGAATAAGACTCAGTGAACCGAAATGCGTTCATGTCACATTTTCACTAAGAAGAGGCAACACTGCTCCCATCAAACTGAATAATGTAGCCATTCCGCATCAGGAATCAGTTAAGGGGGTATTCCGGTCTTTCGGTTTGAAAAAATCGTAAATTTTTTTTTTGCATTTTCTTATTCCACTATGATCATATAATCTTGCTTTAAAATTTTATCGCAGTATCTGTTTTCGTTTTGAAGTTATTCGCATTTCCACCACTATCATCTCTGGAAAATCCCTGGCACGCTTGAGGCGAGAGTGTTTGAGATAAAACTTTAAACGCGATTTTCTCAAAACCATCTTTTCTCAACTTCTTGACAAGATTTCTCGAAAACAGTTTTACAGAATTTAATGAGTGATATATCAAATTATTTGCTATGATTTAAGAAAAAAGCTGAACTACGATTGTGATGATACAAAACAATTAACTATAATTTTTAATAAAAAAACTAAAAAAAAACGGAAAAATTAGAAAAAAAATTTGTTATCAGCTGCCATTTTTTAACGAATAATTGGATATTGATAAGCGTTGTTCATCTTGTAACGGGTATTTTCCTGACTAAAATGACACCTCATTTGCTAATTTCAGATAATTCAAACGGACGCAATCCTGCCAAGATTGATTTTCAAAGGTCAACTTCAAGCCCTCAAAGCAACAACAATTTTCAACTTTTTTTTGAAATCCTAGTTTTTTCTTAAGTTGAAATCCTGCAATAAACGCGAAATAAAACTATATCCATTGAGTATTTATTTTTATGTATTAAAATTCATATTGAAATAATGAATGATTATCGCGTGAAAAACCGGAATACCGCCTTAAGTACTTAGGAGTGCATCTGGACAAGAGGCTAACATGGAGCACACACATTGAAGCAAAATGCCAACAGATACGAAATAAAGCCAGATCACTATATTGGCTGTTGGGCAGATTCTCGGCTTTGGAACTGCAATATAAACGCTTGCTATATATAGCAGTCATCAAGCCCATATGGACCTACGCCGTTCAGCTCTGGAAGACAGCATCCAAGACGAATATTAAGAAGATTCAAAGAGCCCAGATGCGAGTTCTGAGAATAATTACAGCGGCCCCATACTATGTGAAAAACGAAGTCATCAGCAGAGATCTGGAGATCCCACCCGTGGTAGATGTTATGGAAGAGCTTGACATATGATATAAGGATAGGCTGCGGAAACACCCCAACCAGCTGGTAGCTAAACTAATAGCTGAACCGTACAGACATCGACGGCTTAAAAAGAGGAGACTTTAATATTGTCAAACCTAGTTGAATTATAATCCAAAACTTATTAGTACCATATATGGGTTAACTCAATAATTTTTTCCTGGAGGAATGTTTCATAGATGATTTCCAACGTACTTTAAGACAAATTTTGAGTGCTGTGTTAAAATCAATACAAATTAAATCTGATTTTTATATTTATACCCTGCTTCAATTATTTTTGTGTGACATTATGTTGCGATCATGAAAGGAGTCAGGAATGGAACGCATATTGATTTTGCTTTGTAATAAATTGAATATAAGATGGACTTTATACTGTGCTCGTCGACTTATCAATCTATGAAAACCAACTTTTTGAGAGCAAATTTTATTAACGTTTTCGAAAAATTCGGCAAAACTGACAAATATTTTAAAAAGAATTTGGATTTTATAAATAAATAATAAATCAAAAAAGCTCTACCAAAACAATAATTTTACCTGTTGCTGCCAAAGTTATATATGATGAAAGGATGATACCGGTACATGATGAAGGGTTGGCTATTTTATGTCTTATGATTTTCTCGAATATGGGAAAGTAGTATACCTTTTTCCTTTCTCTTTTACGTTTATAACAAGACGTTGTTTTTGCAAATCTTCACTGACCATTTAAAAAAAATGATCTCAACACTTTAGTTAATCACTGGAAATTTGTTAAAAATCGAAATTTCAATCAAACCGCATATGAGCCCATAGGTAATTTCCGTGGTAGCCCCGAACCACAAAACCTTCAGATAAACTATGGTGAATTGGGTGATTGTCGTGATTTTTGTTCATCACATAACACATTTGAGCCTGGTTGCATGTTAAATACCCACTGGCCGCTAAACCTCAAAATTATGATAATATTAATTTTTCAGTCGCTGCCGATTGTAATCTCACGCAAAGCCATCCGTAATTGTCGATAAACTCGATTCGAATAAAACTTGACGAATAGACCATGCGATAAAGCAACATATAATATAATAGGCTTCGTCTCGGTTTTCTGATCAAAATGAAAAAAAAAATTAAACCACAAAAAATAATATTCTGACTATAATTTCCAATGTGCCTACTGACCATATATGACTGAGGATGGACAGCTTGGTGCTGGTAATGGTAGTGATGGAGTTCTCAGATAGTCAGCGAGATCTGCATAGATAGACGTATGTGGAATCCAATTGGCTATGATTATTATTCATGACTGGATTTTGATTGTGCCTCTAATATCGTTTTTATACAGCAGACCGTTTCATGGCACCAGCTAATAGACAGATTGGAAAAAAAAATCTCAAAATATCAGGTCAATGACTGCTACTAGCGCTGGTGATCATCATTATTGGGAAGTTGATAGTTTATTCAATAGATTTTTTCGGACTATCGAAACAGTCTGCTGAAACGAAACAGCATAGCCTGACACAATTGAAAGATACCAGCTGACAACATCGAATGAGCGGTTTGCATGAGTTCATCATGCATAATTTCACTTGCGTTCTGTTAGCATTTGGTATGGGGAACATGGTTTTTGTTTTGATAGACGGTAAATTATCATGCGAATTATTTTGGGAAAACTGTACGTTTTTGTGGCTTTACATAGTGAATGCGAAATACGAATAAAGCAATTTGTGGATGTGTTGTATTTGCATGTGTGTATGTGTATAAAAAACATTTCTGACATATTTTTGTCATAATAAATTTACATTGTCTGCTCAAGAGCTCTTACGAATGGAAGATTTTTTTTAAAAAAGCCTAACAGCACTCAAAATATTTTTTTGAATAATATGCACCCATATTTGTAAATATTTTCAAAAAAGTATGCTATCGCTAACGTATTTTTCGTACGTGAGATTGGGAGAGAAGCGCCTGCCATCTCTAAGCACTCAGGCCAAAAGACCCATTCTGACCCATAAGCGCTTTATCTGCATTTTTTTTCATTTTTGAGCTAATACCGGACTTGAGAACTACATAGTCTGTTACATGATTCTACAAAATATGAAAAATATATCTTTTGTGGAAGTATGTTAAAATCAATATTGAAAAATAGATGTCTATCTATCTCCAGCACAAATCAAAACAAAAATCATTTTTTTTAAATAATAGAAATTTTATTCATTACATTGTACATAGATAACTTAGCTAAAGGGGTATTTAACTTAAAAGAACTTATACTTAGCGGCTATCCTATTTCGGCCTGCTGGCTCTTATTGGGTTTTTATTTTTATTGTTTTTTATCATTCATTAATTTTCCGATTTACACTTATTAACTATTACCCAGGTAGTACAATACCTGGAGTTGACTTAGCAATATAGTACTTAAATACTAACTTAATTCAATAAACTAAATCTAGCTTAAGTCTAAATACAACTAGCTTAGCCTACTTAGACCTAAACTTAACCTAGGTCTTAACTATCCTCTCCGATTCGTCGGAAGGCCAATATAAGTGAACATGTTGGCCTTCCGACGAATCGGAGAGGATAGTTAAGACCTAGGTTAAGTTTAGGTCTAAGTAGACTAAGCTAGTTGTATTTAGACTTAATACCCCGGATCAGTCCGTTTTCATGTCCGTCTGTCTGCGCGTAAAACCTTGTCGTCAGTTCTACAACCCGGTCCCTAAGCGGCTCAAGACCTGTCTCCTGATATAGGAGAGAGTTCTTCGGCCACTTTTTAGTTACCGGGTTGTAAAACCTGCCAGTGCAGAAACGTAGAACTCTCCGTTCGAACATCTCCGCTTCTGCCATGGCTGATTTGGAACAGGTACTCCAGGATGGGGATGCGTATGTCAGGATTGGCCGAATGAGTGTTTTATAGCAAATGGATTTAGCCCTTTGTCGTCATGCCCATCTTTTTGGCGAAAATATGTCTGATGCGCTGAAATGCGGACCTGGCTACTTTTATTCTATGTCGAACATAGGGGTTCAATTTCAAGAGTTCATGCATATCTACTCCACAAAAATCATTGAATATCTCGAAAGTTACTAAAATTTATATAGAGCGTTTATGCTTAGGATGATAGCATTATATACATACGACCGGCCTATCATAGTTTCCCAAATTTCTTATCAAAATCTAGGATCAATCATAGAGGGGGTAAGGCTGTATTTTATTTCAATTTAATTGCGGATACTCCGCCTCTACAAGCCTTTGTGGGTAGGCTTATATATGAGACAAATACTGTTGCTGTTAAGAATAAAACCATACACAAACTTGGAATTACACCGGCCCTTTCCAACTGCATAAAACTGCACAAATTTACCACCACTGCTGATAGCAGGGACGAGTTTTGAGTAGATCATAATTGTTATATTTCTGACATATCGCATTTTCATAACAACCTTCAACTATTTCAACAGGGTAGGAAGGTCCTCTCTGCATATGTTTTTTGTAGTTGTTCTGGAGTGGTTTATGCAAATTTATTTGTCGAACTATCGTCTTACCTTCGCAATTTTTTCCGTTCGACCCACTAATAATTTGTCGTGATATCAATATGCCTTTCATTTACTGCGACCCAGTTTCTAATTGTATCAGGTCTAATAATCAGCTTTCCATGGTGCTTTCGCCTTTCATTTCGCTTCTCGATCTCTTTAATAGTGCCTTTCCTGATATATCTGAACTCACCGTGCTCCATCACTATGTTTTCGCAGTCCCTCGAAACTTTCGTCTCTGTCTTTATGTCCCACTGACATATTCTTCAAGGAAAATAATCTTAGTTGCGCCACGGTACTATTTCCGCAAGACTTATTACCCAGGGATGGAATCGGAATTTGAAAAACCAACTGGTTTTTATTCTTCCGAGGGCTAAATAGTGATTCTGCAGCTTCCAAATGTTATTTCTACCTCAAGGACCTTATATATATCTATTATATCTACCTTTCACAGTTGTGAGTCTGCACATCCCCACTGGTTTACCCTACAAGTTTTGAGGGCAATCTAACTGAAAAATTTTGCTTGGAAAAAGTTGCGCAGATTGAATTACCCCTCTGATCTTGCCGAATCTCGATCCCTACGTTCGTCGGCTAAAACTACTATGGAAATTTTTTTTTGGAAAAAGCAATGCACAGCTACTTTGTTATTTTGGAGTGATATATTTATTTTTGCCTCACTAAACCTTTTAGGTAATACATTCGTTCACTAAAGAAAAATACTTCCATCTCGAACCATGTTACTTTCAATCATCCATCTACAAAAGCACATCCGGGAAGGAGTTCGTCTAGCACAAAAACTTGAAGCTTTAATTCTAGCTGATCATCGTTTTGAAATACTAGCTGTACGACATTTAGGTATAATTTATTCGAAATTGTCCATGGATTTTTTCAATTATGAGTATACAATTCGTATTCGTAAAGATATCGTGAAAAATCATTGATCACATTCATAATTATTTGCCATTATTTCAACAATTTAGCAACCAATGTTGCTAATCTAATCACTTTTTTTCATTCAGGAATGGTTGTTTTTAGAATAAGAGGTGACAATAATCTTACCGAACGGATGTGCAAATGCCTTGTGGATATAGGAAAATCCACGTTCCTTGACAGCGTGAAGCACTAATTTAAGAAAAAACTATTAAACAAAATAATTTTTCCTTAATAGGAAAATCTGCGCTGATTTCGTTCCCAGTCTCCCTGTTGAATGTGTAGCAGTTTTTGTGTCTCTGTCTATTAAATCCTCATTGTTTGTAGCCTCAACATATATGTTGCAACTCTTTCTACGTATGATCAGTTTTCTCCGAGCTATCTTCCTAACTAGATATACACTTTCCTTCTTCGTCTGTCATCATCTGTGATGACCTTAATGTTCCCTATTGTTTCTTATAATAATATTTATATTGCTGTTTCATCTTGTTCACTTTCTCAATTTAACTCAGTCCCTAATGTAAATAATAATATCCTTGACGCCAACCTTTCGAACATTGAACCTTTTTCGTTTTTATTATCTCTCTCCTCATCGCTTTATACTAACCTTGACCCCCAACATCGGCTTCTCTTTGTAGACTTAGTCGTTAATCTATCTAATGGCGCAAAATATTCCAATAAAATGCTTTTTAATTTTTATACAAACAAACAATTTCGACCTTTTAGCTCTCGATGTCAACTCAATTAATTGGTTTAGCTTGTTCTGAGGCTTTAATCTCTTTATTATAGCTGAGAATTCGTTTCCTATTCTTCTTGAATATATTACGAATTTACCACTTGCCAAAACGTAACGATACTCCTTGGTTTACCGAGAGTGTTAAACACGCTCTTCATACTAAAAATGATGAACGAGTGAAATTTTTAAGCACGCATTCAGATCAAGACTACGCCGATTTCTCTAATTCACGCGCTGCAACAAAGAATTAAACAAGGCTTACCATGCACAACTAGCCTTTGCACATTGAATCTTCTCTAATTTCGAATGACCCTTAAAACTTTTGGTCATTTTTTTGCTCTTCAAAATCTTACTCTGTTATACCTGACTCTCTGATGGCTGTCTGAGTCCCTGGCCCTAATGACCTTCCTAACTTTTTTTGTGAATATATAGATTCTTGTTTATATAGATTCTTTTTCTTCGTGTTTATATAGATTCTTTTTCTGTCAAATTTATATGTATATTATTAGTGTTTGCGCTGGTAAATTTCCTTCTTCCTGGAAACTGGCGAACATCTTTCGTATTTTCAAATCTGCTGAATGTCGCCTCAATTTATTGAGTATTTTGTCTTCAACAAAAAATACGATTATCTTGTCAATGTTTTCGTATCTTATCTCATCTACAAATCTCATTGAATTTTCACAAGCAGTAGCCTCGGCTTTAGATCAGAACTGCCAGGTTGATATTATGCATCTAGATTTCGCTAAAGCATTTGACTCTTTCAATCTTGAGCCACTGCTACTCAAGTTCAATCACTATGGTACCTATGAGCTTTTTCTCTTCTGGTGTACCCCAAAGATGAATATTAGGATCCCTTGTATTTATCCTCTTTATTAACGATCTTCCCAATGTAATATCGTCATCTTTCCTACTCTATGCTGATAACTTTAAAATATTTCGGGCAATCGACAATTCAGCTGATCATCTGCTTCTTCAGGAAGATTTGAATTCTCTTACTGCTTGGTGTACACACGGAGCTACTCAAAATACACGGATCTGGTTTATGACTGCAATCATTTATCAGTTAATAACTGATTAGTAACGCGTATCAACACATGGAACTACTTAAAAGAAATCGAAATAAGTAGTTTCTTTTGTGAAATTATGAATAGACCATCATTTCTGTCTCCTTTCGTTAATTTCAGCAACAGGTCAAACGATGAAGCTGTCATATCATTTTATTTCCATCGCTATAGAAGAGAAAGAATACGAAGATGATTCTGGGTTCATCCGTACATTCAAAGGCAATTTCACCGCCAATTATTTGTTGCTGCTAAACCATTCTAAATTTCGGTTGCCAAATTTTTGTCATTCGGTCGAATGTCTAAAGGAAGTTATTAAGAACTTGTGCCAATAGCGTAATAGAGTGTAAAATTGTACGAGAGTGGATATTTTTCTATTTGAAACTCACACATTACTGAGCTACTTCAGTCAATAGTAACCCGGCAGCTGAGTTTCCTGGAACTGATGACTAACGGGTTAGTAACGCATTACGACCAAACTCGACTACATGGAAAGACTTGCATCGCAACAATGTGCAATAATTTTTGGTGAATGGGCTCCGAATCAGCTCAATGAAAATCCGCTGTTTTGTCGCGAAATTTTGTTCAGTGATGAGGCGCAATTTTTGGCGTCGATAAGCAGAATTGCCGTATTTGGGCTGATGAACAACCTGAAGAACTTCAACAGCTACCACTACAGCCACAGAAATGCATAGTTTGGTGTGGTTTATGGACCGGTGGAATCATCGGTTCATATTTCTTTCAAATTGAGTCCGGTCAGAACGTAACCGTCAATGGCGACCGCTATCGAACCATGATAACGGTTTTTTTGCTACCTGAAATTGATGCCCGTGGTATCCGTGAGCTTTGGTTTCAAAAAGACGATGACCCTTTGCATACAGCGAGAGAAACAATGGACTTATTGAGAAATTATTTTGGTGAGAACCTGATTTTCACGTTTTGGACCAGTAAATTGGCCGCCTAGATCGTGTAATATCATACTTTTAGATAATTTCCTTTGAGGTCACACGAAATCTCTGGTTTTCAGGGATAAGTCAGCTTCAATCGACGCATTGGAAGCCAACATTACTCGTGTCATTCGCGAGATACCGGTCGCTATGCTGGAACGCGTCGTTCAAAATTGGACCCTCAGGATGGATCATTTACGGCGTAGTCGCGGTCAACATTTAAATAAGATAATCTTTAAAAAGTAAATGTCATAGATTGTTCTTCCGACTCACAGTTAAATTTTTACTTTAGAATTCAACTTTATAGCCGCGTTTCCAATGCTGGTTTGGAGTGAAAAGTGTTTGCGTACACTTTTGCTCTCATGCACTTTCACATATTTTCTTCTCTCTCTAATCAATCCCTAAAATCTGTAGTTGAACTCTACTTCTTCAAGCTTTTCGGACATTTTCGAATTTTTAAATTCACTACTTTCCAATAGAAGGCGTTGCTCAAAGCTCAGTTTATAATGAAGTGTAAAGCGTGGTTTTCCGCGTTAAAAAAAGGTAATGTCATAGGAAATACAGTTGGATGAATGATTTGTGTATTGAAATCAATAATGAAACAAATTCATAGCCCATCTGTGATAAGAATAGTTATTGAAAATTAAATTCAAATATGTGTTACGACAGAAGTAGATAGAGAATGGCGGTTCTGGCGCCTCATCCTCACCCTCCTCTGAGGAGGGTGACGTCACTGAGGAGGGTGACGTTGATGTAGTGGGATGACGTTGATGTGGAGGATGACGTTGATGTGGGGGATGACGTTGATGTGGGGGATGACGTTGATATGGGGGATGACGTTGATGTGGGGGATGACGTTGATGTGGGGGATGACGTTGATGTGGAGGATGACGTAAGCGGGTATCGGTCCGCGCATGACGTAAACGATCATCTTTGAACTGACAAAACAGCTCAGTTAAGCTGATAAACAGCCCAGATGAGCTGATAAACAGCCCAGTTGAGCTGATAAACAGCCCTATTGGGCTAATAAACAGCCCTGTTTAGCTTTTAAACAGCCCTGTTGAGCTGTTTATCAGTTCAAAAATGATCGTTTATGTCATGCGCAGACCGATACTCGTTTACGTCATCCTCCACTTGTGACGTCATCCTCCACATCAACGTCGTCCCCCACATCAACGTCATCCTCCACATAAACTTCATCCCCTACATCAACGTCATCCCCCCACATCAACGTCATCCTCCTCAGAGCAGGATGAGGATGAGGCGCCGGAACCGCCATTCTCTATCTACTGACAGATGTCGTTATACCTTCGAAATTCAAATTCGATTGATTTCATGTGTTGAAAGTTGTGAGGTTGGAGTAGGCATTGCCGGCAAATGGACAAACCAAAGGCGTATCCGATTTCAATTTGCCTCTTTCTCCTGCAGGTCCAGAATAAAATGAGGCATTAAAATTTTTTTAAATTTTGACTCATTAAAATTTCGAATGAAATGTTAGTTTTTGATATTGTATAGTGAAGCAAATATAGTCCTTCATAAAGACAATGATATACTGCTGAAAATTCAATTCACGCCTTTTAAAAACCCAATCAATAATACATCGATTTAAAATAAAATAATGATATATTTTTATTCTATATTATCATTATATGTAGCTATTATATATCATAATTGTGTATATCATAATCATATATTATTACGTGCTTTTCGAAAAAAAAGTCAAAGCTATCTGCAACAGACCTACTTAATGTTGAGCATCAATGATGATTTGAAAATCTGCTTAAGTATTCCTTGCAAGCTTCAGCACATTACACGTATATAAATGGAAAATGATACGGCCTTTCTTTATCAAATTATAATAAATTCCGTGATCAGGGTATCATGTACATCTCAGCCAAGTAATCTGGGCTTGGTTTCATTTTTTTTTTCATCCAAAGTAATTCGCATCATTTAAGCACCATTGTCTGCTAGATGCTGACAGTGGCTTAGTGTGCTTTTTGCTCAGCATAAATACTGGAAATTAGTAAATAGCCAAGAGTAATTTTCCATTACATTGAAACGCTCAGCTCAGTTACCTCCATCTGCACATTCAACTCCAAACCTATTCCAAAATCATTGCTTCGAAATAATCACGAATGGCAGCAGCCACTCATCAATTTATTCCTACCGAAATTCCTGATGCAAAATCTAGCAACAAAGCTTCAGTCGATATTGAAATATCAAAAAGTAAAGAAATCTGAAAAGGGTCTTATGTTTTAACTTTGAATTATGAGATCTAATGTGTACGCAGATACATTGCACTCCAAGACAGCATTGGAAACGCAGCTTTATTCTGAGCATGAATTTATCGTATTTAAACTCCAACCGAACATTTAAACTATTTATTTATATGACATATGTACAAAAAATATTACATATATTATGCAAATTATTTTCACATAATTCAATCGTTTATTTTCAGGAAATCTAGAAAAAAATTCAGAATATTTTATCTTTTCATAAAATGCCCTCAAATTAGCAATGAATGCCACAGCTTTGAGTTTTCAAAGAACATAGTCTCATCACTATTTTCGAATTTTGTAAATCTACCATTGTGAACAGGCCAGCTCTACTCTGAGATTTAGCGAAAGCTCACTCCAGCATAGGAAACGTAGTCCAGTTTTACCCTCCTTACTAATCAGTAGCGTAGTGTGTGGTGTCCAATTCAGTCACATTGAAATTGACTCATTGTATACTGGTTAGTAATGTGCGTTACTAATCGGTTTTTTTTCGTGAAACCGTGTAACTCTTCACTAAATGTTTCCAAAGGTTTTGCTATGTCCTTTTCTCTGAAGTTCGAGACTTATGTCTTTTCACATTTAATTTGTGAAACGATCCTTGTCTCTGTGGAACATCTTGCTGATCTTGGGGTCATCATCGATATCCATTATCAAAACTGCCTCACTGATTGCGAGCTTTCCTATACGTTCCTGCTACTTTCAGCATTTCCAAATAAATCAAAATATGTTTTGCCCTAGTTCGCTCCAAACTCGAATACTTCAGTCAAGTTTGACCTCTCCGTTTCACATACCTTTCAGATGATGTTGAATGAGCTCAGCGGAGGTTCACTTGTGCTTTACTGTTTAAATATAATCTTCCTTATATACCGTACGATGAATGATTATCGCTCCTTAGTTTCCCTCTTCTTGCAAAGCGCAGAGTTTGCTTAGTTGAATGATTTCAGTTCGAAATCCGCCGTGGCTATATAACTTCTTCTGTAGCATCTTTGATTAAAGAATGGCTGTTCGAGAGACAAACTATATCCCTGTTATTTTGTGAAGTACTATTTGCACGTATATTTGTTAACTTTCATTCTCCAGTTTTATATCTTTTACGCATCCATAACATTTGAATTGATATTACCTTCTATTTCGAATTTCAAGCTATTCTATTTGTAATCTGGCTTTTTGCCTGTAAATGGATTTGAGTTTAAATAAATGAATATTACCCAGGTTCTGAAAAATGGAATGTGTAGATGCGGTCGACACACTCCAGTCGGGTTCGGGGCACTGTAGTGGAAGCGCTGATCCTTGCTTGGGAATTAAATTTCGATTGAATTTCATTCAGCCCCACAGTACCCAGAGCAGATGCACTTTATTACTCTGGCGCGAGAGTTGAATCGTGCCCGCCCCTATTGAGCAATTTTCGAAGCAAGCAAGGATCAAAGAGCGATAGTATTCGTCTCCAACTAATGACGAAATAACATTTGATGAATGCAGATACATCAAGTCCAGATATAACATCTGACTTCGAGCCGACCGTGTCGAAGATTTTGGGGTATCCCCTCGTATTTTGGGACATCCCCTCCCGAAGTTGAATAAGGACACACTTGCAAAATACATTTAACAATTCACATGCGCTAATTGCATAGACTTTCGAATTTTTGTCCAATTTTCCCAAGAATAACAAATCAATAGATATTATTGTCGACAAAATTAACATCATATTCAAAAAAATATTAACACGTCGCCAAAATTACAAGCATGAACATACGAGTAAAACTCAAATTGCGAACTTTCGACAACGACACAGTACATCACTAGCTTCGCATTAAAAGTAAAACTTTCGCATTAAAAGCGAATATAAATAGTGAACCTGAACGACTTCAACTCGTCTGACTGGCATAGAAGAAAGCTAGAACATAAACGCATTGCAATTACGCAGAACTAACTTTGACTTGAAAAGCAGCTAATGAGTAATCCTCAACCTTAATTCAGTGTCGGTCGGATATATCTAGAGATATTGAAGTATCTGTTGCGATTGAACTACAATTTACAGCATACTGTCTGGTGGAATCAAGGTGATACTTTGCTTTTAACATGATGAAGAGATATTTTGCTGAATTTGAAATGTTTTCATGTACAAGTAATGTAAAAATAATAATTATTCAAAATTGAACTTTCACCGAATTAAATGTCGCTAGTAAAACCTATAATTAAAAAGCGAAAATACTTGAATTATTCGTCTACTTACATGTGAAAGTGTGTTTTGAAAATCCAATAAATAACAACTTAGAAATAAGAAAGTCGACTGAGTAGTTCATAGTGCAAATGAACGCATTGAGGTATTTGCTTCAAACTAATTTTAGATTGAATTTTTTTCGTAGCTGAAACGTAAATTGTTTGCAAAAAATATAAATTCTAATCAAATAAATCCAAAATGAAATACATATGTAATTTTCCTAAAATTTTCGTCGCTGAGAGGCTCTTGTTGACAATTCCAAGACGTAGCTGTGCAAAACAAAAGCACTATCAACGCTCCATTTTGATAAGTATCATCAAAACACTACCCAAAATAATCGCTTGAGCTACTGGAATTTAAGATTGCATCTCAGAGAATTTACAAAATTTTCGATTATGTGTGGCATACTTAATTTCAAGGATGATTTGTATTTTTCGAAGGCACGTTTCACATTTTCGGTTTTCTGATTTATTCAGACAATTTGGCGGCCGAAGCGAGCGAAGCAACTTCACTGCAGAGTTTCTTTGTCGGCTTGGCCCTTAAATTAATCAACTGCCCATAAATTAGAGTGTGCGCGTAATCTTGACCGATTAATGCGACAAGACATCGCAGCATTAAAAAAAAACGACCAAAAAGCATACGATTACTTTAAGTGACCAAACACTGAGAGGACGGTTTGGCGTTGAGGTGAAATTTAGCATGATTTAAGTGGTTTTTAAGATGATTGTAAGATATTATGTCGCAGGAGGTGACACCTATTAATTTACTGAACTTTAAGATATAAGGGGCAGTCATCTTATGTTGATACTCAATTATTATAAGTGACAGAGGAATTTTGAAAAAATTAAATATGTCCAGAATGCAATTTTCAGAAGAGTAAGTGTTTGTTTGCTATTGAAAACACGCAACTTTGTTGGCGGTTTCTTGGTTTTTTTTTAAGGCTTTGAAGTTGTTTGTTTGCATTTGGACTCAAGAAAGCTCTCACTGTTCTTGGTTTAATGATTGGAGAATAAGACAATTTTAAATAAACTGTTCCTGTTGTTCTTAATAGTTTTCTAGGATTCCCGATTGTGATCAACACTATAAACCTGCTAAATAAGGCTTGAACAATGAAATTCTGTCCAATGTTTTTTTGCTTGCAAGGTATTTTGACAAAACCCATGTGATTGAAATTTGTTTAAATCTAAGCATAACTATTTGCCTGTTGCATCGGCGTGTTCTTAAAAACTAATTAAACTTTAATACGGTAAAAGTGACTGAGAACGAAAATACACGAAGTATAATTTTGAAAATTTTCACGGAGAATCTGAAGAAAACAGTGAAATCAATTGCGAAAATGGAAAAGTATCGAAAAGAACGGTAATCCGGGCAAATGGAAAAAAATTAAATGAGAGATTCCATTAAAGGCAAACAGAGAAGTGAACTTCCTAGTGGGTTCGGTAACAAGGAATTGGGGGGAAATGTGTTGCAGTCAACTCATGCAAATCGGTCGGCATTAACTGGTAATACCGTCGGCAAACAATGGTAAAACAGTGTAAATATCGCAATCGGCAGTGCAAAACGGAAAGGCGTAAAGACATACAACAAAAAAACGAAAAGTGCCAAAAAGAACTGCAGAACAATTGAGGAAATTTATTGAAAGCGAAAGTTTTACAAAAAAAAAATGGAAAGCAATTTTGCCTTTTTTTGGACGATGAAACGTATCTTAAATTCGACTTCAAAACCCTGCCGGGCCCTCAATTTATCAACTTGCAGCTAGGAGATCAATTCAGTACGAAAAGTTTGGCGTAACGCAAACGTACTTGTTTGTCATACCATTTGCGAATGCGGTAAAAAGAGCACCCTATGTCCCATTCTTCATCACTGGTAGCTGGGAAATCGACATTAAGAAATGGCTTCAGAAATGTTTGCTACTGTTTGTAAAAAAGCATAACGTACCTTTATTATTGTGGCCGGATTTAGCTCCTCCTCATTAAAGGAAAAATACGATAAATGGTTTCAAAAACACCGTGTGAATTTTGTAGAAAAAAGTCCACCAAATATCCCAGAGCTTCGACCGTTCGCAATCGTTAAAGGCAATTTAACGACGACCCGAAAATCTGTTAATGTCGTGGTGGGGCGTAAAGAATAGAATCAAACAACCAAAGACATAAGAGAAGGCCAAATCAAAAAATAAGAAACTGGAAATAGCGAAAAATGTAAAAAATGTTATTTTATAATTAAATGCAGAATCGAACATACAAAAAATAAATGATCAAACAGCTAAATATATTATTGAAATTGAAAAGTGAATTTGAATTTTCGTTCGACAGAATTTAAGTGTTCGACCGTTAAGCAATCAAGGTGAATTGGAATTAGTTTTCGAGTTTGAGCATTTCCAGACTTAATTTTCGCTGAAGGCCGACCATCCAGGATGCGATGTTTGAAAGATATCCGGCTTATAAAATACGCTTAAAATTCTTATACATATTTTTAAAGTTAGTGAAAGTATTTTCCGTTTTTTTTTATATTCGTATTATTCGGATATATCTTGCTAAATAATCGCTAAGGGCTTATGCCCCAGAAAAAACATCTATTAAAAATTCAATCAGTTGCGAAGTACAGTTACATAAGATTATGAAATTCTGGTTATAACTTTCCAGAAAGGACGCATGAAATGCACATTAGCTCGATGAAAATAAAACGTTATCGTCCCTGTTTTCAGCCTTTTGGCTGATATTCACAACTAGATCGATTCAAAGCTCAGCGTTGGATCATACATCATTATTCGTAGTACCATTAGTAGATTCGAGCCCTGGACTTCACAGAGTAGCACACAGCGCTTTCCACTCGAACCCAAAAGCTGCATTAAAACAATAAGATTAATACGAGTGTGGGTCCAATAAGTTCTCGGAATAAGTAGGTAGGTCATTTACGAGAGTAATTTAATAAAACAAAATGAGCTCGGAATCTCATTACAAGTATAAATATCAAGTTTTATTTCAACCGAGCGATTAGCTAGCTTCTGAACTATCGTCGACCAAACAACTCAATCTGTAAGAAAATGTAAAATATGGAGAAAATCGAGTACCACGCTGTTATAAAGTTCCTCACCAAACAAGGAAAGTCGACTCAAATCATAGTGGAGAAGATGAGAGCAGATTACAGAGACTCTTGTCCAGGTAAAACCATGATTTACAAGTCTGTTTAAACAAGGAATGAAATCTTTTGAAAACGAGCCACGACCAGGACGGCCAATCCGAATAACTTACCCGGAAATTGTTCAAAAAGTAGAAAAAGCTCAAGCTTAACAAAAGAAAAAACAGCTCGTAGAAATGGTTTAAGTATCAGATACAACCACTTTAAGTATTCTCCACGAACATCTTGCCATGACTAAGGCCAACGCAAGGTGAAGCATGAAATTAAAATCGACAGCACGTATATCCTGTCGTGCGTTTTTGGGCCTCTGTCGTGAAGACGAGAATGGAGTATTGAGTCGCATCGCTACTGAAGATGAGCCTTGGATACATCATTATGAGCGTGAGTCCAAGCAAGACTCAATGCAATGTTACAAAAAAGGCCCAACATCACAAAAGAAGTTCAAGGTGTCATAGTCTGATGCAAAAGTCATGGTGGGACTGAGAAGGGATTCTGTTGACCGTTTTTAAAAACAAAGGCATCTTCACAGCCGGAACATAATATGATTCAGTTATAAAACGGTTGAAAGAAGCCATCAAAGAAAAAATAACGGAAAAATTTACCAAAGGTATCCTCCTTCAACATGACAACGCGCCTGCTTACCAAAATCATTTTGCGCAGGCTACTCTACATAAGGTGGGCTTCAATATTTATTTTAGGTCATTCACCTTACAGCCCTGATACGGTTCTCAACGATTATTATCTTCTCACGGAATCGAAAAACGAACTTCATGAGAAGAAGTTTTCAAACGGTGAAGGTGTGAGGGACGCAGCTTCGGCTTATATTTTCGACAAAGACAAAACATGTTATAAAAGGTGTACATAAACTATTTGAAAGCACCGAAAAATGTAACAGAGTAGCAAGCGAATATATTGAAAATGAAAAATTAATTTGAATTTTTATTTGAACTTCATACCCTCCATTGTACTAACTTAATGACCCATCCTCATGTATCGAAAAACCACCTGTCATCGATATCGAAACGGCAAACGTTTTTCGTTTCCGATATTCCTGTTTAATCCACCAGAAGGTTTCGTTCAAATTGATAAGCTTGAATATTTTCCGATCGTGCTGAGAACTCTCTCTTATACCACGCTCCTCGACGATTCACTAGGAGCCTTTGCTCTACCCACTACACTATACAAAACAGGCAACCATTGTGCATCAAAACAGGCAACCATTGTGATATCTATCTTACCATCTACACTGACGGCTCTAAAACGGCTGCCGGAGTGGGTGCTGCAACATGTTCTGCAGATGCAACTATTAAAGCAGCCTTCAGGCTTCCTAACCACTGTAGTATTTTTCAGGCGGAGGTTTTTGCAATACGTAAAGCCGCAGACCTAGCACACGCCAACCACAACTGAGGAAATCAACATCTTTACAGACAGTCAAGCAGCGGTCAAAGCTCTGATGTCTTACACATACAAATCGAAGTGTGTACTGGACTGTATTCAGGCCCTGAACAGACTGGGCAACCACAGTAGAGCCCGAATTTTCTGGGTTTCTGGTCACAAGGGCATTGAAGGAAACGAGAGGGCGGATGCGCTAGCCAAGCACTGAGCTAGCCTTCCCCTGTCAGGATCGGTTGACATTTTAACTCCAATCCAGACGATCAAATACTCTATCGACTCCAATATAATGCAAGGTGCGATGTGCAGATGGCGTGCAACTCAGACCTGCAAGCAAACCAAAATCATGTGGGGGTCATACAATCACGCAGCGACTAAGTTCCTGCTTGATTTAACGCGGACTGACTGCAGGCGGCTGGTCGGTGTCATAACTGGCCACTGTCTTGTAGCATCTCATGCCATGAAAATGGGGCTCTTAACCAGCGACACCTGTAGGAAGTGTCAAGAGCCGGGAGTCTCTGAAACAATCCATCACCTTCTGTGCCACTGCCCGGCACTGGGGAAAACCAGGCAACGCTGCTTCGGTGAGCCCTGGCTGGTGGATCTATCACATGTGGCGGAGCAGAGGGTGAAGGACATACTTCAGTTCGCAAAAAAGTCCGGGGCCTTCGATGGCCGTTTGGACTGAACTTTCTCCGGGTCCATTTATCTGGTATCGCTACGGACCAAATGGGTCTATGTGTGGCCATGTGCCAGCCAGTTGAACCTAACCTAACCTAACCTAGATATGGCATATCAAAGATGGAAAAACTACAGGTCTTCATTTGCAGTAATAAGAACTAAGTCTTAACGAAGATACGTTAATAAGATACAAATATAAATGATTACAACAAACTAAGAATTTTAAAACTTTGAGAGATGAACTGGTCAATAAGTACTGCAAATATTAACGCGAGTTAATTGTTCAGCTTTAAAAATTTGACTGTTAAAATAAAGTTTATTTATTATATAGAAAAAATTCCACTTACAGCAAATAATTACTACACTCAGAAAAATTTCACCACTTAAAATTTTTTAGAATCAAATTTAAATCAAAAGTTGAAACACTTTTCCACAAAAAACGAATCTTATTTGAATTAAATAATCCCCCACATTCAATAAAAACGATTCCACTTTATTATAAAAATGCTATTTTCATATCAAAATTTTCATCATTGAATGAAAAAACAAAACATTAAAACAAACAAGACACACTTTGATACAGCGTTATTGAAATTAGGTCAGATTATTTGAATTAAAAAGAAACGTATATGACGCCAAATCAAAAATTTTCAAACATGATTTTTATTTAAAAGTGTTTCAACTTTTGATTTAAATTTGATTCTATTAAATTTTCAGTGGTGGAATTTTTCTGAGTGCATGGATAGAAGTAAGAACAAAATAAGAAATTTAGAAAATTGAAATAAACAAGTTATTGGTAGTCAATGGTGAGAAACGTACTTAAACTCGAGATATGAATGCACCAGAGGACCAATGTTAAGGGCATTGTCCTTCCAAAGAAAACGTAGTGAAAGAGAGTGAAAGTAGGCTTCTGTAAGCACAAATCGGAAGAAATTTGAAAACAATCTGAAAAAGTCCTGAAATTAGTTGATAACCGTAAACTTACATAGATTATCCCAACCTTACGCAAAGAGTTTTTTTATCACGTTTACGAAAATGAACAGCACATACCTGTAAAAAGAAGATTTAAAAAGAATTAGTTTTAGATTGTCAGATTAATGTCGTTATATATTATTATTTATGAATGTGTAAGAAGTTTGTACATATTTAAATATGTTAATCAACCACAATAAGTTAAGTCATTATTTTTGTTTTAATCGAAGCATCATTGAGTACTTTAGGCAGTATTCTGGTCTAGAGGCTTGATTTTGAGGTGATTTTACGGACGTAATAAAAAAAACCATAAACATTTTCGGGACATAATTATTTACGTCTTTTATAAACATTTTGAACGTACAAAAATGTATTCGAAAAATAAAAAAAAATTAAATTGATGTAGAGACAGGCCGGCGAAGTGAAGGCTAAAAAAAAAAAACTTGTGTCATGGTTGACATGATTCCAACCTGCCTGGTGGTCCGAAACATACATTTTTGGTGAATTCTGTAATAAGAAGAATGTGAAATTCGTCTTTTTTTTCACAAAATGGCGTCCATGTAAAAAAAAAAGTCGCTTTTTTGCCTCATTTTTTCAACTTTGGAGATTTTTAATAAATTTTAGAAAAAAAATTGAAATATCCCTACGTCAGACGATAACCAATAGTGTTAAGAGGGTTTGTGCGAAATTTCACGTAAATTGGTTCATTGCAACTGGAGATATCATGTCAACCGTATCGGGAAAAGTTGTTCCGAGAAAACGCGTTTAAAACTTGGAGTCTCGTTTCGGGCAGTTAGTTGGCGTATCACAAAAATAACTGTAACACCAAAAATAATTCGAATTTCCAAAAATTCTCTGATATGCTTATTCTTAAAGGTCTAAACTTTGTAAATATGCAAACAAAAAAAAATCGATTTGACCATATTTCTAGACCAGAATACTCCCTTAACTTAAAACAAATATTTATTTTTTAACATAGTCTCCTAACAAGTTAATACATTTAGTCCATGTTTTTACCCTTAGAAAAAATGCTTTGCCTTTACTCTCCCAAAACGCCGCAAACAGCGGCCATCACATCGCTATCATCTTCAACTTTCTATCAAATTTCTTGCCCCGAAAATGTTCCTTGAGCCATTGAAAGAGATGAAAGTCACTGGGAGCTAGATCTGGCGAATAGGGCGGATGTTCAAGCAGCTCGAATTTTGTTTCTTGAATTGCAGCCATCACCACTGCAGCCTTGTGAGCCGTTGGGTTGTCTTGATGAAACAGCACTCCGGTTCGCAGTTTGTCGCGTCTTTTTTCCTCAATAGCATCCCGCAATTTTCTTATTTGGACTGCATAGTAGGAGTCTGATATAGTGGCTTCCTTTTCCAAACATTCAACCATAATAATACGTTCAGCGTCCCAAAAAACTGACGCATAACTTTCCCTGCTAAAACCGACACCTTGAATTTCTTCGGCGTCGTTGAAGAGGGTCGCTTCCAGGACATCGATTGCTGTTTGGTTTCTGGATCCAGATCTCGTTCATGGTTACGAAACGTGACAAAAACTTATTCAGATCTGCCTTCGTGACTCACCCTCGAAATATGGACTTGATTCTCTTTTCGCTCGTCGGTTAACATTATCGGCCTCTAACGCACAGAAATTTTCTTCATATGTAATTCGTTGGCAACGATTCTTTGAACACGACAGCGTCGACTTTTTTTACGTTGTCTTCAGTGAGGGATGTGGATGGACGACCTTCGCGGTGTTCATCTTCAGTTTATGTTCTTCCCAGCTTAAACTCCCTGGCCCAGTGTGCAACGGTGGAATATTGAGGAGCAGAGTCCGCATATTTTTCCACCATGTCGCCGTGTATGTCTCTGGTAGACCATTTTTTCAAACAGAGGTACTTAATGACAGCTCTAATTTCGTTTTTCTCCATTTTGATATTCTCTCTTCGACTGTTCGTATTGAAATGAATGAACATCTCTCGGAACTCTGTTATTTCTGGAGCTAGTGCTTTCGGCACTCTGACTCCCCTCCTCTGGGTGGGCGTTTTTTTCGGCCCATCTCACTCCTCACCTTAACACAAAATCATCCCTTAGTGCAGATGTTCCGCACT
The DNA here is from genome assembly GCA_947369275.1 of Nemotelus nigrinus. Classification (NCBI taxonomy): domain Eukaryota; kingdom Metazoa; phylum Arthropoda; class Insecta; order Diptera; family Stratiomyidae; genus Nemotelus; species Nemotelus nigrinus. Next base: position 65,204,768 of record OX376372.1, read on the forward strand.
ATGCCGTTAGCTGTCGCAGGCTAGGGTATCGATCACTAGGTCGGTTGATGATATATTTCAGTTCCTCCATGGTATTGTTAGGGTGTCCGTCTAGTTTGTCAAATAGTTTTAGTGTCTTGTCACGTATGTAAATGTCGATCGGGTCGATCCTCAGTTCTCTGTGTATGTCCGTGATTCTAACATACCATGGAATTCTAAATATTTTTCTCAGAGCGAGGTTTTGACAGATTTGTACTTGGTGTCTATTTGTCTTGCAAGTCTGATAGTACGCAGTGCTTCCATAAGTCAACATTGGTCTTATTATTTGTTTATAGAGTAGCGTCTTGTTCGTCATATTCAGTTTTTCTGGTCTGGTCAACGGCTGTCGTCTACTTAATATTCCATTAATTGTTTGTCTCTTGTTCTTTATGTGTGTAGTCCATGAAAGTCTGGCGTCAAAAGTTAATCCCAAGTATTTGGCTGTCCGTTGCCAGTCTATTGTCTGGTTGTCGACTGTTAGTTGTGGTTGTTTGTCGTCTCGTTACGAAGATGGCTTGCGTCTTCTCGGCGTTAATTTGGATTTTCCATTTCTGGAAATAATCCAGTAACATATCTATATAGGTTTGCAGGTTTGAAGATATAGCTTCTGCGTGCTTTGAGGTTTAAAATATACATGTATCATCGGCGTACAAGGCTACTTTTGCATTGGGCATATCGGGGATGTCTAATGTGTATAAATTATACAATATTGGGGAGAGTGCTGAACCTTGCGGGACTCCAGCTTCTATTGTCCGCATTGACGAGAGATGATTGTTAATTTTAACACAAAAAGTTCTGCCCTGGAGAAATGATGCAATGAGTTGTATGAAAGGTATTGGGATTTGGCATGTATGCAGTTTGAAAATTCGTCCCGCATGCCAGACTTTGTCGAACGCCTTTGCCACATCAAACTTGACCAAGCCCGTCGATTTTCTTTGGTTGAGCCCTGTACGTATGTGTTGTACCACTCTTGCGAGCTGGAGTTCAGTGGAATGTAGTGGCTTAAAGCCGAATTGTACCTCCGGGATTGTTGATTTTTCCTCAATTATTTCTTTTATCCGATTGAGAAGAAGGCGCTCAGCGATTTTTCATACGGAGGACAGAAGACTTATTGGTCTCCAGTTTTGTGGGAATTGGAGGTCTTTGCCTGGCTTAGGCACCACAGTAATAATCGCTGTCTTCCAGATCTCTGGGAAGATCCACGTATAGAATATAGCGTTGATTATATCCGTCAAGGCCCCCAGCGTGTTGTCGGTAAGATATTTTAGCCATTCATTGCCAATAGAGTCTGGCACAGGTGATTTCCGCTTATCTAACCCATTGACTATTTGTTTGATCTCTCCGAAGTCAGTTGGTCTGATTTGAGAGTGTCTTGCTATCGCAGAGGCAAGGAGCCGATCAACAGACTCAGAAACTTCCTCTTCCTCGCTAAGGTCATCCTCCAGAGAACGGTTTTCTTGGAATTGCAGCTCCAACACCCCGGCGAAGGCCTCCGCCTTGCCAGCATCGTCAAACTTTAGCCCATGTGGCCCATGTATGGGGGGCACGACGGTTTTATTTTTTGGCGAAAGTACTTCGTCATGCGCCAGTAATTGTTGTCTCGAGACTCCATGCTCTCTAGAAATTCACCCCACTTCTCATTGCGGTATTGTGAGATCCAATAGCTGATGGTATTTGTAAGCCGGTTTGCTTCCGTTCTAGTGCTAGAGTCACCCGTACGCCTAGCTCTTCTACGCATTCTATTCCTCCTCCTTAGGAGATTTTTTATTTCTCTCGGGAGTTCGTAAGGGTTGCTTCTCTTTGTCGGAGCATGAATCGAGTTGTCCTCTTTTGCTTGCTTGATTTTGGCTGTCAGAGTGATAATTGCTCTGTCTATGTCGCTGGCGGTTTCGAGTGTATCTTCGAAATTTTTATTCGCCATTGCGTCTCGGAAAGCATTCCAGTTTGTTCTCTTCATCATTTGAATGGGCTCGTCAATGAAGACATCTTCTATGATGAAGAGTATCGGCTTGTGGTCGGATGGTAGTTTATCGAGGACAGTCAGTCGCAGACTGTGATAGATGTTTTGCGACAATCTACGTCAAGGATATGACTATGAACTGTGCCAAAGTGTGTGGGTTCATCGGGGAGATGCAGGCTAATGCAATTTTCCATGATGAACCTTTGTAGCTCGATTCCAGCTTGGTTGCTTTTCACGTCTCCCCAGTGGCGGTGGTAGGCGTTTAGATCTCCTGCGAGAAAAACAGGACCTTCGTGCTCAAAAAGTTTCGTGAATTCCGGACCGAAGTTGTTTCTTCCGGGTGGGATGTACACAGAAATCACCACGAACTCAAAGGATTCCGTATGCACTTTGACGACGGTCGCCTCGACTTGCGGTAGGATAGGAGCTGCTATGTGGATGTGATTAATGCCTCTTCTCACCAGGATTGCAGTGCCTCCACCTCTACTTGTCATTCTATCACTACGGTATAGAATGTAGTTAGAGATATGGAGGCGATCAGATGGTTTTAAGAATGTTTCCTGGATGAGCATGATATCAACCCTATAGTAATATAGGAATTGCATCAGTTCTCCGGTTTTACTGATTATGAATGTACATACCTCCCTGGAATTATGGCCTATTTATATGTTTTTTTATGCTGACTTAGTGAGTATATGTGGTAGTAAAAAACATTGTTTTTTTTTTTTGAATTTTATGCGAACTGATAATAATGGATCATTAACAACATTAGTAAAAACAGAAGTGATTCTGTGCGATCTGCAATGTCAGAATTCTGATTATTTTTGTTATTCTAGGATTTCTGGAGATATTCTCTTTCATACTAACTCTTATTTTAACAAGTAAAATATTTATTTAAATAGCAGTTAGATATCTCAACCAACTATACTGTATAATACTTAAAATCTTATTTCTAAAATCATTTTTTTGTTGGATCAAATTAAAATCAAATTGAAACACAGATGTTATTTGAAAGCGATTAAAAATCATTATGTTCTAGCCCAGCAGGAGAGTATTCTCGAAACAAATCGTTGTTCATTCACCATCACATTTCAAAACACTATTTAGAGCTACAAATAAATCATGAAATACGAAGAAAGAAATCCATCAATGAAATACAACATATAATCTTGAAGATTTTGCCGTCGAAAAAATGCATCTTTCCTAGTATGTTTTATGATTTCCGAACCTTTCATTAAGCCACGCCGTATGCATCTCACTTATCCCGTCAATGTAAACCGTCGATGCATTTTGAAGGGAAGAAAGGGAAGCATGCGTATGCAACATTGCGCTCTTGCGTGCACTCCTTTGTGCTATATATAGCGGCAAATTGTCTTATAACGAGCCCTAAATAACAGAAATTTCTTCACCATACTCTCAGGCAGCGGCATTACTTCGGTGTCCATAGCGCAATTTCTCTAGTGATGCTGGTCTGCAACGCTACGTTTTTTTGCTGCATGTGATGCCGATGCGGCGCTTTTTCCCGACATGCAGTTCGGATGCATCAGTTTTTTCTCGCGTTTTCCTCGAATGCATTTCTCAGGACGATTACGACGTTTGTCGTTTTCAGCGCGTCATCAGCCAGATTGTTTTTGGGGCTAGATAAGTTAGACAGACTATTTTAAGACCAAGTGAAAAGGCAATGCAGATCCGGAAAAATTTCAATGCATCCAGCTTTTTGAATGTGATAGTAATAACGAAATAATATGGAAAGTAGCTCAGGGTTTCGTGTCATTTAGGAATGGTTAATTGCTTTGATCAAGTGTGTTGGATGTACTTAAAGAACTGTCGAGTTTTATGTTTTGATATTTAAGTAATTTTAAGGAAAATATGAAACATTGACCCTGGTTGACTGTCATTTAAGATTTGTTTTCTATTTTTTAGTAGCTTTACTGGAGTCACAATTCCTACTCAATATCCACAGCACAATGTACCTGCTCTAGAAACTACATAATAGTCGATCTACAGTACAGTCGACTACATAATAGTCGATCGTAATCAATTAAATACAATCCTAATTTATCGCGAAAGATAAATGATCATTACTTCTATTTGCGAAATCTTGTGAGCAAGCGACAAATCACGATACAATCATAGATGCACTCATGGTGCTCTCTTTTCTATACTTTCGAATTACCTCGCTGCCATCAATGGTGACGGAAGCACGATGGCAATATTTAGGAATTTCACTTTCGTTTGCGCCGATTTTCCTCGCTATGAAAATAGCAATTGGACGCAAAATGGCGAGACGAAAAGACATTAAAATTGGGTTCTGGTGTTTTGGTGTATGACTGTCGCCACCGCCACGAGAATTTGCATTTCTAGAGCGATCACTTCACTACTTACCTACATCAAATTGTTCGGATCGTCGTTTTGATTTAGGAGGCAACCAGAGATTTATTCCTGACAAATTAATTAGCATCGAAAATTATTAGCGAAATCGGTTTTGGTATGTAACTTCAGATCGGAATCGAGCTCGAATCTCAGAATGCGTGGTAAATATAGATTAGGACGTTATATTTAATTGTGACCAAGCATGTTATTTTGGGACGACATATTTGAATGAGAAGATATATTTATTGGAATATACAAGTTTTTTATAGGGCAATGCAATGAGACAAATTTATGTCTCTCTTCGAATTGGAATTCGTTCAAAAGACTTGTTGAATGTGAGTATGGTAGGAGAGAAATGTTTCTAGGCACTCGGGAGTAAACTCTTTCAACTTAACGTCACCTGACCTATTAGAAATTCTTGGACTTATTACGTACGAAGGCCCAATTCATGAGTAATATAAGGTAGTTTTTCTGTGCAAAAACGGAAAAATTAATTGGAATGAGGTCAGGAAATTCATTTAACACAGAATACATATTTGAGATTACTGAACACAATAATACTACACCGAGGCACTTAGTTTTCTGTTTCATAAACGTCAATGTACTTTCTTGCACCATTCAATTCCAAAGTACAATTCCATTCATTTTGTTCCAGCATTTAAAAATTTTCATTCAACCGAAATTCAACCTGCCAGATACATTCATCAATTTTCCGCTATTTTGTGTTATAAATTGCACCTGATTGCATAACTTACAGTCCCGCATTTCTTTCGCATTGAATTCAGAGTACTTTATTGGTATTTATTGATTGTACAACGTAAAATTGTGTATGTGCATGTTTGGTTTTTGTGAGCCTAATGGCATCAAGCACAAGCACTAGACCGCAGAGGAAAAATTGCAAATAACAAACAATAGTGAACCTTGTATTGTCGTGACCTATGATGGCATGCCGGCGGCGATACTATTCGAAATTACAACATAACAAAATGCTGTTTGTGATCTCTTTCGGGGAAAAATGTCTTGCAAAAGTGCTGTTTTATGTTGAAATGATGGAGTAATGACGTTGATGCTGATGGTACGTCGACCACAGTAATTTACCCTCTTTGTGCCAATTATTGATATGTTTGTTCAGAGGACGGATAAAAATCTACGGATGGACTTTTGGCTGCAAATCTGTCCAAACTTTGCAATTGGCAATTTGTGGATGAATCGGTGAATGGTGTTGTCAGCGTAGAAGTGAAATATAGTATTTTGGGGATAGTGAAAATGTTTGGAGGGAGATAAAATAGGGGAAAGCAATCTGTAGGTGGTAGATATGACTGCTTAAATCAATAATTGTGCAGTGTTTTTTTTTATGTATCTCTGGTTGGTGGCTGGTTTAACGCGATCGATGAATCTATAGTGAAAATCATGAAATGTTATACCAACTTTTTGATTTCTTCTTTCCATCTCTATGCTAAAACAGAATGCCTTTGCCAACAATGCGGAGTCTAGAGCACCAGTTCATGGAATAAGAACAAGTTTGAAAAATAACCACTCACCATTCAGGCACTCAATTCTTATCCGTCAACTCCCCTTGGGCTTACGGAACTAGAAGGTCAGACAGACTTCACAGTTCTGAAGAACCTAAAAAAATGTAACACTGGCAAGGAAAATATGTGCCTTTAATGGGTAACAAAAATTATTAAAAAGAGCTCGCTCCCCGTTAACAATGCAGATTCTGCTCAAAAAACAACAGAAACGACTGAGCAAAGTAATCAGGGCAGGCAGTTCTCCCAAATACCGAAACTTATGGCGACCACTGGACCTTCCACGCCTCATTTGCTGTTGATGACAGTACCGGAGATGGAGTTATCTGCTTGGAAAATTCACGAAAACTGATAAGCCAGGTAATGCGAAATGCAGAAAGCCAACTCGAGTATTCCACCTATGGCGAATAACGCCCATAGCGAGTGAGTTCTTTATAATTAAATAATTAAAATAAATAGCTATCGCCCCATCTAAATTCTTCCTTGCCTTTCCAAAATTTTGGAACGCCTCGTTTTCAATCGTATCTATGATATCCTCTACTGTGTCTTTGCAGCGCAACAACATGGCTTTGTCAAAGGCCGGAGCACCTCTACAAACCTTGTTGAGTTTACTCATATAATCGTTTCTGCAAATGACAGCAAAAATCAAGTTGATGTCATTTATAACGATTTCGCCAAAGCTTTTGACACTGTTAATTTTTAATTTTAATTAAAAATCTTCCGAGTCATCAAAAATACTGCTGACTCTCTGCTTCTTCAGGATGATTTGTATGCTCTGTGGTTGGTGTAACTTGAACTGTTTATCCCTTAATGTTTTCAAGTGTTTTTCTATGTCCTGTTCCCTTAAACTTCACACTCATGTCTTTCCTTATACTATTGATGACACTATCATCTCTTGTGTCGATCATTTCTCAGATCTTGGGGTCACATTTGATCGCAAACTGAAATTCGATATTCATGTCCTTACTATCACTAGAAAACCTTCTCGGATTGCTGGTTTCGTGGTTCGTTCCTGCCACAATTAATTTAATATTTCTACTGTTTATAATTGATTTCTGTCTATAATAGATTCTTTCTTTTCTTTTTTACTCTACTTAATTTAAATTTGTCACAACCAGCGTAAATAACAATTAATGATTTCTAAATGCAAGTGGTCACACCAGTCAAGTATGCACTGTGTGCTGGTTTCTGATGAGAATCAGTGCATGCTTTCGAAACCACTTTGTCAAATAAAATTTTCAAGATAAATAAAAAAATTTTCAATTTTAATCATCCCGCAAAAGCAATTCCAATTTTACTTTATTATTTAATACTTTAAGAATTTGTTGTATTTCTTTTATTTTTATATATACTTATATATATGTTTGCTCCTCAACTTCTAATTTAATTTTGGGTTTTTTGCTTTACTTATTTTACTTTATTATTTAATACTTAAAGAATTTCTTGTATTTTTTATATTTATATATTCTTATTTAGTTCTTGTTATTTCATTTTTTCATTGTATCTAATCTGTAACTGGGCAGTTTGCCTGTTACGCACACTTATATACGCACTATCTCCCACGAACGAACTTGAAGAACTCTGGGTGGGTGCCAACTTAAAGGTGGTGGATAAGGAAGAAATATCCAGTGGCACTAGATGCACGGTAAAGATTCCTTATTTTTATACTGATACAGAAGAAGTTCCGGAGAGCGTCGTGGCTTTCCAGGGAGGGAGCTTCAAATTTGAGAGCCTGAAGACAATCGGCGGGAGGCTCTCTTCTTCATAAATGAAGAAACTGCCGTTGTTAGAGGCATGAGAGGGAATTATTATGGACGGTGTTGATAATTTGGCTCTACGTAACAAGGCTTCAGGTTGAAGGATCCTGAGCCGGCCAAGCCAAAACAGATGTTGGGGGTCTTTCACTCAAAGGACATCCGAGGCGGAGCCGAGGACTGAGCTACCGGATTCCGCATGAATTTCGAAATTGGAGCGTTGTGGTATGTCTTAATTGTGCCCGGCATGTGAGACATCTCAAGGTCTGGGTCTCCCCCCCGGGATTATTGCGAAACAGCCTCGCTCATCCGGCATACACACACACCCACAAACATTGTGAGTGAAATGCTGCATGCGACGGTCAAATGTATTGCACTGGCATTGGAAAACAGGCTTTGCTAATGAATTTGATTGTCGCATGTGTCATTGCATTTCATCAGGTTCGCTGACCTGAGCGCAGCTGATTTGAAACAATACTTGCATCAGCTGCGTTATCAGGCCAGCGAAAACGGGATATGTTTGATGCTGGGTGTGAAGAGACTTGCTGCATAACTGGGGAATAAAAATAAAATACGGGACTTGGCGGCAACGGGAGTGTTCGCGTGCTGGCTGGAGGTTTATGACCCAGATGAACAGCGGCGGTAGAGGTTTTTGGTTTTTTTGAAATGAAAAGTGGCGGAGTTCGGTTTTAGATTTGGAAAGAGAAGGTGTTTTTGAAAAAAAAACGCAAACGGCTTGGAATATTAGTGTGCAATATTGTTGGCTTGGCAGTGAGAACGATTGTTGAAATTTGAAAGAAAGCTTGTGAGACTGATGGTGCAGGGTTGTTGAGATCTAAATCGCGGCAGGAGCATTTTTGAATTTAGACTGGCGTGGAGAAGTGGAAAAAAGGAACGTTAAATGGTTATGGTCATGTGATATTTTGTTGGAGTTTTTGGGAATTGCACGAAAGAGTTAACTGGAGAAACTTCTGTGTAAAATCCGATCGAAAAAGAGCGGAAGGGTTAAAGTTGCTGAACAGTAAAGAAATGTTGGATAATAGGCGGGAAGAAGAACTTGAAGCAGTTGTGAATTTGTTCGTGAAAGCGTGATTGGGTGCAGAGGTGGCATTGCGGATTTTGGTACGGCAGTTGCGACTATATCCAGAGATCCGTTGAGTCTGATCAAATTTATCGGCGCATGAATTTTTGGAGCAAAGAGCGATATATACAACATGGTGGGAATTTCGAAAAGGCTAAACGGTTGCAAAGGCCAGCGTTGACTAAATCGGGGATATCGGAGGCTGTTCTTGGTAATACAGTGGAGACTGAGAAGATAAGTACCCTATAACTTTGTTTAATATCACAGGAAGAAATCAGATTTTGACCAAAGTCGAATTAGACAACGAATCTGTGGCAGCAGGAAAATTTATATTTGAAAAGAAAAATAATTGCATCAATGTTAAATATAACTGTAAAATCTATTATCTAGAATTGAATTTTCAAATCGAACTTCATTTTTCTTTTTTCATTTTATTTTGGAAAAAATTAATTAGAATAACCAAAACAATTTCTTTTCAAATATATGGTGTGGGTACGTTTTTTTTGTAAGAAAGGAATGCTTGTCTCCATTTCTTCTTTTGTATTTCATTGTCGGCTCTTTTGAGACTTGAACATTATTGCTTGCATTGAATTATTTATTTTAGGCGCATATCTTTTATTGAATTATTTTATTATATATTTATTATCATTATCGATTGTATGATCAGTGTTAACTGATCCTGGCCGGGATTGGGTTTATCTTACCCACCCAAATTTTTAAGAATTTTTAGTTATAGTTTTAATTCATCTTGATATTGATTGTAATTTATTTTACTATTGTTTTCTTTTATTTTTGCATGAAATATATGTAGATATAACATGATACACTTGGAATAAAACATTTTATAATAATGATTCCTTCGGAAATTCTATCCTGTCTCCACTTTTCCTTCTTTCTTTGATTGTATTTGTTTCTAAATGTTGCATCGTCGGCGTGCCGTAGCACGTAGGAGATTTTCTTGCCACCACCCACGCCGGATTGAGCTAGCCGGTTGTGATAAGGCACGCAGGGTAATAAAAACGAAAATCTCTTAAACAAATTAAAATATGTTGCACTGATGACGGCTCGGCTGTCTTCAGGGTTCCGCAACAAAGTTCAAGATCTGCCTAGACATCTTGGTTCAAGAAACCGAGGAAGGGATTGAGTCAGCTATAGTGTCCGAGGAGGAACGCTTTGATTTTACTCTCAGTAACAAAAGTGAAGGTATTTCTAGTAAGTTTTCACAATTCTAAAGCAGCAATAGCTGCCATTTTGCTCCACTTGCCTAAGTTTGGGGAAGAGTTTATAGCAATACAAGAAACATTGACTTTTAAAAACTGGGTCTAAGCGATATGTATCAATATGTATAGATTGATAGCACGCGACAATTTAGACGAGTTACGGGCCTGCATTCTTTTTGCTGGTTTGTTTCTTGGTCCATGGCACACAGTCATGACACTTATTCACCCTGCATCGTCGTCCAGGATATCGTGACTGCAGTCACAAATATTGATGTGCATTTTATTCGGGGAGCTGACTTTAATTCTTATCATGAAGTTTGGTGCCCCAACGAACAAATAGCCAAGATGAGGCACTTTTTGACTTCATTCTGGCTTATGATCTGCGCACCGCGAGCCGACCTGAACCACTCACATCGAAGGAAGATTCTTGACGCGACGAGGTCCTTGTCCTATGTAGATGGGGCAGTGTGCAAGCCACGTAAAAGCAAGGCTGATTTTCAGCCCCCATGGAGAAATGTGGAAATTATCTTTTGAGCATGCCATATAAAATGAAAAGAGACTTTGATTAAGATCTTTCTGAGGAAATGCAGAGAGTCTCAGTGAGGCAAATAGCCTTTGTAAGGTTTTAAGCTCAAAGTTGACGTTTTAGGGTGCAGCTAGATTCCTAGTGACAATCTAGTCCTGTATCAAACGCGGCGCATCAAACGGAGTAGGCCATCATTTTGATGCCGCCGTCTTTAATTGAAGTGGGCCAAAGTCGCTTAAGCTGTTTAAGCCTTTTTCTGGTTGACTAACAGTTATCTATCATGTTTGAGAGTTATGTTGGGTGCTCGCATTGAAATTGTCGGTAGAAAAATATACGATATCTTAAAGAAAAGATAAAATATTTAATGTCGAAAGAAGCCAGCATTACAATCAAAGAAATGGTAAACAATATATTCATATAGAAGTGTTATGATGCATTACTATCGCAAATTGAATTTTAAACTATACTCATTTCCCATCGAGAAAATTTCGTTATGTCGTTTCTGAGTTCTTGCTGTTGGTGAATTTTTATCTTTGCATGAAATTGTCCATCGCACAAAAAGTTGAAAATCTGATGGAGAAATGTCGGAAATATATTGTGGTTGAGGCTAAGTTTTCCAATCAATTTTATTTAAGTTGGCCCCGGTGTACACCGCTGTATGTGGTCGTACGTTATTTTGGCGGAAAATAACTATCTTTCTACTCACGATCGAAGCAAACTCAAGTCGTAATTTCAGATGGTGCTTTAACCGCAACGATTTGGCCAGGTTCCAATAGTTGGGACCACGAAACTCCTGGTGTAATACCACCATAGATACGAAAGCTTCTTCGGATGGGGATAACTTGACTTCGAGATAGTTCCAGAAAGATCGTATGGCGATAGCCACTGATGCGTGCGTGGGATATTGCCGTCCATAGTCCAATTGGAACGAACGTAACTACTTGATCCAGAAATGCCTCCCATTCAATGAGCAACAACAGGGAAGTACAAGATAAATTATATTCGGAGAGGTCATGAAGAGCCAATTGATCAAGATGTCTTCTCTTCTGCAGACGTCGAAAATGGCGACTAATGATGCTTTTATCAAGGTAGAACTTCACACTTAATTCGTGGAAAGTTTGACGTGGATTGTCCTCTATGTCGTCCAGAATTGCCGTGTCATTTAGCCGAGACATCGCTTCAGGATGGCATTCAATTTCAAAACAGTTGACCCCGGCGCGGAATCGGGCAAATTACCGTTGATCTACATATATGTCCGTTCTGATATAACATCGTCTTCAAACTTACACTGTCGACAATCCCTAATTTGAACTCACACTAAAGAGTAAACCTTACTTCCACAGTTTCACTGACCATCGTTATACTTTAGTATTTTCCACAAGACTGAATACATTTAAATGATTTTCAAGATTTTAATTGATTCAAACATTTCCCTTCAAAAAACTATACGGATTCCTCGAAAATGACCTGACGTTCTGAAATAAAAAGGTACACAGATGAGTCATCCCGAGACCGACGTTTTGAATGCAACCGCGTAATAGATTGAGTGGATTCAACTTTTTTCTTTTCCTTATTAGAAAATATTTTAGCGAAGATTATTTTCAATTAATACAAAGTACTTGTGTTCTATAGCTCTGAGAAGAAGATCAGAGACTTGATTTTGCCTCTGACAAAAAATACCAGTATGGAATCCGGTATCAACGGTATTCTTTTGAGAAAATGCTGTCCTGCAACTCTTACAAGATGTGAGGTGATTTCAATAACTCTATGGTCACCGTTGCAACTATTAGACATGCTTGACGGAGGCAAGCGCTTAACGGCGATTCAGTAGCACCAAATATACAGTGGCTATACAATTTATTTTGATGATCTGGTTTCATTCATGAGAACAGACTGACTTTGTAGCGTCAAAAAACCTCATCCAAATTACTACAACCACCCTCTCATCAGGTATTAAATGGGCCAACTTTTTATGATAGTGAACAGAGAGATAGGCGTTATTACCTTCAATTCCTCACGATTTGGTAGTACTCAGAATGCAGGGATTGTCCTGTCAAATTAACTGTAAAAGAGTGACCTACTTTATTATAATCATCAATGATGTTGCTACTGAAATTGCTCAAAATAGTAGCTTGAGCTGATTAAACGTTCTTATAAGGTAATAAAGGAGCTCAGCTTATAATTCAAGCTTATCTATAGTTACATCACCGATAGTTTTGTATATCCCAATTCAATTATTTAATAAATATTCTGGATGCCAACAAAGTTGAAACAACCAACAAAAACAAATGAAATGAAGATGCGTGGAATCCCGGCATCTGTCTTCAGCATTTTAGTTCCAAATGTCACAAAAAAACACCCACGTGTTTTTAGTGTACTAGCCTCAAAGCGAAAACTGTAACACGAGATCGATTTCAAATACCGTAGCAGCTACCACGCGCGTTTCAAAAATCAAACTGTACAATGACCGCAATCGTCTACTAACATTTTCCTGTCTTCATCACGATTTGTAATTTTATTGAAGAAAAAATTGTTGAAATTTTATACGTTAGAATATCGATCATAACGACACATACGCACTTCAACCAAATGCCGGAAGTTTTAATAACAACACAACGAATCACTCAGCCAGCAACTGGGACCGGGAATAGTTTACATGCCAAACCGCAACATGTAGCGGAGTGCGAGTGGAGTTCAATTTTCTTCTGCCGGTTAAGCCTTCAGTAACAATAAAGATATTCTTGGATGTTTGGCTATCACATTCTATGTATAGCTGTATGCAGACCGGTGTAACAGCGATCGCGGATGCTCTACGGTTTCGTAAACTTCGATGGAAATTGAAAACCTTATCCGTATCTTCCGCAGTCTAATGTGTCAGAAGCAGTAAGTGTCTAGTCGCGATAGGCTTCAGTGATCTTTCTCTCGCGGTGACCCGATCGCAAAGGATGAATCGCGTCTTAGAAAACGTTCGACTATGAAGCGTTTTAGGTGAACTGGGCCGCGGTCGAACAGCTGCACTCGAAAGAGGAATAACCTAGGGAAGAACCTAGTGAATCGTGAAGATTTCAATCGGCAGATCATATGACAGTTTGCATCTCAAGTTTCGTCAATTCGCGAATTATGAGGGTCCAAGCTTTGAGTTTGTCTACGTGCAAACAATTTCATCAAGAGATGATTAAGCTAGTTTTCGATGGAGTACCAAAAGATACAGAGCGACTTTTTAAATATGACGTTTCACTTATGTCCATTGAAACGTATAGTTTATGAAAAACATTTTGAATTTTCTCCAAGTAATGGACAGTCTATAAAATTAAGTCAATTAAATTGGAGACTACTCTATTTGGATGATTCCGACAGAGACAGAGGCGGATTTAGAGGCATACACTTATCAATGCAATCAACATGTCTTCACGTGTCTTATAATAAAACTAACATATTCATGTTAATATATTTCGGGTCTTTTGCTGCAGAAAAATTATCGTAGTCATAAATATTGTGTCATAGCAATTCACACCTAACATTCATAGCTACAGTTGACATTAAATTTTGGCACTGGTAGTGCCGAAAGTATGATTTGCTGTGTTTACACATTCATATTTTCAAATTTTAGTAAAAATTATGGCAGTTACGAGTATTAAAAAGATCTACTCAATGCGACCTATTTGTATAAACTTGAATTGTTAATTTATGTGGGATTTATGCAAATTTTTACAATGTGCAAAAAGTTACATGTAAAAATTTAAGCAATGTTAAAATTAGTTTCAATCGAAAATATTCTCTATGAAAAATATTCGCCCGCGCTCAGAGTTACTGTACTGATAAATCGGGTGTGTGATTTGCGTTGCATGAAATAGGAGCTGTTTTGTAAAACACTGTTCTTAATAAAATATCTTCACCAAGAAACCTTTAACTGTTTTATCTCTTGAGTCGTATGAGAGACAAACTATTATTGGAGAACATATGCTTCTTAATTTTTGCAAATTACACAAAAATGTCAATAAAGTAGACAGTAAGGGAAAAATTAACATAACCAATCATTCGTGAATGATCTTCAAATAAATCTTCATCACTCAGAGGCAGTGTCGGCTAATCTCACTTTCCGGGCGCTTCGCTGATTGAAACGCAGAAGGCATCTGCGCCTCTGACCAAAGCTCCTGCTCTTCGTAGCAGTAGAAAATGCTGGTACACAGCTAGACTACTAGTAAAAAGGTCAGGGATTCCCCTAACTGTGAAATTCCTTCCCTTAGCATAACCGGATTGATGTTATCCAGGCGCGGTGTTTTGAAATTTTCAAAGGACAGTCACGGTCCTTAGCATATTTCAAAACGCCGAGCCTGAATGGCATTAATCCGTTTATGCTAAGAGAAGGAATTTCACAGTTAGGGGAAAACTTAAGAGAAATCTGTTGACTATTCGGATTCAAGAAACTTTAGGCCGATCAGCTTAGTTTCGTTTATGTTGAAATGCCTGCGGAGACTTCTTGAACGACACAGACGCGCTAGAGCGCTTAAGTCTAATCCTTGACTGATGAGCAATCTGAATTAGTGAGTATGCGATGGGGGTGTTTTTAGACTGCGCGTCCTTTGTGGACTATGTGAAGCTGTGAAAGCTCATGGCGTGGATGACATCTTATGAAAGTGGATAAATGCAATGCTAACGTAGAGATTGTTGCTGGCGGAAGCTGAATCCGACTGCTACTTGAGAACGGAATCAACAAATGGATACATTCTAGGGGGTGTTTTTTCACCGCTTCTGTGGAGTATGTTAGTTGACTCCCTGCTGAACGAATTGCAACAAGAACGGCTGCACTATAATGCTGGTGGCGTGGCCACAATAGCTGGCAGTAAAGATCTGAATGTGGTATGTGGAAAATATGGACTGAAATACAGAACGCGCATTGGATCTAATTGGCAGTTGGTGTTCGAGGCACGGCCTAACAGTGAATCCTAGTAAGACGCAACTGACTTTGTTCACCAGGAAAAAAACTGGAAGGACTAGTGCTTCCTAATAAAAAGGGTGTAAGTCTTCAACTTTCACATTAAGTTAAAGATCATGTAGTAATCTTGGACAAACTACTTCTTTGGAAGAATCATGTGCTTTTGGGCAGTGTAAGAGAGCTTTTGCCACTACGTGGAGTCTAAGGGCCAAACTACACGAGCGGAGAGCTTTCCGCCGAGCTTTTGAGCTTCAAAACAGAACACATGAGTTTGTATGAAGCAAACTATACGAGCGCGTTTTTGGCTGCGTGTTAAATCCATATATTTTCAAAAGCTCGGCGGAAAAACGCTGCGATAGCTCCGCTCGTGTAGTTTGGCTCTAAAGCCTCGTGTAATTATGTCCACCTATGTAACAAGCATAAGACCGATGATCACGTACGCATCCGTGGTGTGGTCGACTATTGTGAAGCTACTGTTTGCTCGCAAGTATTTAGCCACGCTGCAAAGTCTTGGGTACCTGTGGTAGCATGAGTATTGCTCAGAGTGCGGCCATTGATGCGCTTCTTAATTTGCTTCCACTCGACATTCAAATTCAGAGTGTGGCGATAAGCTCTGGCCATAGACTAACTAGAAAAATGGCCTGTGGCTAAGAACAACGATTCGGGGCACTGCATATATTAGGGATTCGATGCCTGAGATTTCCCCGATTCTCACTATGCCTTAGGAAGCTCCAGTGCCCTTGGTCGACTTCGGAAGAAGATACGAAGTAACCTTCTTGTGCACAAGTGGCTGGGAAGATCCAGATGTCTGTAGGAGGGGATACTCCGAGATCTTTTTTATCTATCATTCATCGAATGACAGGTGGGCCTTTTCTCTCATAGAGCATGTTTCAAGTAGAGAGAAACATATGTTATTGAAATATATACCGGTGGCTCCAAAATGAACAACAGAGTGAGATATAGTATATTGACCCTAATTTGGAGCCTTCCTTCCACTTGTCGAACCACTGCAATGTTTTTCCGGTGGAGATGTTGGCCACTTTCGGAGTGGCCAATCAGATATTCAGAGAAAATATTTGCATTTTCACTGACAATCAAGTGACTATACAGTTCTTTTCTGGAATTAACACGTCTTCGAAGTCAGGGCAGCATAGCTGGAGGCCCTCTATAATGACCTCTGTCAGAGCTATAGATTCGAGGGGGAAGAGGAAACAGTTCTCCAACTCCTGTATGAGCGCCCAGCTCTTGCTAAAGGAGGGAAGCAGTCACTAGATTCATACTTCTTCCCAAGTTTAACCGACATAGTTTCGGTTTGTAATCGGGTTAACACCAATAGGCCTGGCGACGTAAAAAGACAAACGATCTGTACATTCACTCATGGAATGTGCGCTCCTTGAATAAGTTCTGGCGCTTATAATAGTTATGAAACAAATACGGAAGGAAGGGACTGGTGTTTCATTTCAATTTATTAAATTCGTCTAATCCTAACTATACACATACAATAGAAATTAATCATCCTTATACAGAACTCGTTTAAGAGATGTTGTAGATAAATGCAAATCAAACATATAGTTAGCTTCGTTAAAGCATCTAGTTATTGCAGTGACTGGTTCATTGCAGCCATAATTGGTCCGATGTTGAAGGATCGACAAAAAGTTCACCCGCCTGACACGTTTGATAACTAGCACCGTATTAAAATTGAATTGGCTTAATAAGTAGTTTGAGTCAATGGTGCCTTCCAAAAGTTTCGCGGCCAATAAGATTTTGGAATTTTGACGTCGAGAGTTCAAGGTATCCATCTGTAAAATATTTAAGCGGTCTTCATAAGGAGGTAGATGTAAAGGGTCATACCACGGAAGACCGCGGAGGCAGAAACGTAAGAACCTTTTTTGAATGGACTCAATTTGGTCAATGTAATTTTTTTGATACGACGCCCATACGATACTTGCGTATTCCACAATAGGTCTGACTAAGCTGCAAAAGAGAAAAGAAAAATTAGAAAAATTACGCTAAATTTTCTCGAACATCTTCTGAAAAAATCTAGCTTTCACAACGATTGAGTCGATTTGCAGAAGAGCAACAATCACACCTCCTACTGTTGTCATTCAAACCTCTACGTTCTCAACATAGGTTTCGTAGCCAGCAAAAAAAAAGCATGTGGTCCTGAAACATGATTATGTATTGATAATTTCAAGGCAGCTGGATGACCATATCCGGGGCATTCGACAGCGAACACGGTCTCCTATACGATGACGATCCTTTTCAATTAGCCGTGTAAGTATATACACTAATTAAAGTAAAAGTTTGCCATGTTATTCAGTACGAATGCAATGAAAACTTTTAATAATTTTGAAAGCTCGTGTATTCAAGTGTTTGGGGTCCGTGGTTCAGGTATGGACAAAGGCCGCGCACCGAATTTTGAATTAACATAGCTCTGATTAGGTACCTGGGCAAAATCAGGGGCAATATGAGGCAAGAGACTAATTATTTCATACTTGTTAAAACTTCGATTACGAGAAAGGACTTCCACCAACCCTAAGCTCCGTTCTTTACCAGCTCCAATGGGTTTTAGCTGGACAGCTTTAGTTTGCCATTCTATTTTTTTTTAGATGTTTTCCGTTAATATTTTCGACTATTTGCAAGCATATCTTGTTCTGTGATATAGCACACAGAAAGTAAATATTAGAATTCCCACAGTCGGTTTCCAACATTTTTGTTTTATGTCACTGTGACATGTTTGCGATCAACGCAACAAAATTAATTCAGAGATGGTAAAAATGTTGGCAGCGATCAATTATAGCCCCTAATATTCTCGAATTCATTCAACTTTTATTTTTTATTTGTTTGGTTAAGAAAAATCAACAAAATGTCTAAAGATACATATCACAGCCACAGCCAAATTGCGAACATAACGCATCGAAAAAGTTTTGACAAACAAACATTGAAATTCAAGCGCGACGACGTTGTTTATTATCGAATGATAAATGGCCGAAATAGATTTCAATAACTGTTAAATCAACGTCTGCTCAAGTACACATCAACAATGCGAAGAATATCGCGCTGGTCATTTCACAACTATCTGAGTATGTACATATACTACATGGCCAGCTGACGAGCAATCTTACGTGTTTTTCGTTCGTTTATTTGCCAAAGCAATATCTTCCAATTAACTTGCACTGCGCATATTTAAACAGCTTATAACTGTTGCATACGAATTTCTGTCACCGAACCACCAAGATCATTGACGAATCAAATAAAACTGTCCATTTTAAGATTCTACTCAAGCTTAACGGACGCGCCAATTGAGAATTCGTGTAGATGCGCGATCACAGTTATAGATTTTCCAAATAAATCCATCCGGCAGATACTTGATCGATTGATATATTTTATATGCTTGCCGCGAAGATGAAGTTGTCAATTCATATCTGTCGAGTTGTTTTATGTACAAGGCGATTTGAAAGTTAGTTGTTAGCCTGGAACGGCATTTGGTGCACTTTTGATGAAACTTGGCCATGTCTAAGGTCGATCGAGTATCTACACATACATGAAATATGAGATCACGTGAAATGTTTGTCTACATCTCGAGCCTGGATATTGCCTATTGCACAACCAGTTCACCTGAACCACATACAGGTGCCAATCAAAAAAGATACTTTCTGTACTTAAACGTCATATCGTACAAAAGCCTTTCGTGTTCACGATTCAGTGGCGCGGCGAGCACAAGACGTTCCAGGCAAACTATCTTTTTGTAGGTTATGCAATTAAAAGTTCATCGATCAACAATCGACCTTGTGGCCTCGCTTGTTGCATGGCGGCCTGCAGCTTCGTCGCGAAGAACTTGTTCACATTTCGTGTACCTACCTACCGCAATTGGCAGCTAGTATACTCTCGTTGGGTTATGATGATGGCAATAGCCTTTTTCATCGTCAAAGTGCTTTGTTGCGAATGAAAAGACGTGAGTAATTCATCTTTGGCAAATATGATGTTGACGAGTTTTTATGGGAATGCAAGCAACGGCGACGGAGACGCTGCGCATGCTGTGTGCTACATTGCATGCTGGAGTGACACAATTTTGTGTAGTGTTGCGCGGCTTTTGGGATGTGCTTGATTATATCTAAAGATCTTAAATGAATGAGATTAGTGTCGTTGAGCTTGATTATATTGATGGTAGCAACGACTGGGACGACGCCATGCCAAACGGAGCTAATTAGTCCATAGTTTTCGAATGACATCAAGAGTGTATGTGAGTTTATATGCGACTGCGAATGGTGCACGAATATGTTCACATTTATAAATGCAATTTTGGAATTGAAGCACGTTTCACGATGATCGTGTATGTATTTTAATGTCTTAATTTTTTCGTAGCACCAAATGCAGAGCGATTGGATGATTGTGACAAAATTTTAGGTTGTACTCTGTTTGAACGTTGCAGATTCGGTGATTTTGATTTTAAATTTCACAGAGGAGAATCCAGCACACAAAATTACTCGTCTATGTATCCATGCTTTAATAGGTTAAAGATTATTTTGGGAATACTCAAAACTTTAAGCGAGAAACATCTAATACCGTTTGAGGTTTGAAAAGGTTCATAAGTATATTCCAGTTATTCTTTGTTTTTCTCTTGAAATAGAAATTAGCGTATTTCATAATGACCATTCATCAAAGTCGCACTTAAGGCTACAGAATTATCTTAACAGAGCAGAATTACGTTAGAACGATAGCACAAGGTTATAGGATAATGTTTTATAGATCGACGCTCAGAAAGAAGATGTTTACAATATCATTTGAATTTTCCCTCGATTATGAAACGGGCGATTTTAAGGAGATTTTCTGTGACGAAATCGTCTCGTCTTTCCAAAAGCATCTCTAAAATGTTTCCACAATATCGCCAAATTCACTTTTACTTCAATTTGGTTTGTTCAGCTAGTGTACTATAATTACCAATTTGATAAGTGTACAGGAGCTTTCAAAAATATTTTCGGTAACACGGCAGACAATATACAACGTCATAAACCGAGCTGAAAACGAGGGTAGATTGGAGCCAAAGTGTGGAGGTGACCCTAAATCCAAAATTACCGCACGTGTTGATCGCGTTTTAATGAGAAAAATTTACCAAAAACCTCATGTTTCAACCAGAACCTCACGTTTCAACCACGAGAGATCAAGGAAGAGTGCAGTGTTAATGTTTCCCATGAAACAGTTCGGCAGGCCATAATCGCGAACAAATATTTTTCAAGAGCAGCATAAAAAAAACCGCTATTCTCTTCAGAAAATATCGAAAACCGTTTTTCCTTCGCGACGATGCATATTTCTAAACCGACCGACTACTGGGACGACGTCATATTCTATGACGAGGCCAAAATAATGCTATATTATATTGATGGACCAAACAGAGTGTGGCGAAAGGCCTTAACATCGTTGGAAAACAGGAACATCATTCCAACTGTCAAATTTGGAAAACTTTCGGTAATGGTTTGGGGTGCATTTCCAGCAAAGGAGTTGGAGACCTAGCTTTCATTGAGTCAACCATGGATGCGCTACACCAGGGGTGGGCAAACGGTCGATCGCGATCGACCGGTCGATCGCAAACAGTTCGACAGTCGATCAGCGACATTTTAAATAATATATTTTAATATAATAAATACTAGGTTAATATAAAATGTGAGCTAAAAATTTAATAGACGATTTATTCAGTACATTTTGGAAAAGGCCTTGGCCTAATAGATCCAATCAGACAGTTCACGCAGTTTCAGTTCACACGAAAGCTCGCAGAACCTTGGTGACGGAGAAGCCAAAGGGAAGATCCGAGATAGCTATGCTCTCGATTTGTTCAATTTATAGATTTATATCATCGTAGTAAAACTGTTTCACTAAATCTCGTATACACATACGGTTGTTTCATTTCCTTTAATCTCTCTGTTATTAAGTATACACTTTATATTTTTGCTTCCCGTATACACCATGCTTGCATTTGCATTCGTCTCGCGGCTAACGAGGTAGTAAATTGTCGCACACATCGCAACAAAGGTTAGTCTTAATTTTAGATAAAATAAAATTTTTAATTAAAATCTTTTCACGCCAATTTAGTTTGTGCAGTTCATTCTTTCGAGTTAAAAAGTGACATTTGGTGTTTGAATTTGTACATTGAATTGTGAAAATGTCTTTTCAAAAACAAAATCGATCGAAAATTGAAATTCTTGACAGTTTATCCGTTAGAAATGATACGTGTCTCCGCTCTTCTCCATTTTCAAATTTTTCGCCCGAAAGAATGACCAGATAATGGAGACATGTCCAAATTTTGCTTCACGATTAACTCAGTACTAGCCTAAAGAATGAACTGCACATATTAAATTGGCGTGAAATGATTGGAGACATGTGCCAAAACCATCTGCATTTTCAAAGTGAAAGCATCTTCCAAGCAATTTTGCACGCTTAAAAGTGAGGTGAACTCTTGTTTATTTTCAAGCTGAATTTTCGCCGAAATGAATTTCGCGTGAAACTTTCCATGAAAATTTAACGTGAAATCGAAAACAGTACTAAGCTTTAGATGGCTCAGCTGAGGAAGCTTTTTGCAAAGATTTCTAAATCTTTTGCCTGAAATTATTGCATTTTTGGACACATTGGGAGAAAAACAGGAACAATTGGAATATCCAGTATGGGTAAAGAAATTAGCATTTCTTACGGATTTTATGAGCCGGTACAGCTCGCTTGATCCACAATTACAAGGAAAAGGAATATATTGTTGACTTGTTGAGTTCGGTAAATGTTTTCTAGGTAAAATTAAAACCTTTTGCTTCACAATTAAATAGGCAATATTTTTAAATATTTTCCATATTTATAAAAACATATCAAACTTACTGGTGAATGTAAAATGCAAAAGTTGAAAGACATCCTTCAGTTCGCGAAAAAGTCCAAGGCCTTCGATGACCGCTTAGACTGCATTTTTTTCTCCTGGCCCATTTATCTGGTATCACTATGGACCAATAGGTCTATGTGTGGCCTAGTGCAGAGGTGTCCAAACTACGGCCCGCGGGCCAAACCCGGCCCGGCAGGCGATTTTATCCGGCCCGCCAAGGATTTTGAAAAATTTCGTAAAATATAAATGTAGCGTGGCGCGTCGGTATTAGATCTCGCGCGGTTAGAATGAGCACGGTATCACGCTCGAAAAAGTACAGTCTGGTATTCAAGTTTTTTCTGTATTCTGCGATACGACTCGGCCGCTCGACTACATGAATGATTTTGTACTCTGACTGTACGTAGGCGGCGCGGAGCGGCAGACTGCACTCAACTGCAGTGCCTGCAAAGCTACGAGATTGTCCACGACAAACCAAAAATTCGGCGGCCGCGGAGCTTATTTACATTCTTTACAGTTGATATATTGTAAATTGGTATGTTTAGATTTATATTTAATATATTATAACTTAATTATTATATTAATATTATTTTTTAAAGTTGAACATGGAAACAAAAAGAAGAAAAGTAGATGACGAGTGCCGCGTTTTTAAAGAGGAATGGGGCTTCAAATATTTCTTTGTGCAATCGCAGTCAAAGAATGGCAAAGCTATTTGTGTAATTTGCAATGACACTGTTGCTGTAATGAAGGAATACAATTTACGTCGACATTATGAAACAAAACATGCTTCAGCTTACTCACAATTTAAGGACAAGCAGCGTACTGAAAAATTTGAAAAAATAAGTCGTAGTTTGTCTTCTCAGCAAAATTTATTTAGGAAGGCAAACTCGGAAAATGAATCATTGACTTTAGTTAGCATGAAAGTTGCTTATTTGTTGGCGAAAAAAGGGAAACCCTTTATGGATGGAAACATCGGTAAAGAGTGTATGGTGGAAGCTGTTGGGGTATTATGTCCGGAAAAGGTGAAACTTTTCAAAACGATAAGTCTTTCCCGCAATACTGTTGCTCGTCGAATTGACGATATTGGCAATAATATACTCCACCAGATTTCTGGGAAAGCACAGCGTTTCACTCACTTTTCTTTCGCGATGGATGAATCGACCGACGTTAGTGACACCTCACAACTTTTAGTATTTGTTGGTGGAGTTGACGACGATCTTAATGTCACCCAAGAATTAGCATCGGTTAACAGCATGCATGGCACTACAACTGGAGCAGATATTTTTAAGGAACTACAACAGAGCTTGACCAAATATAACTTGGACTGGAATCGACTCCAAGGTGTGACAATTGACGGAGGAAGAAACATGTCTGGTGCAAATATTGGGGTGGTTGGGCTAATAAGAAAAGCTTGTGAAAGCCCAGGAGCAACAGTACCAATTTTTCTGCACTGTATCATACACCAACAAGCCCTATGTGTAAAACATGTCGACATGAGCTGCGTTTTGAAACCAGTTGTTTCTGTCGTAAACTTTATTCGATCACGTGCACTCACTCATCGCCAATTTCGATCTTTCCTCGAAGAAATTGAATCTGAGTCTGTTGACTTGTCGTATTATACAGCAGTTCGATGGCTTAGCTGTGGAAAAGTGTTATTGCAGTTCTTCAAGCTCAGAAAGGAAATTAAAATTTTTCTTGCTGAAAAGAATCACCCTGAACCGCTTTTATCGGATGCAGAGTGGCTCTGGAAGTTGGCAATTTTTGCAGATGTCGTGAGACACGTAAATAACTTCAATTTAAAGCTTCAAGGTAAAAACAACTTAATTTGTGATTTATTCGAGCAAATCAAAGCATTCAGAGCCAAGCTGATATTGCTCGAAAGTCAGATGAATGAATGTAATTTTTCCCATTTCACGTGCTGCGAAAAATTTAGTACAGAAACTGACGAAAGATTTCCCACCATATTTGCAGTAAAAGTAATCGCGGATCTAAAACTAGAATTTCAAAAGCGTTTTTCTGATCTTGACATAAATTCAAGGAAAATTCGGCTGTTTCAAAATCCATATGACTGCAACGTTGGCGACGTGTCAAGTCAGTTTCAAATGGAAATAATTGACCTTCAAGCTAGCGATCAAATCAAGAACAAATACAAGGAAGGAAACTTGATCGATTTTTACAAATTTTTGGACGCAAAAGAGTTTCCAAATTTAAAGCAATTGGCTGGTAAATTTATTTCTATGTATGGCACTACCTATATGTGCGAACAAACTTTTTCCAGGATGAAGTATCTGAAATCTAAATATAGGGCAAATTTATCGGATGATCATTTGCAATCATTGCTAATAATTGGTGTTTCCGATTTGAATCCCAACTTTGAAGAAACTCTCCAGGAAAAAACCCAGTTCCACCATTCCCATTAAAAATTGCAAGAAATAATTTTATAATAATATAATTTAGACATGTTTGTTTAGTATTATTATATCTGTAATTTACAATAAAAAATAAAATTCAATGCTGCTTTACTTGTAATAAGGTTTTTTAATTCACATATTTACGATGCTTGGCCCCCGATAATGAATTTAAATACCAAACTGGCCCTCGCAGCAAAAAGTTTGGACGCCTCTGGCCTAGTGTAATAATTGTCAACCGATTTTCTTTTGGAGAATTTGATAACGAGGGTATTTCATCAAATCAAGCTCATACTTTACAATTGAGTTCATCGGATCTAGAGTTAGAAATTTTAACAATAGCACGCGCAAATGAAAATAATTTTTGAATTTTATTACCATAAAAAATATACATTATTGAGATTGGTGGCAATGAGGATATTTGCATTTTTTTGCTTCCATTTATCTATGTCAAGCTACGTTTTCTCAAATGAAAAACATCGAATCGCAACTTAGTAGTTCTCAGACTGATGACCACTTAAAGGCATCTATTCGATTGTGCATCAGTGCTTACAAGCCTTACTCTACAATACTTTTTGATGAAATGGAGTGTCACGCATATACATCACAAATAAATCCAAAATATTTATTAATAAAGTACATTGCAAAAAGTAGTAAATACAATGTATTTAATATATTAATATCAATAAATACCTTAATTAAATATTTATTTGTTTTTAATTTAACCAATTTTTCGAAGTCGATCACGTATAAATTAAAAAAATTAATGTCGATCATACCAGTATTAGGTTTGCCCACTCCTGCGCTACACCATTTGGGCATTCTGAAGAGCCAGTTGATAAGTGTGAAAAATTTGAGTTTCTCAGAAACAATAAGCCGCAATTTAAATTGGAATTATTTTTGCGGGATGATTAAAATTGAACAACTTTTTATTTACATTAAAAATTTTAATCTACATTGAAAATTCTATTTTGACAAAGTGGTTTCGAAAGTATGCACTGATTCTCATCAGACACCAGCACACAGTGCATACTTGACTAGCGTGACCACTTGCAGTTGGAAATCATTTAATTTGTATTTAAGCTAGTTGTGACAAAACCACTTTGTCAAAATAGAATTTTCAATGTAGATTAAAATTTTTAATGTAAATAAAAAGTTGTTCAATTTTAATCATCCCGCAAAAATAATTCCAATCTGATTCTGCTTTCGGAGGCTGGTTCCGCAAAAGGATCGAGTTTCCCGTATCAATATTCTCGGCTTTGATAAGCTTTGATGATATACGTTGTCTATGCTGATTTATAGACAAGAAGGGAACCATGATCACATTCAATAACCTTCGCAATTTAAATTTTATCAAGATAACGACCCAAAACATAAGGAGCATACAGTGCGAATGTGGCTTTTGTATAACTGCGGCAAAGTTATGGATACACCACCACAGAGTCCTGACTTAAATCCCATTGAGAACTTGTAGGTCCCTTTACAATAATACAATATTCTCTTTATATCCTTATTACAATATTCTCTGTTAATATTCGGTACTTGAATGCATTAATTCTTTAGTGTTCAGTTGGTGTTTCCAAATGAGCTCAGAAATTTCTACTAGAATTGGAGTTTTTGGTTTATTTTTAAATGTCTATTATTTGTGATTCGATAGCCAGGTAAAGAGTACCGGCTACTAGCGTGTGTCGTTGGTTCGAATCCAAAAAAAAAATTCTAATGTCAGTTGGTACACAATTATTAATTATGAGTACAGCTTGTCTGCGAATCACTCCATCTACTAAAGAGCATTGATTGTGAATGAAGTCAACAATTATTTAACCCAAAAAAAGTGTTTCTATTTATGCTGGTGCTGATGAGATAGAGAAACTGTAGTAATTTTTTTTTTCAAGGAATTATCACCTCACTTTAAAAAAGACGATATATCGACTATGACCTAATACCATCCAAAAAATACTAAAAACTTAGGTAATCTGATAAATGAAAGTCAAATGGGGGACTAAAATCATTATAAATGAAGACAATGCATGGATAGTGATTGTTGTCAATATTCAAATAGCATAAAAAGATTGCTGATTGATGCCGGCTATCTTCCAACGGTCACAGATATTCGTGAAAAACCGTGCAATTGAACATGCACATAATTACCTTTGATTCCTTTTGAAAGCTGTTGAATTCCATAAAAATATTTGTTTTAACAGTCCTTACCTGAAAGATAAAAAATAATAATATTAAACTGATGGATAGTGCACACAAACATTAAAATATTTTTCATTTCATATCTGTATAATTCATATTCGGATTTAATATATCATTTTTTAAAACGATAATTTATTTAGAGTCAAGCTGTTTTCACTGCTATACTGTTGGGATTCGGGTGAAACAATTTGCAGGGGTATCTTTATTTACACTTGACAGCTTTTACATGAACAAGTACACACCGAATACTCTATTGTGAGATGAACATAAAACGCAACTGAACGTTAAATTAACTGCTCTCGATTGATTGCTACCGCACAGGTTTTGACAGTAAACGAGTAAAGTATATTTTCTGAATATTTACAATCAAAGCGATCTTCAAAGTTACTTATATTAAGACACTACGCACACGGGTCGTTAGCCATGCGATGCGTGAGAGATGCGTTTGACACGTGTGGGGCTTATGAGAAAACGATTGTCGTCATCCTCCTTTCATGTCCGCAGACGTGTAGTCAAGAAAACGTCAGAAAGCTTCGTAAAATCATACAATGTGAGGCATTTTTCACTCTCCTCCACGAATTGTATGTTGCCGTCTTCCATCGAACTTGCAACAACGATCAGGCGTTCGGCTTGAGGTCTACAATGCACAACGCACAACGCTTGAAACGCACTCAAAACGAAACGACTACGTTTGGCTGACGCTCCGTTAGCGATCCTCCATTGATTTACCTAGGTTGTGACGACCAAGCGTACAAATATCAAATCCTCGACGACAGCTCAACGACCCGTATGCGGATTGCCTAAGACTTTGAAAAAAAAAATTAAAATAGCATTGCTATTCCATCTCATGCTCTTCATACTTTTTCGGGTTCATAGTACACTTGAGATGCTAATTCAAAATAAGAAAATGATATGAATCTTTATAATTGCTGTTTTTTCCTCGCAATAATAATCAATCAAAGGCATGAAAAATCAATTGGAAAAGCAATAATCAATTCCATCAAAAACAAAGTTAAATAATCCATCATGCTTGCGACCTCCCATTCACTTGAATTGAAACTTAACGTAGCAAATTCTTATGCCTTGCAAGACATCTGATTCATTATTATGTAAAACGATCTTGCACGCTACGATCAAGTTCCTTCACGCAATAAATTACTCAAATTGTCGTAAATCCAAGTTGGCACATTGTATGATTGTTACATGAGTGGCGTTCGATGATCCGATACCCGATCGATTGATGAATGTGATCGATATGATGCCATGGATTGAAAAATATTAACGAATAAACGCATAACAAAATGCAATTATGATCTCTACCTACCATCTTCCTCTTTTGTCCGTTGAAAAACATGAAAATATATGCAAACGGATTGCATTATTAGCTCAGCTATTGTTAATAACAACAATGTAAATATAATGCAGTTAACATATCTGTAGTCACTTATGCGAGTGATTGGTATCTTTTGTTTGGCAGTATTGTATCATAGCGATTCAACAGCAGCAACAGCAGTTATTACAAATAACACGCACCCGAGAGATCTTTTACAGTAGATTACGGTCATTAGCCGCCGGCCAAGATGATCCGCGAAGCCATGCTGGGCAGTACACTGCTGCGCTGAGAAGAATGAGCGTTTTGCATAAGTCGTAAATTTCCCACCAAACACGGAAATGAATGAGATCGCCGATGAAATGAGAAGCTAATCGAAGGAACTGTATTAATATATGGGAAAACTGCATGCCGATGGGTAATATATTAGTGCAGTTCGCTTATTGATGGAGCACATATGAAACCATAGGATGATCGTATTTTAAGATTCTTGATTGAACGGCATAGGACAGATTGGCATTTGTTGATTCGAATGGTTTACGAATGCATGTTTGATAGGATTTTCAAAATTATATTTCTATGGAAATCCAATTAATTTTCTAGTTGCTAATGCTTTACTATCATATGCATTTGCTGAGAATTTCAAAATCATTGTGGCAGGACATATTTATGATGGATGAAAAATAAGTGTGAAAAATTTTATAGTTTAAAATTATGATTTTCATCGAAGCTTGTGCTGTATCTTTGTGAATTTTTCCACAGCAACTCGTGTCTCCAAGAGGGTAGAGCTCTGATTTGACCACACATGCTAGCTATTAGAACTAGGATTACATACCAGTCTTCTAGTTGACACATCTGTGATCAAGGATAAGTCGTGAAACAAATCACTCGAAACTCTTGCGAATCGATTGTCAATAAAGTATCCACAAACCTTGACGCCATGAACCTGTTTTGATATTACAAAGGTACTAAGTCTACTAGCTCCACTTCTCCTCAGAAATCGCGAAAAGAAATTTTGCCATAATCTAAAAGAAGGATTGCATTAAGGGGCATTTCACTTGAACCTGATAACGAAAATCTGGATTTCGTTCATATTGTGCATAACTGTACTTCTAGAGAATACGAACGTGGATACGCAAATTTTTTTGAAATTGACGAAAGGTTTTTTTCGAAGCCGATTCTGAGATTTGAAAAAAAAAAAAAATTTAGAAGGCGTTGAACATACTGATTGGTATTAAAATTAACTGTTCTTGTTAATTTTGAAATTAGATTTGAAAAACAAATTTTTTCCCTGTGTAAAGCCATTATTTGAATAATTCGGACCATTGTTTAATTTTGTATCAAAACAAAGCTTAAAGTGTACTTATTTTATGATAAAAGTTTTAGAATGGGATGGCCAGTAGTTTAGGAGGTAGGAATTTCAATCAGTGTTGTCACCTTACTACATTTGTAGCAAATTTACTACATTTTTACGGCCTTTGCCGTTTTTGCTACATCACTACTCAAATTGTTAAATCTACTACATATTGTATAGAGAATGTAATATTGAAAATTATATGTACTATACTTCCGATTTTTCGTGCTTTTCCGTTTAAAACAAAATGTGATTTAGAAACTCTAAACAACGAATGGCGATTGCTAATTAGCAGTAATATTAAATATGGTCAATGTGATGACGTGGTAAATTTTTACAGTTCATTGAGTAGAAAAGAAAATGTTTTAGAGCAAAGTTGCTTCAAGAATTTAGCTCACTACATGCTTACACTTTTATCCTTGCCACATAGCAGTGCAGCAGCGGAGAGGAAATTTTCTGAAATGCAGAATTTTAAAGCTGATAAAAGAAACAAACTCAGTATTCAAACAGTCTCATCGGTTTTGTTCGCCAGAGAATTATTAAGCGATGAAAAAATATATGAACCTTCAAATGACTTGATACATTTTGTCAGCAAGATTAAATTTGTTGAAGGTTCTTATGTAGAGAAGTAAGAAATTTATGTATGTACACATGTATTAGAAAAACAATGATTTATTTACTGTTATTTGTTATAGAACTGAAAAATTCATTTGTTATTGAAATCGCAGAAATTTTTATTTTTTGATAGTTTAGTTATCTTTGGACTAGAAAAGAGATTTTACCAGTATATTACGTTTTTAATTTAAAGGAAACTGATTTTGAAATTTTACTACAAAAGGCCCTAATTTACTACATCTTTTTCCCCATATCTACTTCAGAAATATCTTTCGGCGGTGACATCACTGTTCAATACATAAAAGTCCTCGTCACGTGATATGCCCCCTAAAACAAATCATTCTTATTATCGCCTGAAACACTGGCAACGAAGATGACAACTGTCTCCTCCTTTTAGTCTGGTCTACAGCTCGGTCTTCTTAAATTAATTCAGGTCTTCTTAAAATTCTTCTTAAATTAATTCACTTGAATTCAGCTCTAAAAGCTGTTTGGTATGAAGTGTGTTTAGCGATATTCATTTGTCTACAATCACATGAGCTGATTGATCAGTCCAGATTTCCTAAGAACGTTTAACGTACTTTTTCTGGCACAAAAGTTTGACTAACTCGAAAGTGAGCCGAGAAACTAAAACTTCAAATTTCAGAGTAAATATTTCGGTCGAATTTTGTCTTTTTGGGTTCTCTCAATGGCCTTTGGATCCGGTACTAAAACCCTTTTAAAAGTCTTGTCAGTTTTCTGAGAAACATGCGCTATATTCAGATTAACAAATAAATAGAGTCAAGGGCGTACTCAACGTCAATTCTGGACATTGCCAGGATTGACCAGAAAATGTCTGGTTACTTCTTCCTGATCATTTCGCCCTATCGAAAAATCAACATATTGTTCCTAGACTTCTTGGACAAATACTTAATTGTATGGCGGTAGAATTTGAGATAGAAACTTACAAAACAAGAAGTATTCTACACTGAAAGAAAAACTCTTGGTTGGTTCAACTATTTTTAATAGTATTGCAACGATTCATTCAAAATCGTTAAACGAACTACGGAAAGTAGTTATTTTTACTATGTTAATATAGTTAATTTAACGATATAAAAGTAGTTGGCTCTGGTTATACAAAAAATATCGCAAAGTTCATGAAATCAACTGTTTTAATTGTTTCATAACCACGAAAATTAGTTGATAAATAGAAAAATTTTCATCAATTCACTCAAAACTTCAACGTTTCGAATTATCAACTGTTTTTATGGTACTTAAACTACTTCGCAATAGTTGATTTCAACAAACGTAATTCAGTGAGCAACGTCTTTGGAATTACTCTACGCAAAGTAGAATGGTTTCAACATTTGGATGTTTTTCATGCTCCGAATGAAATTGTTTATCAACCACGCGTCATGGTGCATAAAAGTAATCAACAATTTTCTTATGGTTGTTTTAACTATAGCCCTAGTTGATGCAAAAACAACTAAGGCAAACTGTTGATTTTTCATACTCCTCATACTCATACTCCTATTCTATCATAGAAGTTTCATATGCTACATGGCAAAATTGTGTTCAGTTTGCTGTTCGATATAATTCATATTCATGTTATGCTGTGAAGCCTTTATATTTCCTTTCTTCTATTCACAAAACATAAGTCTTCTGTTTGCAGATCACTGTTATAAAGCAGGGAGTCCCGAAAACGAATACGATTGTCCCAATGCCAGAAATTGTTTAGCAGTTTCAATTGTTTTCATAGATGCTGCAGCTTGCAGCTATGCATATAAACTCAATTTCACATCTCACGTCCTGTTTCTATTTAAGGCTTGGATGGATTATGTTGCTATGGTTTATGGCTTATCAATGCTCCTCTAATGATACAAGCATTTAGAGAAAAATATACCAATACATCGCTACCGCCTGAACCAGTACTTTTTTGAACCACGGACGTTGTTTATCAACCACGCGTCATGGTGCATAAAAGTAATCAACTATTTTTTTATGGTTGTTTTAACCATAGCCCGTAGTTGACGCAAAAACAAC
The DNA here is from genome assembly GCA_947369275.1 of Nemotelus nigrinus. Taxonomy (NCBI): domain Eukaryota; kingdom Metazoa; phylum Arthropoda; class Insecta; order Diptera; family Stratiomyidae; genus Nemotelus; species Nemotelus nigrinus. Next base: position 65,236,943 of record OX376372.1, read on the forward strand.
TAAGGAAAATGGTTGATTATACCAAGATTTTTCTTTCAGTGTAAAGCTAAGTCTCAGTCCACTATCTTAGTCTAATATAATCAGCTGTAGGATTGCTTGATATTTTTTCATCTGAGGGCGAAACTTCGGGGCGGATACTAAAAGAGCTCAATCTCTTTGGTTGTGTCCTACTATAAATATAAACTTAGGTATTAGGTGCGTTTATTTGCTTGCCTTATCCAGAACAGAACAATGCAGACGCATTGGAAACAACAACAGCTCCTGTTATGGAAAGGGGGAGTTGTTGTTGTTCCCAATGCGTCTGCATTGTTCTGTACAAACGTCGAACAATTGATTATAGATCATATCAAATATGGTCAAGTTCAAAAATAGCCTAACCCAATTTCGATTGAAAAATCTGAACTGTTCAGATGAAGTTGTAAAACAGAATTGTAAAAGATAATTAACAGTCATGGTTCATTAAAATAGAAAAAACTTATGCTTTTGTCAGCAGGTTTTCACATTTGGTAGGAGACTGGATGCGTCACACTCGACCAATTTTCTCAAAATTTGCCAATTCCTGTTTGGATAAATCAGATAAATCAGACCAGAAAATAAATTTCGTTGCAAGGACGTGCAAAGTAGATAAGGATGAATTCAGAAACCAGTGGAAGAGTGTTACTTTACTTTACATTGTTAAAGGCATGATGAGATACGATAAATTTCAAATGGCTTTGGAGAGCAGATTACTCCCACAGATTGCCGAATGATGCATGATTATTGTTTATGAGTATTTCACAGGTAAGCTCGCTAGTTAGTTTTACTGGGCTTAGGCACTTTTTTTGACTTTAATCAAGTAAAAAAGTTACGATTGATTTCAACAAAGAAAAAAATGGCCGACGGCAAATAGATAACAGTTAAACAAGAACCTATTGGAAGGTCCATTTATGTATGACATTATGAAAAATTGATAAAGGGTAATACCATATATTAAATTTATTTATTTATTTATTGTCTAAATCAACAGATACAAATCCAATTAAAGATTAGACAAGGAATAAACTTATATATAAAAAGAAAAGAGACTATAAATTAAAACTAAACAAAGTATAATGAGGCGGTGAAATTTAATCATAATTCAACACAGATATAACATTAAAAATTCAAAGAGTTACTTTATTTCATACGATAAAACGCAACCTCTTAACATAGTTTTAAAAATGCGTAACGAAGGTGGAAGAGGACCAATATTCAAAGAATTATGTTGCTTAGGCAAGCGTAAAAGAGGAGAGTAAAAATATGTATGAGTACGAGCAAATGGTACGTTGAGGATAAATGAAGACCTGGTAGAATGTACCGGATCACGAACAGAAAACTGCGCTCTGGGGATATAAGTAATAGAACCAGTAACAATTTTATATAGGAGACATTCGTCGAAATACACTCTGCGTGAAATAAGGGTAGGGATTTCAAGGATGGAAAGACGCATACTATACTCACTTTAGGGAATACGGAACTTGAGGAATAGTGAGCGAGTAAATTTACGTTGTACAGACTCAACAGCATCAATTAAGAAACGATAATGAGGACACCAAATTTGACAACAATATTCGAGAACACTACGCACGAAGGAGATGTACAGGCGTACACACGAGGAAATATCAGTCAAAGGTCTGGACGCTCTTAGAATGAAGCCGCACAAGCGCGAGGCCTTGGATGTGACACGCAAAATGTGGACATCAAATTTTAATTTAGTGTCAAACACAACACCAAGGTCCATGAAATTATCAACTGGATGGAGGGAAGAGCCAAGGATAGAATAAGGAAACGTGATCTGGGATAATTTACATGTGAAGGACATCCGGAAACATTTAGCAACGTTAAGGGAAATACAGTTGACAGAGCACCAGATACCCAGAGCAGATAGGTCATCCTGGCAGTCATCCACTGACTCAACCACCCTGTAAATTTTCAGATCATCAGCGTACAAGAGACACGGGGAGCTGAAGAGAGAAGGAAGATCATTAATAAACAGGAGGAAAAGGAGAGGACCAAGAATTGACCCTTGCGGGACACCACAAGTAGGATAAAAGGGGGAAGAAGAACAAGAGTGAAACGTTACAAAACAAGCGCGATCACGAAGGTATGAGGAAAACCAGCAACGGAGCTGACCCGAAATATTGAAACCATCAAGCTTTGAAAGGAGGATTTCGTGGTTCACGGAGTCAAAAGCCTTGGCAAAGTTTGTATATAATACATCCACTTGCTTTTGCTGGTCGATAGCGGAGGCAACAGTATTGGTGAACGAAAGAAGGTTGGAAACTGTTGACCTACCTTTGACGAAACCATGTTGCTCGGAAGCGAGAAGAGGTTCAATTAGAGGGTAAACCCTGTTGTAAACAACTTTTTCGAGAAGCTTACTGAGAAGCTATTGAATCGTGGTGCGAAGCATATTATCGTGGCAGCCCAATAAGCACCATAAGATATCAAGAGTTTTGTCTGTATTAAAAAAATGGGGAAAATTTTGAAAATTGTTTCATTGCTTTCAGAAATGAATGCTTTTAGTTTTTAATGCAGTGAGCAACGATCCTACAGTATGGAAGGAAATAAATAAGAAGCTTTTTGTAGAAATTGACAGCTTCGGCGGAAAGACAGCCTGCATAGCAACGGTAGTATATTCCAGGGCTGTGGAGTCGGGAAAAAAAAAACTTGCGACTCCGACTCCAATGATAAGCCTTCTAAGATTTGCGACTCCGACTCCCGAGTAACGACTCCGACTCCATACTTCTACTCCAAACATTCGTAGCTCTATTATATAGTTAAAGCCAGAAGGTTAAAATCGTTTTCTGTCTTACAATTAGATCATGTTTTCCTACTAGTTTGTTTCCTTTAGTAACATTAAATTATAACGCTACGCTATAGTGTCAAAGAGATTTATTTCGAGTTAGTTCTTCAAAATAATATTGCTTCAATCAGATCTGACATCATCGCTCCTCCGATTTAATTATTCTAAGGGCAGAAAACAAGCATTCCACAGATACTTGAGTCGGGGGCAATGCCGTAAGGAGCAATGCTGCATTTTGGACGATTTCGGGATACTTCGTTATGGCATCTTCTACTTCCAAAGCTGAACTTCGGTCAAACTTCTCAACATCATTCAGTGCCCTATAAAAATCCAATTTCAAGGCTTCCAGTTGCGATGAATTTCCTCCATCGTTACTTTTTTCCAAGCTTTAAGCGCTGCCGCTTTGCTCGTTCTTGTTCGTCAAGATATTTTTCGAATTCATCTTCATAATCAACTTCAGTATTTGACGACTGAATGGCTCCCTGCTGTGGTCCAGCCATGGCTTCACTTTCCGTATACAATCCTTTCATACGAATAGTTAATTCGCATAACCCAATTTTAGCACGCGCTTGCTGATCTTCTATCAGGATAGCCCGGACTGAAGGATCTACATATATAGCAGCTAAAAGGACTTCATTATCTAAGAGAAGAATTTCTCTACGAAGAAGTGAATTTTTTAATGCATCGACCAAGTTTCCATTCATTTTTGAAAGGCGGAAGATAAGACATTTCCATTTTTGTAAAAAAAAAAACCAGGTGTAAGGTCATCTGCCTGAAATTCTTTCGTCATTATATAAGGTTGATATAGCAACTCTAGACGTTTTTTAGCTTCTTTCTAATCCAGTCGAAAATTTAAAAATGGTCCACAAATTTTTAGGCTTGGTGATGAAGAATGCTGGTGAGTCGGAGTCGGCTGATGAAAATTAGCTTAGACTCCGACTCCAACTCCATTAAAAATTGTTCGACTCCTCGACTCCGACTCCACAGCCCTGGTATATTCTGTGTCTCTCTCTCTCTCTTCTCCTTTCCTAATCACATTCAGTTAAGAGTCGCATTCAATAAGTCCTAGTCAGAGCGTATATAATTTTGAGTAGTGCAGAAACTGCGATATTTGCGATACATATTACCGTATCTACGATACTTTTGACAAAAGTGTTAGTAAATTGCGAAAGTTGGATAGCCATATCCGATTTTATCAAATTATACGTAAGTGAAATAGAGAGACATATTAGGATTAGTTGATCGCGAGAAATAGATATTAATATAGTGATCGCTTCTCTTATTCTTCCCTGATACATAAATAAATCAAATAATAAATTCTAGAAAGCGGGGTTGAAGCGAAAGGGGTCGGGTACGTATCATCAAATTTTCGACGTTTTCTTTTCGCTCATTCACATTTGCGCCGGAAGTCCGAAATGAGTGAAATTTTTTGAATATTTTGCGGCACTTTCGCAACAAAACTGATGAAGAAGACAAATGACAAAACGCCCCAATTCGAGCATTGAGTTGACTGATGTCAATGGTAAGATCAACTTTGAAAGAGAATCCAAACGATTTTTTTCTTATTGAGTTGAGCCGTCTTAAGGACCGTGTGAAGAGCGTGTTACCAACATACTCCCATCTTAAATTCAATACATTCTGACCTTACATTTGTCAGTATGTTCCTCTCATTTTTGTTTGTGATAAAGTTTATTTTCAGGTATTAACTGATCTGAAATCACACTTTTTGACAGTCAAAAAACATGGCAGTTTCTGCGCTTCCTACACTGAAAAAAATTCTGTTCATAATAATAATGAATGTAGATCTTCAACTGAAAATTCATTGGTACTATGAACAATTCATAATACCAATGAAAATTTTCATCACAATTTTTTAAAAGTCTATGGACAGTTCATTAATACTATGAATCAACGTTCATCAAATTCGTTCACCTTGTTTAAACGCACAAATACTTATTCAAAGTTTTGTTGCACGTCATACACATCTTCATGGTGCTGAGAAACACTGTCAATAATTTATTTAAGAACTATTTTCTTACTATCAATGCGAAAAATCATTAAATCAAAGAACTAATTCATCAAATTAGTATATATTCTCTGTTTTGACACATTGACATTTTCAAAGTGCGAATCGTGTAAATTAGTTATTGTGCTCCATGTGAAAAGTGAACTTGCAGCCGAAGTGAGGAATCGCTGTAAGTATGCATAGTGTACATTCTCGATTAGTGTTTTGTGTTAAAAAAAAAGGAAGTCAAAGACGTTGATGATGGGCCACCAAGTCTAATCTGAGATAATTTTCAGCAATCGCCAAAGGAGCTGGGAATCTTAGTGGATGCCATCAGGAAGCTGTTAAAAGGAAAAAATAATCAGAGGAGTTTCTGAGAAACGATAAAGCAGAACTCTATACGGAAAAAGGGAAAACGTCCGTACGAACTGCAGTTATTCAAACACAAACTTAAAATTATTTAAGCCTCAGACACGAAACACAGAATAAGAACAAATCTCACAAAATCAATCAGATTCCAGTAAGTTTTTTTGGAAAATTAATAGTATAGAGTTTACATTATTCGAATTTTTCAGATCCAGAAGTAGATGCAGAACTGGAGCTTGAGTTGTAAAAGTGATGTCAACAATGAGGATAATTTTTTTCGAATGCATTTTTTTTTAGAAATAATATTTATTATATTTAACTAATTATCATATTAAAAATTTCATAATGCAAAAAAGTCTCTTTTCTTAAAAAAAATTATGAATTCGCTTACAGAATATAAAGCTCTATCCATAAAATGTTCCAGCTCATGAAAAGTGTAATCTCGTTCATTCATCAATATTACGAATCGTGCTATAATAACCAAATCCAAACATTACAAATACGTTCATCAATATTACGAGATTTTTAAGAAACTAGCCAGCAATGGATTTAGAAGAAACTAGCCAGAGATGCATAGCAGTAATGAACAGTTTCATCGATGCTATTGAAGTAACAATGAACGTGTTCATTGTGACAATGATTTGATTTCTTCAATTATTTCAATGTATGAGTGTTAGCTCAACACGAGAAAATTGAAGAACGGCTGTTCATTATACGAATGAACAGCTGCATCGGTTGGAAAATAATGATTTTTTCATTGTAATGATGAAAATATTCATCAATTGCATGTACCTTTTTCGTTCAGTGTAATAATATACCCTAAATCCTGGTATGAAGAAATGTTTATGAAACAACAGCAAACTAAAACAGTTTGTGGACATTACTGCTAAGCTGAATGGTTTCTTGATTAATTTGTTAAAAATTAATTTACTAAAAATTGATTTATTAAAAACCTGACAGCGTTATCATATTCAAAAGCAATGGGCGTTGAAGGGCTATACGATTTAAGCCTGAGAATGGGTGAATCCTAGAGCACTGTTCAAGTGTTATATACCTTAAGGTATTTCACCAAACCCGATATAAACATCTGAATTGTAGATTTAATGTTCTAGTCATTAACCGCTAAAAACCGCTATGCAGCGTTTCAATTTTTTTGTTTTTCTTTCTCGACAGCGAAAACAAACATTCTAAGGCAACTGTTTTACATACAGTTATTGAATCATGCTATTTCGTGCGAACGGATGCAGGCTTTTTGCACAATCAACATTAATCAAAATGAAAAGAGTTTACTTGTTTTCTACCATAAATGAAGCGAAAGATGATAGTCCAAATATTCGTAAAAAAATAGAGAAATGCCCTAAAAACAAATTTCAGTTTGCAAAATTTTCATAAGTAATAGCTTCAGTTTTATTTGGCAAATATTTCAACCGGATTTATGATCAGTAATCAATAACTTTTTCAGAGCAAATCGTTTGAAGTAAAACAGTTAAAATTTGTATATTCGTGCCGACAAATACTTAATAAAATCTATTTAGTAATTTCTATTTGCACTAGCCATGGTCATCAGCCGCTGAAAGTTCTTTCTTTTCGAGTTAATGGTCAAATCCATCACTATCGTAGATAAAATTTGAAATGGAAAACTACTTTCAGCCTATACGCTTTCCCTATTCAAACTACAACACATCATGCAGATTTATGCAATTTTTCATCAAATCAGACCATAAAGGTCACTTTTATCTATGAAAGGAAAACCGTATATTACCAGTCTATGAAGCGACTGGCAGACTAGTGTGCTTCTTGTCTAAGTAACAGTCATTCTGAAATACGAGTAAACAAGAGAGCGACACAAAAAAAAAACTTATGAATCTGACGGTAACCTTAAAAGAACTTGTTATTGTTCGCGAAAGAAGGCCAACTATAGCACAGATCGTCAGTGAGTCTATTTCGCATTGTTGCACTCTAATTATCTTAGGCAACGTGGCGTGGCATTAGTAGTGTATCTATCTTACCGGCTAAAACTGTGAGATTTGAGCGTGCGAGTGATATAAGTACACATCTATGCCTCATGGTAGCTTAGTAGAACAATATGAGATTGTTCAAGTCAAATCGTTGGGTTTTTATGAACAGTTTCACACTTTTAAGGAATTGCATGAGCACACGATAGATTAAACCATGCAGGTGAAGGGATTACAAGCAATATGATCGTTGTGTATGAAGATTAGAAGAATCAGCTTCGGATTTTTGGATTTTAAAGTCTAAATAAGGGTTTCAGTAAAATGTTGTATATAAGTGGTTAAAATATTTTTTTTCGCTGACCAATTTTTCAACTTCAGGCTCATAGCTGACCAGCGTCAATCACAGTAAAAATTTTCGCGAAAAACAATCGAAACTGAAAAATTAATTTAAAATTGAAAGTTTACAAGGTCCTCCGAGCCACTAAAACCCAAACTTAACTTTTCCAGTCTACCCGATTATACTTCACTTGAATACAAGCCATCAAACCTCCCATTCACGAAATATTCGTAAAACCTACAAATCACTTTACCAGCGATGACCTTATCGCTTTACCAACCGATACTCATTCAATTGATTCATTCAAATATGGCCAGGAGGAAAGTACTAAATACGTTTACTTCGCATTGTTGTCCATTGAAAACTTCGTGTTCTGCTAATTGATGGAGATTAGTGAAACCCCGCGATGGGTGGATGGATATTAAGTAAAACTTCGGTATGTCATCTTTCAATTGACGAACAAAGCCGAGTCGAGCAAAAAAGCCCAACAGAACAGCTCAAACATCGACCTTGATCATTTCAATTTCGTAACGAGCGCGCAATTAACAAGATTCAATGGTTGCTTGTTGCATTCGAATGATAGATACGTTCCCATTATAGTTATTTTATCATCTTTCTCCGTTTGATTTAACTATTGTTTATTCAATAATGTAATTTCGAGGAGAGAGATCGAAACAGCACGCCAGTGCTTGAAGCGCTTATATAAGATAAATTGATTTCGTAGTATTTTCGCAGATTGCGAATAATGATATATTTGCGATTTTTTTTTGCTGATTCAAGTTGTGATTTCACTTCACGTTGCAAGCTGGGCACTTAGAGATGACATAAATTCGATATGAGTCTTTGCGACGAAGTGGGCCGACAGGAAAACAATTAAAATTCTGTATGTGGTCATAGGGGAAAATTACGCTGATTGCGGAAAACACTTTGACCAGATAGAGTTTTGCAACATCATTTCTGAGCTTTTCAAGTAATAGATATCCCAGAAAGATACACATGTCAGCGTCAAGTGATTATTGATTTAATTGATGCGAAGCGATGTTTGATTACACGAGAATGAACATGCGGTATGTTTTGTTATTAAAATCTTAAATTTCTTCACAGGGCTACTGTGCAGAGCTACTGTGAGAGTCATGAGTGACGGATCGTGAATGGTCCAGAAAAATGTAGGTTTACTGTGAGTAAGAAATAAGTAGTCCTCGACTGACAATGAGGAGGGAATGCTTTAGGAACCCAATGAGCTCTCTAAGTCAGGACGAGTGTCTACGTCTAACCTGGCCTAAGGTATATAAGCTACGGGAAGGAACCCGGAGCGGAAGAGTCACCAGTGGATTCCAGCGTTTGCTTTTATAGCAATGAATACTACAAATAACGACATCGGTGAGCAAATGGAGAATTCTTTTCGATGCAGCGCGCTTCTACTTCCATCTGCCCGATGCCAGGGCGGCATATCTACGTAACAGCCTCTCTACGGAGAGCTGATGTATTCACTAAACTGGTGAACCTTATTGCGTATCTTATGGAATATTTTAACTCACTCCACAAGGTTCATAACGCGATTAAGTATCGAGTACAAACAGTTAGTTCTATTTACAAAAGGTATGAAACGCGCGAATGGCACATTGGGCAGAGTAAGCGCTGCCACGACAAACACAGGTACACAAACTACACAGAACGCACCTGTCAATGAAAAGTCCACTTCACCAAGTGTCATATCTACTAACTTAATTGTCTGATTACATGAGGCGCAAGTTACTCCTAAAAGGAAAAGGGTAAAGAAACCATAGAAGTTGTTCCTAGCGTAAAACCTTGTAGGAAACCAGAAAAATTCTTGGTCAACTAGCAAAGAGAAAAATGACGAATGGACTAAGGTCGAAAAATCTGAAAAGAATTTGCAACAGAGGCCTCACCTGGAGACAATGCTTATCATCTTTAAAAAAAGGGCCTTTTGCGGACGTGTTGTGGAAAGCCAAGGTGGACCGCGCCATATAACGGAACTGAGTACGATGAATTCAAGAGAAAAATGGCTTCTCTTGATGAACCGGCAAGAGAGGCACACGACGAATCGAAGTTGTGTGGAAGACGGATAAGAGGATCATGGAGCCAAAGACTGCACCAAGGACCCAAACTGTCTCTTCTGAAGGGAGAGTAAAGGTTGTGATAACAAGTACATTACGCGTAGCAGTAGATGTCGTTTTTAAGAAAGCGATAAAAGATCATAGAAATCAACCTTAATTATTGTCTAACAGCGCATGATTTTCTTCAAAATGAACGGATATTAGTAACATAGAAATGGAAGCGGGGTTACACAGCCCGAAATTCATACCCAGCGAGTTCGACGCTTGGACGGACTGGAGAAGCGGGAAAACTAACTATAGAGGACAAGTGCTGCTGAGAGATTTCTCGCAGCTAAATATTATATCCGCTAACAATGAGGAAACCAACGCATTCAATAGATGAGATCTAGGTGGTTCGATTGTTGATCTTACATTTCTGTGCAATGTTTTAGTAAAAGACCTACAGTGGCGAGATTGTGACCATCAAGCCATAAATGCTATGGTTAACTTGATAAGACCACAACGTTATCGAGTGTCCAGAGCGAAAGAGTGGTTTGGCTGATCGTCAAAAAAGACGAAGAAACATTCCTGGAAATGCTAAATCCGATCTTAGAACTGGATTAAACTGCTACGATGAAGACGAAGTGAGTCGTCATTGTGATTTAACAAGCATTTGGCGCTTTCATGCCACGAAGTTCTCCTCTCAATCTTAGGAATGGTAGAATGCGGAAACTGTGGAATCCGAAAAAATATTCCAAAAATATCAAGTGATAGAAAAAAAAGTCGCACCAACAGCTTAGATGACGAAGATCTCCAGCGTCAATACAAAAACGCTTGGAAGAAGCGTCAACTTGTGACTTTAAGAGCTTATTAGGGAAAGATGGCACGTACAAAGCTTCAAATAACGTGTCAAATCACTTCAGCAAATCGTCACAACTATATTCTCACATGATTTGGACGAACGCTTGCCGTTAATACAGTTAGGCCCGGAAAAAGTTCCTATGGCAAGCAGGAAAAGATGTGGTAGCCATACGGTAAATTGGTGCCAATAAAGCGCGTGAGTTTTTCCGATGTATTTAGAATGTGCCTAAAGGAAGGCGTTTTTACAAGTATTGCAATCAACAGATGAATAGGCCATATACGAGCGGTTGATGTCACAAATTGAAAGCAAAAGGGGCGATCAACTGTGAACGCTGTCCGGATGGTAACAGAAGAAATGCCGAAGATAAGGAAGACTATTGCGCTGTGGTTACGCTAAGATTGAGGAATGCCTTCAATTAAACGTATTTTAGACGCTTTGTTATATAACGGGATGCCATGCTACTTAGCAGGTGTTAGGAAAGAATAATATGCTGTGGGTCGAACTAAGGATCAAAACTTTCAATCAATTTATTCTAGTGCAATGTTTTCTAGCTTTTGAAACCAAATATCTGAATTTGAAGGCCAATTTCTTTTTTAGAAGCTAGATATATTTTAATTTCTTGATAAACCTCGATTTTTGTGGACTGATAGACACTGATTACCCTCGGAATATCGATATCTGCCAAGAAATTGAAATATATCTAGCTTGGAAAGGAAAATTTGATTTTTAAATTAAAATATTAAATCAAACCTTTACCTGGTGACAACGGCAGTACCGCAGGAATCTGTTATTGGTCTACTGTTACGAAGCATAATGTTCGATGGGATGGCTCACTTGAAAACAAAAAGACATCTTTTGTGACTCCAGCACCCACTAGAATATGCTTCCCAATATTGGCGGCCCAGACTCAAGTCAAAGACTATGGATTTCGAGAGTGGTGAGCCCTATATTACGGAAATGCAGCGCCGGTGTGCGCATCAACAATATAAATACAAAAAATGCTTTTCATATTTCAGGAATGAGCAACACTATTGTTGCCAAAACAAATTTGACAGCTGCTCCTTGAAATTTGACATATTTTAGCATTAAAGTACTCGGAACATATTCACGTGCCAGCGCTATTGGTGTGTTAACAGTACCTTGAGAAACTCACTTTGGCCAAAAAACAGTCGACTGTATAGGTCTTTCAAGGCGAGCCAATCCCAACAAAATCTTTTAACATATGAAGCACTTCGAAGCAAATACTTCTGTTTCGTTTTAAAAAAAACTGTACATGTCACCATTGTATCATTAAGTGATACACCACCACTTGTTTGCCAAAAATGTTCGGCCAAAAGATGAAAATCAATCATTGAAGACGGATTATTCTTCACCATAACAATGCGAGCTCTCACACATTGGAGCCGTTTTTGAGCACATACAACATCGGGCCATCCGTAATATAACCTTATTTAGCTTCCCATGACTTCCTTTTATATAAAAAAAAAAATGGCGGTGCTAAAGTTTTCCAACGCATAAAAAAGTTGTAAGTGCGTTCAAAACGCACATTTTGGTGGTGTCTCAGAGCTGTAAAAATGGTTCAATGATTTGAAAGCATCCAAAAGTGCACTGGTCTTCATGGGGATTATTTCAAAAAACAAGTCATTTGTGATAAAAATTATATTTTCTTATTTTCTATCCCCGAAGCAACCCTCGTATTCTTCTTCTAAAACTGCGCCAAATAATATTTCTATTGCTACTATATCTTCTTTTGTCAGTATAATTCTGCTCCTAATGTTAATAATATAATCCTTAATCTTATGTTTGCCAACCTATTTCTTGCGTCTATTTGTCTATGTACTACTCTTTCATTTGAAGTACTGATTCTTTTAGTTCCTACCCCAGGACTAAAAACGCATCTACGGTGTTCTAAAGTGGATCCTTTGTTCGCCTGTATATCGCCACTCTTCAAATTTAGCATTATAATTGTGTGTAAGCATGGTATGCGTCTTTTTTAACCTTCAACATACGGTTTCCGCAAACATGTATATAATTGTTTTTATTAGCATTTATTACAAAATGGCAGCTAAATGGTAATATAGAGCACGTGGGCGTCATCGACTGATGGTTATCGAGGATGCAATTTGAATCTTGAGAAATGGCAGCTGGAAGCAACATCTAGAGCTCTGATACCGAGTCCTACCTTCGACTTCCCCAAAGAGGTGATTTTACATCTTATGGCTGCCGGGAATCTCCATGGCATTCCGTATCCGTATTATGAACGTTTCTAACGAAGGAAAGTGGGGATAAGTTTTACCGGCTTCAAATCGGTAACATTAACCAGACTGGCCTTTCAAGCTGAGGGTTGGGCAATAGGCCAGTAACGCGTAACATTCACGAACCAGATAATTTGCTTTGTATAGTTGGATAGGATTAACGGAAACGACCATGCAAATGAAACATAGACTACTCTATTGAGACCTATGATGTGGAAATCCTATCTACACTGGGGTTATTAAGGCCGTTCTGGAACAGGTGATAATATACAAAAAGAAATATGCTCGCTGTGTAGGAAACAAGGCTCTTTGGTGCTGAGATTATAGACATAAGACCGTACACAATCTTCAAAAGCAAAATCTCATTTGGAACTCATGAATTTGGGGTAGCCTTCATCGTGGACAAAAAAAAAATAAAGCCGAATATAATCGACTTGAAGTCTGTCAACGAAAAATTGAGTACGATTTGCATTCGTCCATTTTCGTAATCAGATCGGTAGCATGCTGATTCAAAACTGGTGCGTCTCTAATATTCTGGATGTATGATCTTTCTGTGGGGCCAACTGCGGCTCTGACCAGCGCGTTATCATAAAACAATCATTAGACCTATGTTATTGTACAGAAGCGAAACCTGGATGCTGATTCAGGCATCTCAAAAAGCCACAAATACGTTTTAAAGGAGGAAATTCGTAGAAGCTTCGGCTTAATAAGGCAAGAAAATTAATTTAAATGAATTAATTCCGTAATGCTGTCTTAGTTTGTTTTTCATACTTTCTAAACATTATATTACATATTTTCTTCCAAATTATCGACTATAAAATTTATTCCTGACCTTATCTTTAATTAGATGCAGTAAATAGATAAGCAGAGTGTTAGTAGATGAATAAAAAACTTATTATAGGCTTTCGGTTAGATTTGAACCAGGTACCACACACGATAGCAGCCATTCTGCTACACAAGCTTCAATTATGATATCAAGGCCGAACGTACTCAATTTTAACAGTTTTTTGCTCTTTATTGATAAATTATAATGATAAATTGTACATATCAATGTAGCATAATCTTTCGAAACCATTTTGTTTTCAGCATACATTAACAATTCAATATATAGCATTTTCTGTTCTCCTTTTTGTAAGTTTTGATGCATTTTTTTAGTGCATTAATTAATATGTCAATTCTCGCTACCCATAATCTTTTAATTGCTGAATCGGCAGAACAAAGTCATAAATTTCAACGAGGCATTTTATCTGTACAAACGGTTATTGCTTTTGTTATCACACTCCAGCCACAAAAAAAAAATATTGAAAACATTTTTCGCATATAAATCTCTTCTCCTCACTGATAACATTTTTTCAAAGAACACATCGGCTCATATATTTATATACATTGTGATAATAAGATAAAAATGGCATCGCCGCCAAGATAGATTATTTCTACGAAAAACTTCACCGTAAATTGATTTTAATTTTTAATTGTAGAAGATTTTTTTCAGAGGGAAAACAATTCGCATTCCTATCATATTTGTCGGTGGATTTAATCATTTACAAATTAAACTCAAATAAAAATATATTTCAATAGGAACTTCGTAATCCCAAAAGTGATTCATAAGGTATTTTCAAACATTGGAAATAGAGAGGGGTTTGTAAATGTTTAAAGATAGAAGAAACTAGTCAAAGGAATGAGACCTCGTCAGTGGCCAGTGAAGTTGTTTGTCAAAAAGTTCCAATGCACTGAATTAAAAGTCTTATAAGAATTTAATATTTGACAATGAAATTCGCCTGCCGCCGACGAAGTTCGTGGTATTTTTGTGTACAACATAAGATGGGATTAAAGTTGTAACTTTCTTATCATTCATAACGTTAAAAGTATTTTTTTGGAATACAATTTCCTGCAAAAAAATACAAACCAAATTAAATCGACACTTTTTAAAACCGTTTGCTGAACACGAGTAGTTACTATTGAACCAATCATTACACCACCGTTTTAGCGTAGATCGTGTTTCGCTCACATGAGCACTCTATACGCTGACGGGGCTACTGAACTTTTTCTTACTACGCACGCAGGGCATCACTACTTATATCATCATTCTTTCTTCAACATCTTTGTTATAAACTACATATGAATGTATGGTTTTAAAACCGATCACTGATCGCATATACTTTTGTTTACCGCATTTTCTCCAATCTTTTTTCTACTTTATCATCGCACTGGTAAATGTACCGTGCATTATGCTCTCTACACCACAATCATCATATATCGACGAGCGATCAGTATCTCTGTGGTTACATGAATCCCATAATTCCTGTGCGTAACCGTATCCGCATGTAGTAAGTTACACAGAGATTACGTGCATTATACTTTAGCGAGATCTTTTATTTTCTGCCATTGCGGGAGACTTACCATCTAGTTCCCTCCATGCACCATACCGCACAGTTCAATCGCCTCTAGATCGACAGCAGCCAGCCAGCCTAGTCGTATCAGCGATCGATAAAGTTCGATTAGATTTCAAAAGAAGAAGGCATGCCACACTACAGCTCGAGATCATATCAAAGATCACTTCGAAACACAAAGATTGCAAATTGAGCCAGGAATATTTGCTTGTAACGTATGTGCCATCACAGCATCGATCTTATGTGAACTCTCAGACTAGCTTGTAAGCAATCCAGCCAATAGTAAGATCGATTGTACGATCGTGTCATTATTTAATCGGATTAAATTAGAAATATGGTACAGATTATGAAGGAAAGACGGACATGTAGCCCGTAGATGGGAAGGCCATTGCTATTGCTCTACACTGGTTACAATTTCGCCTATCTGAATTTAATCAAGTTCAAATACTCGTTGAATTAATTCTGAAGAAATTATGTTTGATCGGGGAAGTCAAACGATCGATAATAATTCTTATGGATAATGTAGATTGCGCCAGTCGTTTGAGTTGATTGATGTGACGGCTACGATTGACATGTTTTCAATTTGGCGGAAGCCTAATGATTTCGGACAAGGTCATTGCAATGGCACGATTTTCGAGATCAAGAAAACTATGCTAGCTGTTATTGCTAGTGGGCTGGTCAGGCTCATTGATAATGTTGTCGAATTACAGGCGGAAATACAGACGGTTTCAGCAAATTGATGAGTTTTTAGATGGAAAATGAAAATTTAAAATATCAAAATTATAATACCAGATCATTTATTTGGGATGAAG
This sequence comes from Nemotelus nigrinus, assembly GCA_947369275.1. Lineage (NCBI taxonomy): Eukaryota > Metazoa > Arthropoda > Insecta > Diptera > Stratiomyidae > Nemotelus > Nemotelus nigrinus. Next base: position 65,252,806 of record OX376372.1, read on the forward strand.
GCGAAGATCAAAGCTTGCTAGTTAGGTATCAAGACTCTATGTTTGGTTTTTTGAATAAGACTGCCGGATACCTAAATGAATTACTTTCCCTTATACCAATGTTCAATTGTCTGAGAAGTAGTTGGACGATTTGTTGGATGAGCGGTGATGCATACGGAGCGGGCATACTGATGGAGACAGTGCAAGGAAAGAGGCGAAAAACGTTAATTATAGTAATATATTGGCTATGAATAATGCGATTCGTCTAAATAGTACCCCAACCACAGTTACTTCAAGCTCAACTACTTTATTACATCATGTAATCACTATAGTTAGCACACAACATATTACTTTTAATTTAGAATATTCCAAGTTGCGAGATTTAAATCATACACTAATGTATAACAGCATCTGGTGGCAAAAAACAGCTGCAACTTTAGTCAGAAAGAAATTTCAGTTTTATATAAGCGACTATATGTTGACTCGGTGATAAACAAAATCAATGAAACCCATGGTGAAATTTATTCAAGGACATAAGAAGCATCACTTAAGATGTAAAACAATCAGCTACATCTATTAAAGAAATAAGATTTAGGAGAGTCATTGGTTGGATTACTAAAGATTTAATTGAAGATATAAAAAAAAATTTACTTCAAAAAATGAAAAGGGTTCCACATGATCCCAAATCCAAATTTGATAATAAATCTTTGAAGAAAAGGGCATGTTTAATGATTAGAATTGCAAAGAAGGACTATATTAGAAAACAATTTGCTTTTGTTGTGGATTGGAAAGAACTATTGTTAGGCATTAAGACAAAGCTAACTTGCTCAACACTACCAATAATTTGGTAGATCGTTTCAGCTCTGTAGGTAAAAACCGCTACAAACGCTCCGACAAGGAGAATCGCAAAGTGCATTGTAGACGAATGTAGGGCTTTAGGGAAGATTAGCGATAGAACGATTAAAAATCGAGACGAGGTGATAGAGCGACTTGGAAGAGTGGCAGCAATAGGGGAAGATGAGCTAGTTCTATCATTTGATGTCAACGATCTATTCCCAAGCGTGCCGATAAAATAAAGCACTCGCCTTCTTTGAGGACTGGCTATTAGAGAAGAATAGCTCACTGGAAGGGAAGAAGAGGACTAAAGACAATTTGAAACTTGCTTCTGTTTAAATGAATGAAAGTTGCTTTACTTTCAGGAGGAAATACTTTAAAGCTATGAAAGGTGTTGCCACGGGAAATCCTTTATCGCCACTAATGAGTGAGATATTTATGGACAGACTGGAGAACAAACTTTATGAAGAAGGTTCGCTTTCTCGTGTCTGGTTGAGATATGTGGGCGACATTCTATCCATCGTAAAAAAGGATGCTTAGGCAGAAACTTTGGAGAAGTTGAACCAAACACATAAGAATATCCAATTTTCAATGGCAGTTGAAAGCAACTACCCTTCTTGGAGTTAATGCTCATAAGAAAAGAAGGTTTTCTTATGTTTAATATCTACCATATCTGTTTAATATCTACGTCTGATCATTGGCATTCCCAAAAAAATGGCGTCCTTTAACTCGATGATCCACCGGCTATTAACAGTGCCCATGGATCAGGAAAGTTTTAACACCGAAGTTAAGTATATTATAGATACCGCGAGAAAAAATGGGTTTGACGAGAAAATAATTGGAAACCTTGTCAAAACGAAGAAGCACAAAATAGAGCGTGATCTGTTAAGTAAAAAATAGCCATAAGAGTTCCAATATTTTTACATCAATATTAAAAGAAAAATGCAGGAACTTCTTGAACGCTTTGATATAAAAGCAGGTCCAACCAGTAGGGTCAAAGTATCAAACTAGGTGATTAGATCTCTACTACTGTTCAAACATGCTACGATCTTCTTTCTTTGCATTTTTTATCAGTTTATGCTTCATCCCCTGCCAACTTGATCTCAGTTGAACTTCGTGGCTATTCATCATTTCTAATTGCTTCTCTGACTGCATCTGCTATTGAAAAAAAATTGCGAAAAACTAAAATCATCTTTTACTGATTGTCTTCCAAAAATTATCTTGAAAGGGGCCAATAAGTCTTTAAGTTTCCCACTATCTATTATACTCAACAAAAACATTTGTGAAAACATTTTCCCTGCTTCCTCGAAAGCATCTTTTATTCACCCCATTCTTAAGTCTGGCGATATGATTTGTGCTGCTAATTACCGTCCGATAACGCTTTCTCCAGCTTTTCCCAAAATTCTGGAGTATCATTTTCATAATATCATTGCCGCAGATTGTGGACCCCTTTTTTTATCCTGACCAGCATGGATTCCATAAAGATCGCTTTACATCCACGAATTTAGTAGGTTTCACGAATTACATTGTCAAACCTCTTGATACACGCTATATACATATACTGAATTTTCCAAGTCATTTCACAATTTGCACCCTAACATTCTCCTGTCCAAATTACAGCCACTTCGATTCTCCTCTACGATAATACTAAGGATTGAAACCTGTCAACTCCTTTAAAACCTAAAACTAGAGTTCCTAAAGGATATAGACTGGGCCCTCTTCTATTTTTCTTTTATGCAAATGACCAACCGCCAATTCTTTTAACGCTGATGATCTCGAGTTGTAAGATTACTCCAAGACTGCTGCCTCCTTCATTCGAATCTGTTCACACTTGAAAACTCGTGCCAAACTAACAACATTGCGCTAAATATTAAAAAGTGTGACGCAATGGTATTTTTTCAAAAAGCTAGTCCGCTGATGTAAAATTATATGATAAATGGTCACATACTGCATTTCCCTACATATTTCTGTCATCTTTGACACTAAACTAATATTTGATTTACATAATTTTCGATATTGTCAATCGTGCCTTTATTTTTACATTACTTTTAAATCTTCTCTTCTTCTGTGCACATCTCTTCTGATGCCGCGTTTAAACGCATGGCCAATATCGACGAGTCGAGTGGTTAAATGGTCACCTTGTCTATTCTCGCCTGTTTTTTTCACATGCGAAAACATGGTGGGAAGTAATTTCCCTAGTTCCTTGACGAAACGTTCGCCATGTGTGTAAACGAGGAATTATATCACTCTTATGCCGAATTTACACAAAGACAAATGTTGGCGAGCTGAGAGTGTAAATAGTCACCTCGTCTATTCACTCCTGTTTTTTTCACATGCCAAAACATGGAGGGAAGCAATTTTATGCCGCAATTACACTCTCCCCGAGACATGACAAATGTTGACAAGGTATTCTCGGCTGTTTTTTTCATGGCAAGCACACGTGTGTAAATGGCTTCCTCGTCGGCTCTTGGCTGTTTTATGAAGGGATAATGAGCGTTTTATGGCTGTGCCTGAGTGTTTATGGCCGTCTCGTCCTACCTCGAAGCCGCTGGAAACGAAGTCGGGTTTACGCATCGAATCTAAGGGATTTGAAAAAAGGTCTGATGCTGACTTCGATGATATTTACAAAACTATTTGGTTTGCCCATGAAATCATGTGCAAGATGCATCATATCGGACAAGATGCATCATATCGGACAAGATGCATGCATACGAATGGGTACAAGGCACACTGTTCGAATGTTTGTAAACAAATTTTTGAACAGAGAAAATGCAATCTAGCTGCACGATAATACCACTCAAATTTCACACACAAATGCATAATGGTGCGAAGTTTAAGTGTGCAGATATGCATATCGTGTGGTAGGTAGTTATCCTTTCATAAGATAAGCCATGCTCGTCTTGCTGAACGTCTTGTCGATTTTTTTGCCGGGCGCCCTCACGAAACGTTCGTCCTATGTATAATTGAGGCATTACAAGTTGCTCGACGAAACGATCGGGGCGAATGGAATTGCGCCTTAAAGCAACCAAGTCAGTCCGACGTAAGTTTACTCAAATTCTACTTTACAAACATAACTCTGATCGATTGACTTTAATATTTATTGACTTTTGTTATTTCAGCCGCTGTCCATTCAACATATTTTCTTATGCCGCATTTACACGCATGGCAAATGTTGGCGAGCGGAGTGTTTAAATGGTCACCTTGTCTATTCTCGCCTGTTTTTTTCACGTGCGAAAACATGGAGGAAAGTCATTTGCCAAGTTCCTCGACGAAACGTTCGTCATATGTGTAAACGCGGCATTAGGTCAGCGTTTTTTTGTTTAAACTATGTTCAAACATCCGAAACTATCCTACTTTCGATGAATTCAACTCTGTAATCATTCCCGCGATACTCGGTGCTTGGAAACGTTTACAATGTCATTTGCAAGGTGTTCTATTTCTTATCTTGCATAGACTATTGAGGAGTCATAATGCTTTGGAGCTTGGTCCTCTGAATTAGCTATGTATAAGCAGCAAAATCGTCGACATGTAATTGGAGTTTTCTGTATATTGATTATACATATATAAAATAAAATATGAAAGATCTTCTTTGCTTTGCACCTTTTGGATTACTACTAACTTTCTATCAACTAACTTTATTCTCCATATTTTCTCTATCCATAGGCTCTGTAATGAAACTGACATCATTGTTGTATGTTAAGATTTCTTTTGAACAACTAAAATTAGGTCCCAACTTCTTTCGAAAGATGCTGATAGAAAACTAATGTAACACTGGAATATTGAACAAAACAATTTGAAGCCAATTCGAATTCAAACTTTCGAGTTAGTGACCTAAACTACAAAGCAATTATCAATTGAAAGTTAATCAATGAAACCCTCTCATCCAACAACCGCAAACGTAACAAAAACCCACCAACATAACTATGAATTCGCATTCTGCCAACTAAATTCCGCACATTATTCATATGACCATGCACGGTCGAAATAAACGAAAAGAACGTAGGTTTTTTTTAGTAAAAATCTCAAATTACTACTGTTTCATAACAGGAATTACATTACACTACATTTTTTTTTGCTCTCCACGTTCAAAACAACATGCGATATATCTAAAGTTTCCATCCATTAACGAACCCGATTTGAACCAATCTGTCCATATGTATACATAGGAACCTACATTTCTGACATTTCAATTAATAATTGATGTATCACTTTGCAACAATCTGCGAATTTATTATGACTATGATTGTGCAGTAACACACACCAGCCGACCATCTGTGCCTCTTGCTATCTATCTATCTGTCGATCGCTAGTTGGTCGGATCGGACTGTCTGTCCGACTGTACTCGAATGCGAGAATCTTTGTAGAAAAAAAACTCTCCATTATCGGTTCTTTATTTGTGCTTACCGGTTCCCGTGTCTCTTGAATTTTTCATAAGACACCGCCAATCGGTGGTTGCATTACAATGAACAGCCAAGCAAAAATACACTCATTACACTCTTCTCTAGCCTATGCATTTCGATTTTTAGATTAACTCACAAATTTGGATTTTCACGATGAAAATGCACATTAATTTTCCATGCGAAAATAATTGTATAAAATCGAAGCCTAATGAGCACGCGAATCGATTTTTTTCTCAAAACGGTACATAGTACCCGTTTAAGGTTGATGGCATTTACTATGTGTGTTACGGTAGTGTAAAAATTCTCAGATGTTTGATATATTTTTCGTTTCCACGATATCTGGAAAAATGAATTATTCAAAAAGTTGCATAATGCTATGGATAGCGACACCGCGACGCGGCAACTGTGTTGTCGTCGTTTCATAAAAAACACGATTTTGTAGTGCGGTTTAATCCATTTGTGGATTATGTAGGTGCACTGGTAGAATGATGGGAATGTAACGATGGATGCATATAGATATGCTGCATTGGCAGGACTCAAGTTAAGGGGGAAGTTTGGGTTGGAGAAGTAGTTAAAACATCATAATCAGTTTTCAAACTGCTACTTTTGTCGAAACATAAGTATCTCGTCTAAAGCACTTTATTTATTCGTTTGAATGAATAAATAAAGCAGACACAGTCCAATTTTTCTGTAGAAGCGTTAAAAATAAATGAAAAAGTAAAAACCCGCACAGTAAAATAAAAATTCAAGAAGATATCAATTTAAATAACAAATAAATCCAATTATACAAAAGTAAAATGCAAAAAAAATAGATGAAGCGACAACTTTGGAAAATAGTTTCAAACTTTGTCATTGACTAGGGTTAAGAACCAAATTTGTGTGAGCGGTTTGGAGGAGGGGCAGCTGGCAGGCCAGAAAGTAACCCCAGCTTACCATAGTTTCCCAGCTCCCTTCATAGGTGAAAAAAGGCTTTCTTCTGCATACGCCTGGCATTCACAGAGGAAATGCCCCGCAGAGTTAGCTTTTTTTTAAGCAGAATAGGCAAACTTCATCCTGCACAACATCTTTTCGGTACATATTTCCTCCTTTTCCCAAAAAATGGAATGAGCAAATACGATCGTCACACCTGTAACAGAAGCTTTCTTCAATCGCTCTGCAGGCTGCTCCCACGATAGCTAATATTTCTGCTCGAAAAACAGAAAGATGCTCTCCGAGAAAAGAGTCCACCTGCCATCCTATGGATGAAGATAAACAGTAGCTGCAGATCTAGCATCTGTATTCGTCTTTGAAGGATTTCTATTTATTTAATCATATACAACATACAGATTACAATCCAATTACAGGCTGTCAATTAGTTAATACTAGCATTTAACATAGTTTTAAATGTTTCAAAGGATTGAGGTAAAGAACCAAGCTGAAAAGACATATGTTTTCGTTAACCTTGGTTAAGGAGAATTAAAGTAGACTGACGATCTCGCAAACGATATTTTAAAAGGTTCCGGGCACTGAGTTTCCCGCGATTTATTACGGAATTTGATATCTTCACAAATAGGATCACGTGAAAGATTGTGACAGGTTTGGGAAAAAAAAGCATTGATCGTGATAGATACGGTGGGAAGAGAGTGTGTGTATCAAGCTTGAGAAAGGAAAGAGATCATTATTATCTAAACGGGGAATACCGTGCTTGTAAAATAACGAACGATTGAATTTCGTTTGTACGGATTCAATGTATTTTTCTATCACATTCATATTGAGGAAACCAAACAACACAAGCATATTCCAGAGCTAACCGGACAAGGGAAGAATATAAAAGTAAGGTTAGTTGCATGATCGAATGTTTGCGACGATCTTAAGGTAAAGCCTGGCAGTTTGGAGGCTCGATTGACCGAATCCGAGATATGAACATGAAACCTGTGAGCTTGTTGTCAAACATAACCCCAAGGTCTTTGACGTAAGCAAGAGAAGATACCACATGGGTATCCAACGAGTAATAGAATACAGTAGGCTGAGTTTTATGAAAAAAAACAGTGTTTGGCATTTTTTTGTATTCAGAAGAATCTTGTTTTCTTTACACCAGCTTTCGAGGATTGTAATGTTGAATTCAAGAAGGCTACAGTCATCGATGGACTTTATGGTCACGAAAAGATTCAGATCAACGGCATAAAATACATATTCACCAGAAAGAAGCGGTGGCAGATAATTCATTTAAAACAAGAAGAGGACGGGACCCAGAATAGAACCTTGTGGAACACTGGTTCTAGGCTCGAAATGACGGGGCATACAGGAATCATACTGAACAAAGATCGATCGAATAGGAATAATTCTATCCATTTAGTAATGTTCAAAATAAAAGACAGGTCTGTGTAGTTTAGAAAGGAAAAGATTGTGATCAGCATGATCAAAAGCATTGGAAAAGTCCGTATATATAGCGCGAGCTTCAAGTTGAGCCTCCAAAGCTTTAGCAACAAAAATCGTAAAACATACGAGGTTTGTTGATGTTGAGCGACGTGGGAGCAAACTGTGTTGTTTTTTAACAATTGAATTACGATTAGTGATTCCGTGCAGACATCTGGGTGCTCCAGGACACTTTGCTCAAGAAGATTACTTCGTATCTTCTCCTGAAGGCATCATTGACCTTTGATAGGAATATCCTCGTTGCCTATCCATAGGCCAAGTTGAATTAGACTATGAGTAGAGCTCATCGCCACACTCTGAATTTGAGTGTTAAACAAAACAATTTTCGTTTTACCAGGATTCACTGAAAAACTATGCTTCGCGCTCTTACTGTCAATTGAATTCAATGCACTTTGGTATTTCTACATACCATATTCAGATTCTTATTGACTGCTAGTGTGGTCATCAGCATAGACCAACTAGCATATTCCACAAGAGCGGCGACTGGACACTCTCTTGAGGGTAAGCATTTGCCGCTTCTGTTCTCAAATAGCCGTAGATTCTAGCTTGCGATATCATGGCATGCATCGATTGAACTAAGCTTCATATCGTTCCTTAAGGGGGTGCAGTAAAAGACCCATTGAATGTCCGCAAATATCGCCACCGCATGCTCACCATTTGAGATCGCACCCTAGATTGATTTTTCTCGCTGTTATAAATGCTGCTCATCATTCAAGGAATTAAAATTAAGCGCCCTAGTGCGTATGTGTCGTTCAACAAACCTCTCCAGATATTCCAGCATAAAAGAAGTTACGCTGTTCGGCCTGAAATGTTTTGGATCCGAGTTGTCATCTCTCCCCAGTTTAAGTATAAAGACTACCATAACCTGTCGCTAAGGTGATGGAACATACCACGGGTCTACGTATAACAAAAAAAAAATTCTTTAAGTCTGATCGATTCTCTCCATTAGCATTACCGGATAGATTCCACCCAAGATCGGCGGTTTGAAGTTTTCAAAAGACTTGATTGCATCCCTGTCCCTTTTTATAGTAACGACAGATCTAGCTGTGTACCAGCATTTTTTGTTGCTGCGAAGAATAAGAAGTTGGGTCATATGCCCAATCACCGGAGCGCCCGGAAAGTTATTTCCAAATTAAGTTTGTAGAAACTCCTTTTTGGGGTTTAGTACAATTACCATCTTAGAGAGTTCAGCTCAGTTTATAGTTCCTTCTCCAGAACCTCGCACAGCCTCGACGCCTCTTGTGCACCTTCCTGTCCAGTGCAGAATGGCCAGAATAATCCCTTCTCGCAGGTCTTCACCATTTTTTTTTAAAGTTCTTTGTGAAGTTTTGTAAACGGCCCAGTCATCCTTTATGTGTTGCTCTCACAAGCTCCATTGCCCCATTTGCTGGCATTTTTTTGAGCTTCTGCAGTTTCCGGTTCAACCAGGGAACTGTCTTGCTGCATTTACTCTGACTAATCGAGCAGGCCTCTTCAACTCACTATCATGGCTGCATTCAGAGTGCTGAGCCGAGATTCTATTGACTTTGAACGATCAGTATTACTTGAGTTTTTTCTCTACACCGGGGGTGATGAATCGATAGCAAAAGAGAACACCAAGTGGCGGTAAGAACCAAGATTAAAATCATTAATATTTTGCAAGAAACGTGAGTAAAAGTACACAGCCGTACGCGCAAATCCGACGCTATAAGCATAAATCGAAGCTCGGGAGCAGAAATTAGATCGTATATGTTGAAAATGAAGCTGGTAAAGGAGGCATTTATCAAGGAAGAATTTGTGATACAAGAGATGGGATTTGTAAATTTTTTAGACATTAACCAAACGTAACACAAGGAATGATGAATATAAAGACCAAACCATGTCTGAAGCTACTTTGTACGGATTCCAAGGCAACAACAAAATAACAAAATAACTTAAATAAGAACACCACACTGAACAACAGTATTCAAGGGAGGTGCAAACTAATTATAGGAGATGTATAGGGGTTGAAATATTTGAAAAAAGTTTTGAAGACATAAGATAATGATACACATAATATAATGGGCAAATTTAAGCTTTGAACCAAACAAAATACCAAGAAAATGAGAAAATTTTAAAGCAGTTTTTCTACGAGCGAAAATATAATGTGATATTTGGAGGTATTCAGAGTGAGGGAGTTGGCAGCACACCAGCTGTTTAATGTGTGAAGGTCATTTTGAAGATGTTCGCAGCCTTTATGAGAATTAATGATGTATAGGGACGTCATCCACATGTAAGGCAAAATGAGTTTATTGACGATGGAAGATATTTGTAGAAAACAAAAACAGTATGGGAGTAAGAATGGATCTTTGCGAAATTTCACATATAGATAGAAGGGAGTTAAGGAACATGAATTACTAGTAGCTATACAAATATGGTAGTATACATAAAGACAAAATTAAGTACGAAGTTACCGGAAAATCCATTGCCTTCCAGCTTTACGAGGCGACAGTTGTTGTGTCTGTCGTGGTGTAGTGAGCTGCTGCAACGTTGAGTGGTTACTGTAACCCAGCATCAGGAACAAAATTAAGGGTTGAATAAATTGCCGTGTTTGCACTTCTATGAGCCCCGGTTGATCTCCGTATTGACTACGCCATTTCTATGTCAGGATCACCAATTTTAGGAATTCGATAGATTCACCAAAATTTATTAATTCAATATTTGTATTTTGTGGTATTATGCTTTGGACAAGTCAGTATATATGACATCAACTTGTCCATGTGGATCCAAAGCAAATGTAATGGTGGTTTTGAAGGACAGAAGGTTTGTGAGAGTGTTCTTGCCCTTGACAAAACTATACTGCTCTTGAGCTATGATGAGCGGAATAAAGGGATATAGCTTATTATAGACAATTCGCTCGAGAAGTGTTCTGGAGCATGGAAGAAGGAAAATGGGACCGTAGTCGGATATGTTACTAGGGTCGTTATTTGGGATGTAAATTTCACAGAGGCTACACCACAGTTAAGGCCCGAGAGGAGCTATAATCCGATGATGACGAAAGTACAGTTAAAACGTATGGAAAGAGGAATACACACAGGGAAGTGTTCCTAATCTATACAAAGAAAGAGAAAAAGTTTGCAAAGAGGGCATTGGATGAGATTTGCAAACAGGACACAAACACCACACATATTAACCGAAATACCATAGGATTTTTTTAAGCGAGTTGACGTAACGCCAAAAAGGTTTTTGGGTACTGATGCGGATGGTCTATCGAGATAGGTGCGCATAGCCAAATTAGCTACTCTTTCAAATTCGGACCGTGATCTCCTAAATTAAAATTGTTCTACTTCACAGTTAATATGCTTGTTCTTGATGGGAGTTGAATTTTCTCGTTGCAAAGGCCGGTAATTTACGATTTGAATAATGGGACGTTTTTCAATTGGTACTTTCGGGAAGTTGAAACGAGCAGGGAGCGGCTATTCTTTGAAGAAGGTGGGGGAGAAAATATCTGAATTGCAAGTGGAGGGTGATACGAGTTGAGGGACAACACAAAAGGTGACAAAGGAACGACAAGGAAGAAACACATGAAGAAAGGAGGATGCTTATTGTTCAAATCGGGCACATTGTTGCGTTGGTAAAAAGAGCATAGCAATATTAAGGACGATAAGATTAACGAAATACTGTTTTTGATATTAATAACAAAAAGTTAGAATTGCATTCCACACTGGCAGATTGAAGTCCCACCTGCAAAAAAAAAACGGAGCGACGGAAAACGGCTGAAAAAATAATTGGAGAGTTAATTCAGAGAGTTGATTGAGAAACATTCATACACCATCACAAGAAAGGAAATTAAATGACAACAATTAAGAAGTCTGATGGTGAGACTGTATCATTGAGCGATCCTTTTTGAACATCGGATTTAGTCGTAGTAAGAAACATAGCATGTAGACACAAAATTGCATTATCCAAAACATCCCCCAATAAGTTAACTCTCTGTCAGACAATTTATATCATCGCGAATCAGTCTACCTTCCTTAAAAACCGTAAATTTTTTCTTTTTCCTAAGTCTTGATCCTTAAAAAGCGTACATTTCGGTAACATCTACTAAGATTATTCCCTAAGATCGGGCAATCTTCGGAGCTCTGGAGTGAAAAATTCGTCGCGTAGTATAGGCGCTTCGTAAAGTTACAGTAGTTTAAGCTGGTGAGAAGGGTGTTGATCAACACAAAATTGTTGTGTTTGAGAATGTTAGGGAGTCTGTAGTGGATTTTAGGACGTTTGTGGCGTTTATTATTCTTGGGTAGTTGAATTCACATTATTCAGACGACTTGGCTTTTGGATTTTCTACTTCTACTAGGCACCAGCATTTGGAACAACATCATCTTTTAGCAAAGTTACGCTGTCGACGAAAGTTCCTGGTTGGTTCAGAATGGTCTTAGAAAAAAGTACCGACGCCGCGAAACTAGGAGTAGTAGTCGAAATAGTTGAAGCTGATATGAAAGATGTCAACAGCAGTCGGTTCCAAAGGCGGCTAATGTATCTTTAACTATGTTATTATAGCGGGACGTTTCGGTGCTTAACATAGTGAGTGATCAGTATTACTTAGAACATAATCCAATTCAAATGATCTTTATCCTACGGACAAATATTATTAGATATAAATACATAAAACGAAAAAACTCTAGCGTATAAGAACCGCTATTTCGATGGAAAGTAGACGAAATGAATCGATTTTATTGATTTTATAAGGCTGGAATGTTAACGAGCGCACTTTTTGAGACTCACGACTAGATTATTAGGTCGACACTTTGGCAGATAAAAACGCATTAATAGAATAGTGATAAAATCGTACATTCATTGCCACTGAATGTATATTAAACCTATTCCACTTCGAATCTAACATGTCTAGTTAAGTTCGTTTTGATCAGATGATTGCATCGGAAGTTACAGTGGCAAGAAGATTTTGAGGGATAAATCTCAAAGCATTATCAATAAGTAGGAATTTTGAACACTTGTTGCTAATTTCCATTAGATACAAGTTGTTCGTCGTCGTCGTCGTAGCACTACAGCCCCTCTCGGGCCTTGGCTTCTCGCAGGTGACGCCTCCAGTTGTCTCGGTCCAATGACCGCGTCCTCTAATTTCGAAAACCGAGCAGCTTTGCGCAGTCTTCGTCGACAGAGTCAGACCAGCATTTTCTGGGTTTTCCCACTGGTCTTCGACCCTCGGCCCTTGCGTCGAATACCTTCTTAGGTACTCGATGCTCGTCCATTCGTAGCACGTGACCAGCCCATTGCAGCTTTCGCAGTTTGATTATTGTAGCAACCTCTGGCTCATCAAAAACCTCGTACAACTCGTGGTTGTACCTTATCCGCCATTGGCCGCACTCTTCTTTAGCTCCAATTATACGCCTGAGGACCCGTCTTTCGAAGGCGTTCAACATATTTGCGGATACTTGGGTAAGGGTCGAAGTTTCACAACACAGGTCTAATTATTGATTTGTAGACTTGGAGCTTCGTCTTCCTGTGTATGCAGCTGGTCTTCAGTAGAGCCAGAACGGAGTAGAAAGTTTTATAAGCGAGCTGTATTCTCCGTTTAATTTCAGCAGTTTCACTGCTTTTCGTTGTCAATTTCGAGCCTAAGTATATAAATTCGTCCACATTCTCTAAATTATATTCGTCCAGAATTATATTTCGTCTAATGGAGGTCTTCTTTCTTGTTTGAGCCATGATTTTTGTTTTCGTCTGATTGATCTTCAGGCCTACTTTTTTGACTTCCTGGTCAAGTTGCAACAGGAATTCTCTGGCGGATATGAAGGAACGTGACAAGATGTTAATGTCCTCCGCGTAGGCCACTAATTGGTTCGACTTAAACAGAAGCGTACCCCCTGTGTCCACAGGAATCTTCCTTATCACGTACTCAAGTACTAGGTTGAACAGCAGAGGGGCCAACCCATCGCCTGGCTTTAGTCCAACATTTGTATCAAAGGCAATATGCTTGTTTAAAATCCACGAAAATCTGGTGGACGTCGATGTTAAATTCCCAGCATTTTTCGAGCACTTGTTTGACTGCGAAGAGCTGCTCCGTAGTCCCCCAAGACATTTTCAGCGTATGCATTTATTTTATTGTTTAATATTTTCGTCAATATCTTATAGGGCGTACAAAGTAGCGATATGCCTCTGTAGTTTTCGCACCGAAGTTTGTCTCCTTTTTTGTGGATAGGGCATATGATCGATTCGCACCAATCCTGCGGTATTTTTTCTTGGCCCCAGATGTGCTGGATCAATTTGTGGATGGCTTTTATAGGGCAGCTTCCACCGTACTTGATTAGCTCAACCGGAATCTTGTCAATGCCCGGCGTTTAATTGTTTTTCTGGCTTTTTATGGCAGAATTGACTTCTTCCAGCGTTGGAGGTGCGATCGGGACTTCGTCAGAGACGTCCATCGGCTCTGATATTATTGAGCCCTGTGCAGGATTAAGGAGTTTCTTGAAATAGCAGGCCCACCTCTCCATAATCTGGCTTTCTTCGACGATGATATTACCGATTTCGTCTTTACAGAGTGTCATCTTGGGCTGGTATCTGCGTCTTAAACACTTCACTACCTTGTTAGCTTGCCTAGTTTTATTGCTCGCCAGATTTTCATCAATGCTCTTTAATTGCTCGTCGTAATATTTTCGTTTCATACATCTAATGATCTTATTTGCTACTCGTCGGAGGTTTTCATATTTTTCTCTCTTCGTCCTGGTGTTCCTTTCAGGTTTTCATATTTTTCTCTCTTCGTCTTGGTGTTCCTTGTCATATGAAAATTTTGATTATACTATCTTATGGTACAGAATACCACGTGCTAGCAGCTATTCGCTAGCAACACAATGTAGTGATTATTTCAATGATACACTTTGTTTCACAGCTAAGTTAGCTCAAAGCCCGGTATATGATTATGGTCGATTTGAGCCACAGACTACATATGCCAGATTTCAACATCCTGGGCTACAAAACCCCCCATAAAAGCCTAGAACATTTACAATCGGAGTCTGCAGTACTCTTAGAAAATAATTTAAAAAATAGAGTAAATTTGTAATACTAACGTTAACTTTATTTCATGCTATATATTTCTAAATCACGCCTTTATAAGTGTATTGATTATCTCTATTATCATTTATGTAGCCAAGTTACTTCAATTTTAGCTTTTTGCACAATTTCAGTATGGTTCTGTTAATATATTGAACTTAGAAATGAAATGATAAATGCTAAATTTTAAATTAAGTTAACATGTGATACAGGGTCGTGAAACGGCACTCGACCTGATTCTACTCCTTTGAAAATTAATCTGATTTATCATAATCATTATTGAAAAATTTTGTTATTTTATTGGAAACCTAAACACGAATTGATTCAATTAAATATGCACATACCCTTAATCATTACGTCGACTATTAACTGCAGTGAAAGTAATATCAATATCAAAATTCCAAATATGTTTTAAAGCCAACTAGATCTATATCAAGTCGAATTAATCCAATCAAACTTGTTTTAGGTGACTCTACATAGTTAGATTTCCTGAATTGCATTTCAGACGACTTTGCTGACATACCTTGCTTTAACAGTTTCAATTCACCCAAATTGATCACTAATGACATAATCGGCTGCGGAATGCTTGCACTAAACCTCAACGAAACATGAACATACCTGGAATGAAACAAAATTAAACACCAATATTAAAAATTTAGTCATTCAATAGCACAGCTTATTCATTAACATATCCGAATTAAAAAATTTCCATTGTTCCCTGACGACCGTAAGAAAAATGAACATTAATTCGGAAACAGACAAAACCGGTCAATGCAGGCAGCCTTGAGTGACGATCAATGATAATTTTTTTTTTCCGAAAAAGTACGAAAAAAATTGTCGTTTACGGATGTAAAAATACCAGCAGCAAAACTTGTTTCACCCCATACCATGCAAAATCATCTGGCAAACTCATTCAATTCAGTGAAATAGAGACAAGGATGCAATAATCTGATTATTTTCGCCAATTTATGTGAATTATTGCGGACATCATCAACAACGTCAGTATCAATCTCAATGAGTCGATCTGTCCGAAATTGGAAAACTTTATGGTTTTGGCCAATTACAGCAAACAAAACTTCTCGGTTTCACGGCTGAATAGTAACACGCATTGTATTGCAATTAGAAAAGTATGGCTATTGAATTGGGTCGAAAAAACACTTGAAGGTTAACAAGAGTAACGATGTTGTTGGGAACAAATAACATTCTAACAGCAAAAAGAAGGACTTTAACATACATTTTCATAAACATGTTGTTAAAGTTTTTTGAAGTCCAGGCAATGTTTATAAATCTAATTTTAGTAAAAAAAAAAATTAATTTACTTTCAATAAGTAGTTCTATCTAGATTATCGCGTGTTGGATTGCAATTAACCTAGATTGATATGTGTCGATCTTAAACTAGTTCTAGATACAAATCATTCGTACTCAATGTCGAGATGAATCAGTGAAAAGTTATGAACAGGTACATAAATAACAAACTGATTCGCTGCTGGTGTTCAATATTTTGATTGAGTTTGTAAAATAGCCTTCGACTGGAGATTTATCGCTGTTTCAACCAAGGCATATTGAAAAATATTTATGGGCTTGCACTGAAAATCAAAAATTGCACAAAGTCTTTATAAGAAAAAGGATTATGCAAAATGCATGTTTAGCTATAAAAAAGCTAAACATGCATAGCTACCTATAAAAAGTGTTTTTTAATTTTTATGTCCTTTTCTTTGTGCGGATTGTAATTGTGTGGAAAGTATTGTCAGTGTGTAAATGTAATAAATTTAAATGAATGAATTGTGCCGTTTAGATTAGCAATAAGTAATGTGGGAGATATAGACAAAACCACAATGTAATCATCTAATCCAGAGTGTTTATTACCCTCGAACTATGACAGGTACACTGTATCAAAAAATTGCACGTACAGTACCCTAGCTCTAATAAAAACTCTTCTATTTATTAAACAAAAAAAGCTTTTTTTCATTCTTTAGGTATTTATAAATTCTATACTGTTAAAGCTCTTTAGAGCAAAATTTCGCGATGCACGTACTTATTGAACGAAATTTCGCATTTGCGGAGAGCACTATGGACAAGCATCAGTACTTGGAAATATTAAAGCTTAATTTAAAAGCCAGTGCTTCAAAATTTGGACTTATCGACGAATTTGCACTAATACATGACAATGATCCAAAACTTTCCTCGCATCTAGTAAAAGAGTGGTTACTGTATAACGTGAAATCTGTGCTTCCTTATCCACCCCAATCACCAGACCTTAATTCCATCGAATATCTTTGGGATGTTTTGGGAAAAAAAGTGCTGGGACATCAAATCACAAGCCGAACTCACCTGAAGGAGGTTATTTTTTAAAAATGAGGAAAAATAACACCTGAAAAGGAAATTTTGATGTACGTGCTATTTTTTGATATGAATTATAGCTTAATTTAAAAAATTATTGATAATATAACAGAATATTGTTTTGTTTTAGATAGTTTTAGTTGTGTAGAACTTATAAATTTAATAAAAATAAAGAAAATGTTGTTTGTTCTAATAATTAATAATAAGGTGGTGTACGTGCAATTTTTTGACACAGTGTAGATCGCTAAAATTTCTTGCGGCATGCTTTTTTTTATAAAAAGCTGAACAAAAACGCAATTTAGCTATTTATATGAGATAAAAACATAATAATATACTCATAATTTTTAATGCGTATGTTTTTTTCTTCCTAGTGATTGTCACAGGTGTGACAAAACCTAGCGTGGATTCAACGATGCGCCTAAAACTTGCCAAGCAACTGCACACAAAGAATAAGTTCTGAGTATCATCGAGTTCAGTCACACAGTATCGGCAGTATGGTGTGCCTACCTCATTCATTCTGTTCAGGTACATCGTGAAGTAATCGAGTCCTGTTAAGGATTGACGAAAGTGGGCGTTTAACTCTCCGTGGCTACGGCTAAGCCAAGGTTCAATAAAACCAATTAGCTTAGCTGTGCAACATCCTTTACTGCTCTCACTCCAACATTGTTGCCAAAGTTAGGGGGTAGCGTACGCGTGCACGTCAGAGCCTCAGTTCTGTTTGTGTCTGGCCGAGAGAGGAACTCGGCCTTGCGTTCTCGCGCGGATAGATCGGTCGGGGTTGCTTTCTATACCACGATCATGTCCTTTTCCGAGACGGTGCACTACCTACAGGCGATTCACAGGGCACCCCTGCGCTGAAAATTGTCAATACACTTCCGGAACTTTCAAATTTCAGTCCCATATAGCAAGATGTAATTGGCCGTTACCATCAGCAGGCTTCGTCTCGTCTCCCTAGGTCCGACGACGTTGGCCATTAGCCAACTCAGCGAAGTGACAGCTCTAGAGCCCTATCACATGATCCCAATAGGTCAGCTTGGTATCCAGGGTCATGCCCAAAAACCTGACCGACTTGCTGGTCTGGATTTCGACAGAGCCAACTGTCCACCAATCATCCACCGCTCCACAGTGTTCAGCATGCACATTGGACGGTATGCTGATAGAGTGGCCAGATTACCTTTCCGCTTGTTTACAAGTACCAGTCGAGATATTTTCGACGCGACGACAACACACCTGTGGCTAAACATGAATTTTATAAATCAAATAATAGACGCAATTGACTCTCCATCACGACTGGCTCTCGATCAGGCCCCGGAGCCTTCCGGTTGTCAATCCTGCACATTGCATTGTTCAGCCCCTCGTTCTTAAAGAGAGGAGCATCGAGTATGGGAACACGATAATGGGATCATCAGGCGTTAGCGGATGCACTAAGAACATGGAACAACCGATGCGCTCCATGGGTATCGCATCCATTAGAGTGTTACAGCCGAGTCTATGGGTAATCAATTTAAATCCATCTCTCAACGGGTCTGAATTGAACTGCTCACAAAATGGTTTCCATTTGGCGCGTTTGCGCCTCGTGGTGGCCTTGGTCAGTTCCTTCTTTGCCGCAATGGGAACAGCAGAAAGTTCAGCTTCAATGTGAGCTACGGAAACTTCAGTTGCTTCCGGCATATTCCTGGCTTACTGCGCCTTGTGCTTGCACGCCAAAGCGTTGCGTCGTAATCTGGCGATTTTACGATTTTTTCAATTTTATAATACGTCCAAAAGTCCAAAAATATCACACAAAGTACTTGAATCAACAACATCGTAGCTCTTCTATTCTTGCAACTCTGGGTAAACAAATCAAACTTTGTTTCGATATTAGGATCCACCAACGATTGCATTTTTCTCAACTTCATGAAGTTCCGCCTTTCTGCCTGAGCTGGTTCATCCTACAACCATTGTCTTTAGGTCAAATTTTGGCTTTCGCACTGGTTCAATAATGCTTGGATCACTTGTCGAGATTATAAAACAATTAGGTCAACTGTTGCATCCTTAACTCATTTCTCTGCGAAGGTGCTCATCAGCCCTGCTAAACATTAGCCAATAGCATTTGTCTTGAGTTTAAGTTTGGCATATACTTTTATTAGGGAATCTCAAAATAGCCATAGCATGATTTGTATGTCCCAGGATATTATGTATGTCTACGTTCTGTACGTACCATAGCATTGTAAAGACTGTTCCCAGAACGAGTTATTGGCAGGTCTATAAAGGCCATACTTCTGAACAATAGTGCCGCTCTTAGTACCTGTTTTTAGATTAGGTTTTGTTCAGCTTTCAGGTTAATGTTCAGCTTTCTAGTTTTTACCAGGGGAAGTGCTGTTCAAGCCAGTCTGTAATCATAAGTTAGTTCTAAGTTTGTGCCTAAATTCTACCGTTTTTGTGGTGATTGCTATATTTTGAGTGTAATAAAATCGCTTGCGTTTTATCAGCGTTTATTTTAATCTTACATTTTTGGAAGTGTTGCGGGGTTGAAGTAACGGAATCTCCGGGCCTGGTCGTAGAAAATACCAAGTTTCACCCTCAAACAGATACATTTTGGCATTGGGAAATTTCACGATGTCTGCTATGTATAAGCTAGGCAATAATCGAAATGATACAACCAGTTGGATAAGTCGAATGCGTAATTGGGATGCGTGCAGTTTATATGCAAGTTCTACATGCCAAACTTTGTCACAATCAACCTAGTTGATTTTCTTTGGTTCATCAGTTTTTGGATATATTGGACAACCTTCGCTAGTTAGAGCTCAGTTGAATTAAGTGGCTTGAAGCCGAATTGCTCTTCTGGAAGAATGTTCTTTTCGTTTACCGTCTCGCTTAAATATGAAAGTATAGCTCGCTATAATGTGGAAATGTGATATTTTTGCCTGGTTTCTTGCGCTTTGCCTTTTCTCAGTGCACTTTGACCTGGTAGTATTGATCTGTATGCTGTCATTTTTAAAGAAAGTAGGATCCATTAAATGACTGAAAAGTTGATATTAGTAAACCTTCGTTTAGAAACGTTGGTAGAATGAGAGGGGATGAATTTTGGGAACGGTAAATATATTTTGATCGTCCATAGCTTTATTGAAACCAGCATTTACATACATTTGCAGCCAGTGTTCGAGTCTCGTAAAAACTATCCTTTAAAATCGATTTTTTTGCGAATTTAATTGATGACAAGACAGAAAACATAAGACTAAATATGATTTCACTAGTTTGCAAGCAGATATAATTTTAAGCGGCCAGCTGAAGCTGGAATGACATTGTTGCATTAGATTAAATCTAGCAATAAAACAGCCCAGAACTTGTTTCGTGGGCGAACCTAGAAGCATAAAGAACTTTCTTACCACTATTATATATTCAGTGGCAGTCAAATGAAGCAATTGAAATCCCGAGAAATGCCTGCTGGAAACAACATCTACAGCTCTGCTACTGAATCCTTCCTTCGACCTCCCCGAAGATGTGATTTTACAATTTAACATCGGGGGGCTGCCGGGAGCCTTCATGACATTTCAGGTCATGAATGTTGCCAACGAAGGAGGGTGAGGGCGAGTTTCCCGCGCCTTAAATCGGGAACATTAACCAGACTGGCCCTCCAGGCTGGGGGTTGGGCAATGGGCCAATAACCCGTTCCCGTAAAACTTGACTTATTCAGGAACCTGATACTTCGCCTCGGATACTTGGATTGGATCAACGGAAACGACCACGTAAACGAAATATGGACTACTCTATTGGAACCTGGAACGTGCGAACCTTGTACAGACCGGGGGCCATCAAAGCCCTCCTGGAACAGGTCACTCAATATAAAATAAACATTCTCGCTGTCCAGGAAACGAAACTGTTTGGTGCTGAGATTATGGACATGAGATCTTTCACAATCTTCAAAAGCGGAAAGTCATCGGGAAGTCACGAATTTGGAGTGGCCTTCATTGTGGACAGAAAAATGAAACCGCAAATAATCGACTTTAAGCCTGTCAATGAAAGATTGTGTGCGATCCGCATGCGTGCAAAGTTTTTTAACGTTTGGCTCATTAACGTTCACGCCCCTACTGAAGATAAGGATGAGGCAGTGAAAGATAATTTTTACAACCTTCTGGAAAGGCTATATGATTCACTGCCATCAAATGATGTGAAAATCCTGCTGGGCGACTTCAACGCAAAGGTTGGAAAGGAGGAAACACATCGCGGAACCACCGGCTAATTTAGTCTCCACGACCTATGCAACGACAATGGACAACGACTTGTCGACTTTGCGAGTAGCAGAAACCTCATCGTAAGCTCCACGTGTTTCCCGCATCGCGACATTCACAAAAGGACGTGGGCATCCCCGGACGGCCACACCATTAATCAGATTGATCATATTCTGATTCAGAAAAGGTGGGCCTCCAGTGTTTTAGATGTGCGAACCTTCCGTGGGGCCAACTGCGACTCCGACCACTACTTAGTGAAGACTCGATATCGATGTCGAATATCAATGTCGTATGAAGCCAGAGCAAGTTCAAGACCCAAGTTCGATGTCGTCAAGCTTCAAAATAAGACGGTGGAAGCCAAGTATAAATCTGCTCTGGAAATGGAACTAGCTTCCACGCCTAACACCACGTCTATCAACGAAGTTTGGACTACGATCAAAAGCGCAGTGAATGCAGCAGCCGAAAAAGTAGTGGGATACAGAGCCGGGCAACGCAGAAATGAATGGTTCGACGAGGAATGTCAAGCCGCGTTGGACGAAAAGCATGCGGCCTACAAAATCCACATTGAACGACCGACTAGAGCCAAGAAAGAAAAATACGACGATCTCCGGAGAGTAGCTAATAGAATAATTAGACGTAAGAAACGGAAGCATTTTGACAGCATGCTGAATAACTTGAATGACAACTTTATGGCTAACAACACTCGACAAGCGTACAAAGTGGTGAGGCACTTAAAACAAGGCTTTAAACCACGAACTAGCCTATGTAGGGCTGCCGATGGAAGCATCATAAGCGGCTCAGAACAGGTGAAGGAAAGATGGGCGTCCTATTTCCAGCAATTACTAAACGGAAATGTCCCCGCACCCGACGAATCGCTATCACTAATTGATACATACCCTGACAGTGCCACATCTCACCCTCCTACCCTAGATGAAGTCCGGCAGGCCATGGATCGCTTGAAACCCAACAAAGCACCGGGCATCGATGGGATCCCCGCGGAGCTCCTGAAGACAGGCGGGATTTCCGTTTTAAGGGCTATCCATGGATTGGTGACAGACATATGGCAACAAGAAACGATGCCGAATGAGTGGCGTAAAAGTGTTATATGTCCCATCCACTAGAAAGGAGATAAACTGCTATGCGAAAACTACAGGGGCATATCACTACTTTGTACGTCGTACAAACTCTTGACAAAGATTTTAGAGTTAAGGATTTCCCATCACGCTGAGAAAATTCTTGGTGAATATCAAGGTGGTTTCAGACGTGGAAGATCGACAACTGACCAAATATTTACGGTCAAACAAATTTTGGAAAAATGCTGGGAATTCAACATTGATGTCCACCAAATATTCGTCGATTTCAAACAAGCGTACGACAGCATCAACCGAACTGCATTATATAACATCATGCTGCAGTTCGGAATCCCAGCAAAGTTGGTACGACTGGTGAAAATGACCATGACCGACTCCACGTCACAAGTGCTGATCCAGAATATGACCAACTCTTTTTCGACGAATACAGGGCTAAAACAAGGGGATGGATTAGCTCCAGTACTCTTTAACCTAGCACTTGAATATGTCATCAGAAAAATCCCCGTTGACACGAGAGGAACTCTACTATTTAAGTCGACACAGCTAGTAGCTTACGCTGATAACATCAACATTATGTCACGTTCGTTCAATGACGCCAAGGAAGTATTTGTAACTTTAGACGAAACCGCCAAGGAAGTTGGTCTTCAAATTAACGAACAAAAAACAAAAGTTATGACTCAATCAAGGAAAAGGACGCCAATAAGACAAAACATAACAATAGGGGACTATAATCTTGAAAATGTGGACAACTTCGTGTACCTAGGGACGAACCTCTCGAAGGATGGGAATGAGCTTGACGAAATCAAACGACGGATTCAATTAGCCAATAAGACATTCTTTTCGGTGCTTCCCATTTTGAAATTTCGATGCGTACACAGGAATACGAAGCTTCGCATCTATAAAACAATTATTAGACCTGTGCTATGCTACGGAAGCGAAACCTGGACAATGACCCAGGTGTCTGAAAAAGCCTTGAATACGTTCGAGAGAAAGGTATTGCGAAGGATCTTCGGTCCAATACGGGAGGAAGATGGATGGCGAATCCGATACAACAACGAGCTGTATACCATATATGACGAGCCGGAAGTCTCTACCGTCATACGACTACAAAAATTACAATGGACTGGCCACGTCGAACGAATGAGCGACAATCGAATCCCCAAACGGTCTCTCAAGGGGCGAGCGAACGGAGCCAGGCCAGTCGGTAAGCCACGCAAGCGCTGGGAGGATTCGATCGATGCCGACAGCAGGTCACTTCTGGGAGCACCGAACTGGAGGACGCAGTCACTGAACCGAGACGAATGGAGGCGTCGTATTAAGGAGGCGAAGGCTCGACTCGGGCTGTAGTGCCCCGATGATGATTATATATTCAGTACAATTTTTGGGGTTCAGTGAATAACCACCGTAGACATCTGTACGTTATTGTATACTCAAATTTTTTTATGTTTTCCCTTATTTCAAACACTTTAGCCCTCCTAATCTCTGGTTCAGCAGCAATATTAATCTGGATTACGCCACTTAAAACCCATTAAAATTTTCAATAAAAATCCAATTTAATCTCTATCTCTATAACCTTTCACGTTCACTCTCGACTTTAACGTGATTTTCTCATAGTTCAATATTTTCTCCGTTACAAAGCACAAATTCATTTTCAACATTATAAACGTGCTAGATTCGACGTGATTCCAACCGACATCCACAAACACTTTACAATCGATAATCAATTTAAATGTTTCCACTTGCATTATTTGCACATTTAATGCACTATTTAGAACAATCGCATTTATTGCTTTACCATCGTCATGATGGTCGCGTTGCGAGTACTTATTTGTACTTAGCTACGTTCCAAATTGATATTCATTCTTTTTTCTTGTCACTTTCCTATCAAAGTAACTGCTGTGGCGCTGTGTTACTTTCACTGCACTTTCGATTATTGCATTATTATTATATTTGTCTTTTTTGTCTGCTGTGGGCACACTGTTGTGTACATTTTGTCGATTCTTTTTTTTTAATTGGTAAGTAGTCGTGTTTGATAGTGTACCCTTCAACTATGTGTGTCATCAACATCGCAGCAGTCGTAGAGTTTTCGACTACGAACTGAAGAATATAATGATAAAAATAATTAAAGAAAAAGTGATAAATGCACTTCATAGGGCCCCGTCACGTTAGTTTTTTTTTCTACACTAATCACATTTTGATTAATGAGCAATTAATAGATAGCGATGGGTAAATCGAAGAGTGCGGAATTTGTTAGCAGGTGTGCATGGTTTCATGCTAGTAAAGAATTAATTTGTCGAGAAGAGAAAATAAATGATTAAAATGTGATGAATTTCTGCAATTTGTCAGATTTTTATCACTGTTGGAACTAATTTGAAAGTTTTTAAATATCGTTTTTAAATTATCGTTTATGATTAGCGTTGTTTTGAGATTTCGCATAGATTTTCGTTTTAGAGTGATGAAGGGATTTCAATATTCGAAACCACATGAACATGTGAAAGGTCCAAAATTTGATTTAAAAATATTGAAGAAAGTTTGAACATGTGTTGAACTTTCGAATATGATTCTTTCGCCATACACCGTCCAATTCACAGCATGTTTACATTGATGAACTTTTGTATCAGCTGAATGATCAACATATCGAATAAACAGACAATACATTGGATTCGGCTTATGATTTTTTTTAATGTTCTACCTTATAACGTCCCCTTTGTTGTGTGTTTACTCTACCAATATCCACTCAATTGCCACGTGGCAGATATCTATCACATTAGCATCAAAAATCAGTCACAACTGAGCGCTGTAGATCGTAAAAGCTCATCTCAATGAGCCGACTTAGTCTAAAAATATAACATTTACTTAGCCTTGAACGCTGAAAACTACATTCTGGGCCCAGTAGTATGCCCTGAGCCGTAGCTACTGCTGTGGTACTGTTGGTACTACTGTACGACTTTGACGACTTTCATTTAAATTCCTGTAATCCAAACAAAATCTTAAGCCTTCGGAACAGCACACTGCTGCTTGCCGCATCGATTTGGTATTTAAATTTCAAAAGTTTCTTTTATTACAGACAACGTCTAAACAAAGTCGTTCGTGCTCTCCTAGCAATCTTTCAAGGGTACACTCACTATAATTTACATAAACGATTTAGTGTACACAAGCGAATGTGCTTGGCGGCCGAAAATTCCCAAGAACGAAAACAAAATTTACGATTTTAATGCACTCTGTCGCTGCAACAGATGTAATCGGCATTGTAGCTAAGAAGAACCCAGCCAGCGTCGAGTTATTCGAAAATAAAATATAAAAAAAGCACTAGAAATAGCAGAACTTAAAAAAATTAAGATGCACAGTGCATGCAAAGAGCATTCGAATCGATGGTCGAGTTCGTTTTCAGTATGTCTCCACTAAATTTAGATGACCTTTCCCGGGATATCTATGGACATGCAGTTCAGTTAATCTGCAGATCAAATCGCTGAACGAGATAGAATAATAAAAAAAAACAGACGAGATTTTTCGAATTCCTCGCGCACACACCGATGTTGTACTTGTACTTCACTGAAATGATTCTGTGTAGAAACTTGTACTGTCAGTACCTCTTTCTTCGATAGCTCTATTAAAATATTACATTGCGTGCGTATGCTCTCCTCCAGTCTTCAAAATCGAACGGAAGCTGTCGAGTCGTGTCATTTCGATCAGTTGAAATAATCTGATCTGTCCAATTTCCATCAACGCTCTATATTTTCTGTGCTTTTAATGATCTTGACACCATTTTTCCATGCCTCACGCTCGACCGACAATTTTTTCGGTTCGGTTCATTCAGATTTTTTTTTTACATTTCGCTCAAATAGGTAGGCATCGAAACGGATTTAATATTTTTTTCGGATTAGTTGTCTGCATAGTCAAACAATTTTTCTACGCTGGCGCTCTCAAGTCATCGCATTTACTATGTTTTTTACTTGCTTTTCTCCGGATGTTATTATTTTGGGGAAAAAAAGATTTTTCTATATCCGATCGGTTTCCTCATCGTGTGAGTTGTGTTTTTTGTATTACTTCGCTACGCCACGATCTCCTCGCCTACTACGTGAATTTGAATGATGAGAAAAAATTATGTTCGTAGATATTAATAATAGTGATGCGTTTTTCAGCGCTTTCCTAAAATTGAGATGAACTATTATGTTTAAAATTTGACGGGTTCGAATTACTTTCAAATTAAACAGTAAATCATGATAAAATAAGCGTTATTATAAAGTAATTTGTTGTTTGGGCTTTTTTGGTTGCGTTGATGGTGTCAGTTGTTTTTCAGCGATCCGGCTTGCGTTATTTGCTATGTAATTTCGAAATACTGTTTGTAATATAACTGAAATGGTGTGATGTTTTGAAATTTCATATTTTGTTTTGATACGAGTGAAAATTAGATGTTAAAGTCAATATATAGTTTTCTGCAGATTTTGTAAGAGATAAGATGCAATGTGAATGAAAAGCTTCAAATTTCAAGTCGATTCGAATAAAATTGACCGAGATATGAGCGTTGAAGGAGAAGAAACCGTTACTTATACAACCGGCTAATCTGCCGTCGGCCGCGCTCGACCCTTTCTCCGGTTTCTATCTATTGTTGCGACCAATAGCACTCGGGAAGCACTGCTGCCATTTATTTTTTCGGATTAATGCTAGATTCAATTTTTTTTAATGCTAAATAATGCTAGATCTTGTAAAATTATAATGCTAAATAATGCTTTCTTTTAATTGAAATAAACATGGTTCAATGTGAAAAAAATATGTATATTTATGTGAGGGTTGGTCATTAAGTAATGATAATCGGTTATATCCAGTTCGCATAAAATTCTAAAAAAAAAAAATTTACTACTACATATACTCACTAAGTCAGTATGAAAAAAACATATAAATAGGGAACTACAGGGAACTCCAGGGAAATAGGGAACTCCAGGGAACTACATTCATTTGAATACGAACAGTCGAAGAGAGAACATCAAAATGGGGAAAAACGAAATTAAAGCTGTCATTAAGTACCTCTGTTTGAAAAACTGTCTGCCAGAGGCATACACGGCAACATGGTGGAAACATTAGGGGACTCCGCTCCTCCATATTCCACCGTTGCATGCTAGGCCAAGGAGTTTACGCTGGGAAGAACATCCACTGAAGATGAACACCGCGAAGGACGTCCATCCACAACCGTCACTCACGACCACGTGAAAAAAATCGAAGATGTTGTGTTGGCAGATCAAAGAGTGATCCTCAGGCATGTAGCTGAGGTCACAGGGATCTCATATGGTAGTGTTCGAAAAATCTTTGCCAACCAATTACATATGAAGAAGGTCTCTGCGCGTTGGGTACCGAGAATGTTAACGGACGAGCATAAGAAGAGATGAGTCGACATTTCAAGGATGAATTTAAAAAAGTTCCAGACAGATCAGGAGAATTTTTTGTCACATTTCGTGACTATGGACGAGACCTGGATCCACCATTTTGATCCAGAAACCAAAGTGCAATCGATGACCTAGAAACGACCCTCTTCATCGACGCCGAGGAAATTCAAAGTGTCAAGTTCAGCAGGAAAGGTTTGGCATCACTTTTTTGGGACGCTGAAGAAATTATTATGGTGGAATATTTGGAAAAGGAAGCCATTATATCAGGCTCTTACTAAATTGCCCAAATAAGAAGATTGCGAGAGGCAATGAAGGAGAAAAGACACGGCAAACTGCGAGCCGGAGTTCTGTTTCTTCGAAGCAATGCACCGGCTCACAAGGCTGCAGTTGCGATGGATACAATTAAAGAAACAGGATTCGAACTGCTTGAACACGCGCCCTATTCGCCAGATCTAGCTCTCAAAGGCTTTCACCTCTTTCCTCGGCTCAAACAACACCTTCGGAGTAAGAAATTTGAAGATGATAGGGAAGTGATGGCCACTGTTGAGGCATTTTGGGAGAGTCCAGATAAATAATTTTTTTTTCTAATAATCCTGGGTTTGGAAAACAGATGGACTAAATGTATTAACTTGTTAGAAGACTATGTTGAAAAATAAATGTATCTTTTAAGTTTTATCACCTTGGTTTATAATCATTATCATTACTTATAGATCAACCCTCGTATGTTTAGCAAAAACAAAATAGAAGTTTAAAATTTACATCTCAAAATGATTCTATATCTATTACAGACATATTAGTTATATCTAAATCTTCTTCTCTTTTGTAAAGCTCATTTCTACCAATATTTTTCAAAACATCGTTTGGAATCTCACAATCAAAACAGCAACAATTATTTATTTTTAAGTGAAGAAAAAGTATGAGTGTCAGATAACGAAGATTTTTCTCCAGCGTTATCCATGCGATTGTTTGCATTTGAAGCCCTAACAAAACAATTGATTCGCGTTATTCAGGAAAAAATATCTAACTAGAATGCTGATACTTTGGTAAACTTGAACTTGTAGATGCCCGAGGCTCCTGGGAGTCTGAAGTGGATGGGACCATATCACTGATTTTTAGCATCATCACATTTAATGGAACGTTACCGTATTTAAAGCAATATAGATGACTTTATAATCTTTATATTTTAGACTTTATAATCACTATCATTATTTCAAAATCAGACACCTGTCACTTCTGGTTGTAACTTCTAAGGGAATGCCATGAGCGCGTTTTTGTATTTTTCATGAATTTCCGCCACCACATGATTCAGGAAGTTTCCTTTCATGAACGCGACTGAAAGTACACGAACAGAGCTTTTATTGAGAAATTTTTATTGGGCGAGATTGTAAATAGATGAGTCTCAGATTATTCCCAAATCTAAATTTAAATGCTAAAAATAATGCTAGATGCTAACTCCGAATTTCGAATGCCGTTTTGGAAAAAATAATGCTAAATCTAGCATTCAAAATGCCAAAATGGCAGCACTGTCGGGAAGACAGAATGCTGAGAAGGAAACAAAAAATTGCATTTTCGGAAGCTGCTTCGTCGGCGGAAGAGCTATTATATGGCCCCGGAGTGGATGACTGTATATAAGTTAAAAAAAAATTGTTTCCTCCGTGTAAACTGAAATTGACACTTTAAACGCGTTTTTCTCGAAATGAATTTTTGAATTCGGTGACCAAAATTACTCGAAACCTATTGAACCGATCTTTTTGAAACTTGGCAGGCTCATTTAATACATAAAAATGTAGTGTTTGATCGTTCGATTTTTTTTTATAAAAAATGGCCGTTTTATAGCCAAAAAACGACGTTTTTTTAAGTGAAAATCGAACCACTAACTTTGACTGTCCCCCATTTTGTGAAAAATGGATATAGTTTTAAATCCTTCGATCAAACACTAGTTTATACTGTTATTTAACTAAATCCACCGCTGTTTTTTGTTTCAGATGATCCAGTTCGACAGAATTTTGGTCACCGCAAAAAGTGAAAATTAAAATACCATTTGTAATTTAACAATGTAATATTTTCCATTAAAAAAATTACTGAAAGGTGTTAAATGTATGTACTTTAAGATAATATAATAGTCGTTTAAAAAAGTTTCGTAGTTTTCTTTAAAAAAAATACATGAAAATGGCCTATTTTTCGCGCTACAAGTGGGGGTAACCCCTTAAATGGAGCTCATTTTTAGTTTTGAGCCATCGGTGTATACATGAATAAGACAATGCTCGTGGGTGAAACCACCATTCCATTCATCTCTACCGTGAATGCGAGTTGAAAACTCGAAGTCCAGTAGAGTGCCTGGAGCTATATAGTTAACGTCCGCTGGCTCGGGCACTCCCCCTGATAAGATTCTAGCATGCCCACGTGTTTAGTCTGTTTATGCCGAGATGGAGTTTAGTCTAACAGAAGCCAGATCAGCTTGCTGCAAGATAATGAAATTAATTGGCAACCGACGAAGGAACACAAAAAGCGCCTTATTGGCAGTGGTAGTATTTAGTAGGGCCCCTGCCATGAAAAGTGCAGCCAACCTGTACACTTTTTCAAGCACTCTTTGGTAGGCGGCCTATAGAGCAACTTCAGAGAGCTTCTCCACAGTAGTATAAAGCCATCACACAATGCGACGTCCCATATTCACACACAAGGCCGAAATCTCCAGGAAAAATATCCGTGATTTCTCACTATCTAGCCTAAGTATGGAAAAAGGAATAATCTCTTCAAAAAAGAATCTTCGTATAAACCATTAAACAAGCCTGCCGAATATTTTTACTGCGTTTTTCGTTAAGCTTATGATTTAGTCAAATAAGACTCCATTTCGAGATCTTTTATTGATAAGTAACAAAAGAAATAAATTGGCGAAATCAGATAGGAAATAGGTACTCTATATTAAACGAAACAGCACCTATTGTTTACTTAGCTGATTATTAAAAATCGCGACGGTAAACTTCGACATTTTTACCTAACTTTGCGCGATTGTTAAAGGAAATCTGACTGATGAAATTAATAGTTTTTTTCTAGACACACTGTCAGCAGTAATCATCCCAATTCCTAAGGAAAGAATGTTACTGAAGAAAAAATGTTCCAACGTCTGCTGGAGTGACCACCACCCTCAGATAAAATTTTGGCACGGCCCAGCTCTCGGTTAGTCCATACAATGCAGTCTCATAATAGCAAGACTAGCTTGTATTAGGATAAGTAGATAGGTTGGTAGTGCAGCCAAACTTCGAACTTTTCCAATCATCGGTTGGTAGAAAACCTGTCTTGAAAACGCTACTCCAAACTGAGAAAACGTGCAGCGCCAGAGACTATAATCTATATACTTCCGGCGCTAGATGTGGTTTATTTAAGGATTGTAGGAGTATTACAGACTTTAATACTACGTCCTGTATCCTCTAGCTCAATGCATTCTAGTCCCCAGTGCCATGCAGTATAACCCTGATAAAAAGCATAGTAAAAGTAAAATTACCCGTCTTTTAGACAGTTTTGGCATTTTGATAATTGTATACAAATTAATTTTGAGAATAGTTGCAAAGAAATTATTCTCTAATTCGGATCAAAAGAGCCGACACGCTTTGCCGACTAAGCTACACAAGCTTAGAAAACTGTTTTATTTAACCCACATTAATTATATGTGTATAAATTATGTTCCTACTATGAATACATAGATGATACATAGGAGTTGAGACTATGCTGCATGGCCAAAAAGCCTGTTTCAAATGGCAATTCGGGTTTCGGCTATATTTCATAGCTGAGGGTACTATGTGCATAGCAAATGCAACCATTATTGTTGCGTTATGAGTTCTAAATTCCAGGTTCCATTTGCAGCCATAGAGCCCCACAGCATAATACTACCACCCCCATGCTTCACAGTTGGACTAAGATTTTTTTTCTTCAATTCCGTGTTAGCTTCTCTCCATACTATTTGCTTCCCGTCAGAGCCAAATAAATTAATTTTTGTTTCATCGGTGAAAATGGCACTCTCCCAAAAGCTGTCAGGCAAACTTGCGTGTGTTTTTGCAAACTCCAAACGTTTTCTTTGATTTGCGATAGATATGAATGGCTTTTTCCGAGTAGCTCTTCCATTCAAATTATTTCGATGCAAAACACGACGAACCGTTTCTGTCGAAACTGCTTTTTTAAGCGTCGTGAGCACTTGCGCAGTAAATTTTGGAAAACTTGTTTTAGGATTTGCCCTTACCTTGCGAACAATGAGCCGTTCATCATGTTGTGAAAGAATTTTCTTTCTTCCTGCTCCAGGCCTGTTCTTAAAGGTTCCTTCGTATTTCCACTTATTTACAATTTTTTGAATTGTAGAATGTGTCCGCCCAATAATATCTCCTATCTCCCGAAATGATCACTAAGAAAAATGTCACTTTAAATCACTTTTTTAGAATCATTTTAAATCAAAAGTTGAAATCACTTTGAAATAAAAAGCGAATCTTATATAAATTCCACTTTATTATAAAAATTTTCTTTTCAAATCAAAATTTTTCATCATTGAATTAAAAAGAAAACGTCTATGGCGCCAAATCATATTTGAACATTTTTGATTCAAAAATTTTCAAATATGATTTGGCATCATATACGTTTCTTTTTAATTCAATGATGAAAAATTTTGATTTGAAAAGAAAATTTCTATAATAAAGTGGAATTTATATAAGATTCGCTGTTTATTTCAAAGTGATTTCAACTTTTGATTTAAATTTGATTCTATTAAATGACATTTTTCTGAGTGTTGCCCTTGCGGCACAGCTTAACAATAAGCTCTCTAGTCGAAATATCTGTTTGCTTTCGCTAAGCTCCCATTTTCACAATTAACAACAGAACTCTAAACAATTATCTAATAATTCACTTCCAAATCCCAAGAAAATTTCAAGAACTCTGCGTGCTAGGAATTGAACTTAGCAGTATATTTTAACGCGTGAGCCCATGGTTTTACCAAGTGTACGCTCAATTTTGTGTTTGTGGAATTTCACTGATACCTGGTTATTCTGTTAACAAACTGCATTATGTTATTTTATTTTGTTTGTGTTTAGTTGATTAAGCTCAGCAAAGGACAAGTTTTAAAAATATAAACATATTTTTACGGCAAACTTTTTTTATTACCTTTACTTCTGAGGAAGTGTAGTTTTTATAAGGGTGTACGCTCAATTTTGTGAGTAACTGTATAATAGTTTTACTACAAATGTTTTTTTTCTCACTCATTAGCTGTCCCCGGCAAGCTCTCGGTACTACGCTTCATACGACTTGCACGTATTAAAATTCACCTACCTCCTAAACTACTGGCCATCCCATTTTAAAACTTTTATCATAAAATAAGTACACTTTAAGCTTTGCTTTGATATAAAAATAAACAAAATTAACCTGGTCCAAATTACTCAAACAACGAGTTTAAGTGTTTACTTCCGATTTTACACAGAAAAAAAATTTGTTTTTCAAATATAATTTCAAAATTAAAAAGAACAGTTAATTTCATATACCAATGATTTATATTTAATGTTTTTCAGATTTTTTTTCGAGTCTCAGAATCGGCTCCCAAAAAAACCTTTTGCCAATTATTCAATTTTCATCAATTTTGCCAATTATTCAAAAGCCCATAGCTCGGCAACTAAACCTCATAGAAACGAAAAATTACGAACCCACGTTCATATTCTCTAGAAGTACTATTATGCACAATTTGAACGATAGTGAAATGCCCCGATTATTACTTTATAATTTTTATATAATAGATATAGTGATGCACAGTAAAAATATATATGGCATTATTTGGCCTCAGTCTTTGAGCTGGCAAATGCTGTCATTGTAGAAGTAGATTCAATTATATTTTTGATGACAGTTCGTCCATAGGAATAATTAGTTGCGGTCACTGCCATAGGCTGCAAAGCAGAGCATTTAGCATGTTTTATCATTGTTTAACATTATAGAATTTCTAGACTTCTAAACCATATAGACACCATATAATTTACCTCGTAAAACATAGTTTTGAGTGATTCAATACTGGTATGGACAATACTACAGTATTTCAACTAGCAGTATATCTAAGGGTGTTATATCTTGCACTATATAACCTCCTCCATAATGACAAGATGATGCCCGAGTCAATATAGTTGACTCATCATCAAATTATCATATCAAATTCTTGTAAAATAATTCACCCATGAAAAAAATCATGCAAGTAGCGACTTGAATTTTTACTAAAACCTCCCCATGGTACTGAAATTGTCTGGGATGTTATTTTTAGCACAGATAAGGAAACATTTTACATTAAAATCAGATAGTAGCAATTTAGAAATATTTGAAACTAAGTCTAATGTCATAAGCAAAGGGCATATTTCTTTCAAATCCAAGCTCATTTTTCTGTCGTATTTTATCGTGCTTCATTTTATTCAAAGAAAGTAAGCACATAAAGCAGTCAAATATACATATAACAGAGACACGGGTCTCCTGCACGTAAAAATCTCTTTTCAACTGGAATCCACTAAATCCCAGCACAAATACCCATTCCCCCAAACGACTCAATTGTCTCTATCTTATCATGATTCACTTAGAGATTTTGGTGTATTACGTTTACCAACAGAACATTCTAATCTTTGCACAGCAAACAAACTCACAGCCAACAGCCAGATAAGACCGTCTAGCTAGAGCATCCCTCTAATGCGCCCAGCATTCCCCAAACACAACGACATCAACTCCCTGGCCATGTAAGCATGTAGATGATTTTGTGTATCTCGATCTGAATTTGAATCTAATTATTCACATTCAAGACTGTTCATGACGAGATTCCAAAATAGTAATTACAAAATGGCGTCGGAAATATCCGCTACTTTGCATAGTAATTATTATCAGTTTGTGACTCGGGCGCCAAATCAAGGTGACCTCCCGGCAGGCACAGCAGGGTGAATGACAAAATTTTATGACGAGTCAATTGGAAGCCGACACGGAGTCTAGTTACAACGAGCATCAAATGACTTCATTGATAGCCTCGAGAGGGTGTCTTGCGCAAGCCAAGCATAAATAATGACACATCAATTTAATTAGCTGCTGACTGAGAATGAAAACATTTCACCACAACTCACTCAACCCGTTATCGTTCAATCGCGAGACAATTTAGCGAAACTATTGTCGGGAACTGTTTTTGATACGATAACAGAGTGGTGCCGCGATAGCGTAAAGGTTGTTTGTCGCAACTGTAAAAAAAAATAATCTAGAAAATACTTTCGGTGTTGACTCTAAATACCACTTTCTGCGAAAACTTTCCTGAATATTCTACCTGGCGTGGCAGCATTCTTCAGTGTGCTACGTAATCCTAATTAAAGTGCAGTGTATGTAATGTATACACGGAATTCCAAATTCAACAGCTGATTCAACAAATAAATTATACATCCAAACAAACACAGATGCCGGGAAATACCAGCACAATATTATTATGTCAGGCACTTAGAGAATATATCACACAACAGCTTTTTTTTTGCGTGCTATTCGACCATCTGAGCCAGTGCAATTTTTTATTATTGCAGAACACTAGTCACTCCGTGTGCGATACATATTCAAACAACTGACGTCATTATCATTGAACGCGTGACTTTTCAATTAAATTTAATTTTTTCGTTATTATTCGTATCTGTGAAAATGTTTACACATTGTTTCAGCGACAAACTGATAATAGGGTCGCAAGTTCGAAACCCGTTAATAGAATTGTATTGGGAAATTGTTGGATGATAAGTGAAATTGCGACTGACTTGTTTTTGCGTGCTGAATCGAACGGGTAATTGCAATCAATAATTGCTTGAATGACGATAGATAGAATTTTAATGGAATGTTTATTATTCTCAATTTGTTTTTGATTGCTAAGATGTGGTTCATTTTGGGGGATGGACAATGTGCATGTTCCACAAAGGATATGAATAAAATGTTCTATCGTTGAGTATGCGTCACGGTCATGTTATGTGATGTGAAGTATAAAAGGCAGACTAACTTTCTGCTTGGCAAAAAGGGTGCTCGCTAATACTCATAATGGCGCATCAAAGAGCGGGGCAAAGTTCTTGCATTTTGATGGGGTATGGCTATCAAGACATATCCAGCACATAATTTTTGCAAATAAGGAGCTGTTGGCTGCAATAAGCAGACGCTCCTTCTTAATCATTCGTGAAGTTATGAATCATAATTCCAATGTAACTAAATTCGAAACTTATACAGTTAAGTTCTCGTAGTCGAGTTTTTATAAATTTAAACACAGGTTAACACCTTGCACTTTTTATATTCATATTATTAACTTATAAATTTGAATACATAAATTCAACATTGTCGATCTTATAATAGTTTTTATATAGTATTATTATATCTGATCAAGATCCTGTCTTTTCTTTTAATAATAATTAATTTTCTTATGTTCATTCTTTAGATGTTTGTAACTTTGCACTTTGAATTCACACGTTCACATACTTACTCTGATGGATTGAACTCACTCTGCTTTATCTTCTTGATCCCATATTGTTTTATAGTGTTAGGACTGCTGTGGTTGCAGAAATTGCTAGATGCGATTTCTGTAACCTGATCTGTGCGAATTTCGCTTTGATCTTAGAAATTTTGTTTTGATAAACATATGTTTATCTGAAGGTTGATTTGTTTATATGAAGATTGGATTTGTTTATATGAAGATTGAAGAGTATTGAATTGATATGGTGGTTGCAGATGAATTTGTTTATATGAAGATTGATTCATTTAGAAAGGTATTGAATTTCTTCATTCTACCGTTGGATAAAGACCGGCGGATGTCGGTACTTGAGGGTTAGGTGCTGACGGTGCCATAACTCCTCCATCCGTAGTATGAAAATTGTCCTCAATTTTTACGTTATCTTTTTCAGGTATATATTTGATTTTGGGTTTTGAATTTTTTAATTGAATGGTAAATATTTTGTTTTGTATTTCCAAATTAGAAATATGATGATAATTAAAATGATTATTGACATGAATGAAAGGGGTATTCCTATTGATATGTGTTTCAGGTTTTCTCTAATGTTTGTGTTTTCGATTTCATGAAGTTTCTTTATTTCATTGTTTTTCCAGTGTAGTTCTTCTAGGGTAAGTGGATTAATTTTTTCTGGGTTATAATTTTCGATATTTTTAGGTAAAACAATATGGGGTGTGTATTCTTCCTGGTAGTTTTCAAATATTGCATTATTGATTATTACTTTGCATTTTGTAAATTTTATTAATGCATGTGTTGGTAAGTGTGTAATTTCGTTTTTCTTTTGTGGATTACAATCATGATTTACTAGTATATTAAAATTTTTATTGTTTGTGACGGTAATTATTCCAAGTGATATTTCTGTAATTTTTACTTTATCATTCTGAATTTCTGAACAGTTTTGTAAGTGCACGATACATTCATTTTTTAGAGGTATAAGGTTTTTTGAATATTCTGTGTAGTACTACAATGAATTATTGCATTTGAGATATGTATTAATATTAGTGAGTAGTTCATAATTGTTGTGATTCGGTATAGGTTGTATGGAATATTTTGTATACGTTTCTTCTAAATAATGAGGTATTATAATGACAATTATAATGTTGGTAGGTTTTAATATTATATTACATTGTATATTGCTTAATTGATCAAGCGTTATATTAAATTTATCAATTTCTGAATCTTCTAATATATATCTGCTTAAGTAATTAGTTTTTGACATTAAAATTATTTCCTTAATTTTTTCTATGTTTTCATTTATTAAGTTTACATCATATTCTATGTTTTTGATATATTCTGTTTCTATGAAGTGTTTATTTAGTTGTTCGAATTTTTGGTTTATTTCATTTACATAGGTAGAGATTTTTTGAAAGTTTGTGGATGCTTCATTTACAAGTTGTTTAATTTGCTCGTTAAGCTTGTTGTTTTGAGCGACTATAATGTTTTGGCTTTTCAGTAGGTTTTGTTGATTATTTTCTAATTTTTCAATGGCATTAATTATATTTTCTCTATCTTCGTTGTCCATTACTCCGCCAAACCATTTTAAGAATGAGCCATATGGATTGAACATTTCTCTTTTTGCTTTTTTGTTTATTGGTTCTGTACAGTCTGTTTTTATACTAGGGGGACAATATTCAGAGTTCAAATGTCTATAACCGTTTTGTATTTCATTTTTACTTTTATTAATTAGTAATATAGCTTTTTCTTCCATTTCAGTCATATTTGTATCTTGGAAATTTATATCGTTATATAATTCATATAACTGTAAATCTATTTTGTATTTTTGATTAAGATCAAGTGAATTTATAATATGTTTTATATTTTCTGCCCTTGATTTTCCTAGGTTAATTTGATGTTTGTTCAATGTATTTGTGAATAGATATTTATTTTTAAACTTATGTTTTACTGGACTAGGATCTGAAATTGTGGAATATGGATTGAGAGTTTTTATTTCGTGTTTTAAGTGTTTAATCAAAAGTCTTAATTTGAGAATGTTTGGATGATCAAAGTTTTCATTAATTAGGTTTCTATTTTTTATGATTATGTTATAGGCTGTTTCATAATGTGTAATGTTAACATTATGGAAAATATAGCTTTTATGTGTTATAAGATTAATTTCTTCACTTTTTATAGTTATGAATCCGTTTCCATGTGTCAAATCAATTATTTTCATTTGCTGTGCTGATGTTGCTAGTATCCATAGTGTTATTATTTGTATTTTTATTGCCAGATGCATTTCTGGAAACAGATGAAGTACATTGAGTATTTTGATATTTCTTTTTTCTTAAATGTAGTTGTTTATGATAGTATTTCTGTTTCATTTCTCGGGTTTTGATTTTAGCTCGAGGTTTTAGTTTATGAGTTTTTATTTTTATATAATCTGGATTTATTTCTACTGATTTACGTTTTTTATTGTGATAGTTAGTTTGGTTTTGTATTCGATTAGATTTTTATAGACTTTTTCTTTGTCTGCCTGATTATGATGCACCTTGATTGGACGTTCTTTGGTTGCTGTATGTGAGGTTGTATTATATATTTTAAGGATTTCTGTGATAGGATTGTATAAGTTTAAGTCTTCCTCTTCTTCTTGACTGAGTGTATAAATCCGTAGATTTTTATTTAGTGTGTTGTGAAAGGATTCTATATCGGAATTTCCTGTTTTATAGGATGGTGAGCAAAAATGATATTCAATGTTATTTTCTCCGAACCAGTCTATTGTTTTCTGACAGTTGATTGCACTTTCGTTGTCTGTTATTATCTTAATTGGTTTCCCCATTCTATCAATAATGTCTGTTAATGCTGTATTAATGTCGTTCCATTGTCTACTTTTTAATTTAATAAGGGTAACGTATTTGCTAAATTTATCTATACATGTTAAGTAAAAGTTATCTTTATTTTGAAACCAAATATCAATGTGGTAAATTTGATTAGGTTTTACGGGTGTTTCTGTTAATTTAAACGGTTCCTTAATTGGGTTTACCTCATATTTGCCTTTCATGCAAATTGTACAGTTATTAATGTATTTTGTTATTTTTTCTTTTAAATTTGGAAAGTAAAATTGTCTTCGTAGAATGTCATATAGTTGTGCTGATGCTATTTCTTCTGATATTTCTTCAACTGATAGATCTAATAGATAATAATTACATTTTAAGTAGTTTACATTGGGATTATCTTTTTCCCATTTGACATAAACATCTTGAAACGTTTTGTATATTTGAATGTCTGGTATATATATTCCAACATTTCCTTTTTCTGGTGAATGATTTTTTAAAATATATTCATAAGTTTTCTCGTCAGGTGAATGATATGATAATATTATCCTTTTTTTTATTATTTTGTAGTCTAATAACCTTTGCTGAATTAATTTTATGTTTTTTAAGAATGATTTGAGTTTTAAAGGCGTTCAGGGGTTTTTCTTAAATGAAAATATATTCTGTGTTGTCTTCGTTAGCAATATATTGTGTGGCATGCTCTGAGGTATTTTCAGTGTTATTATGTGTGATTACTTCGTTATTATTTAAATGGTGAATTTCTACTCGTGATAGGGCATCTGCTACTTGATTCTCTTTTCCTGGAATATAATTGATATCAAAATTGTATTCTTCTAATTTTAATTTCCATCTCTGAAGTTTTTGATTAGGTTCCTTTAGGTTTGATAAGTATTTTAATGGTTTATGATCTGTTTGTAAAATGAATTTAACGCCATATAGGTAAGGTCTAAAGTATTTAGTGGCCCATATGATGGCTAATAGTTCTTTTTCTATTGTAGAATATCTTGTTTCACATAGTGTTCTTGATGCAAACGCAATAGGGTGTCCGAGTTGTGATAGAACAGCTCCTATAGCATATTGTGATGCATCAGTAGTAAGGGTGAATTGTTTTAAAAAATCTGGATATTTAAGTATGGGTTCATTTTGCAAATATGATTTTAATCTGAGAAATGCATTAATATATTCTTGGTCGTTGATATTAATTTTTCTATTCTTTTTTAAATAAATGGTCATTGGTTTTGCAATTTTCGCGTAATCCTTTATGAATTTTCAGTAGAATACTGTTAGTCCTAAAAAGGATTTGATTTCTTTTTGGGTTTTAGGTATAGGAAATTTTTTTATTGCAACTACTTTGTTTGGGTTAGGTTTGACTCCTTCTGTTGTAATAATGTGTCCCTAAGAATTCCGTTTCTTTTTTTAAAAATTCGCATTTGTCCAGTTGTATTTTTAAATTAGCTTTTTCCAGTATTGATAGTATAGTTCTTAGTGAATTTATATGTTCAGTTAATGATGTACTGAAAATGATAATGTCATCCATGTAGACACAACAAATTTTATTAACATAGTCTCCCAAGATGTCGTTCATGAGCCTTTGAAAGGTACTTGGTGCATTCTTTAAACCGAATGGCATTCTCATGAACTCGTAATGTCCATTTTCGGTGGAAAATGCTGTTTTATGTTGGTCTTCTGCCGCGATTTCTATTTGGTGAAAACCTTTTGCTAAATCTATTGTTGAAAAATATTGGCATCTGCCTAGTTTATCTAAAATTTCGTTTATAACAGGGATTGGATATTTATCATCTGTAGTTACATTATTTAATTTTCTATAATCGATTACAATACGAAATTTTCTTTTACCGCTTGCGTCCATTTTTTTTGGAACAACCCATATTGGTGAATTATATGGAGAATTTGATTTTTTTATAAATTTTTTTGTCTAACATTTCTTGTATTTGTCTATTAACTTCGTCTCGGTAAATTATCAGGTATCTATAACTTTTAGTGTATATTGGTTGGTTGTCTGTAAGTTTCAATTGATGCTTAATTTGATTTGTAAATGTGAGATTTTGGTTTTCTTTATAAGACATACGCTTTAGTTGTTTTATTAAGGTTGATAACTGATATTTCTCTTCGGAGTTTAAATGATCCATTCTAATGTTGTTAGTTTCTTTAAATTCTGGTGTTTTTTCTTGTATTGAATATATTTCTTCTGGAATATTGTAGTCAGTTTCTAATGGTAGAATTTGATTATTTAGTTTAATTGTTTGGTGTGAATAATTAATTATAGCGTTGTTTTCTATTAGTACATCGTTTCCTATAATACCGTCATAGTTGGATTCAAAATTTACGATTAGAAGTTCAATTGATTTTTTCAATTTTAAATTTTGGAATGAAGTTACTGTTATTTTATGATTAATTTGTGATTCTCCATGTAAGGTTTTTATTGTTATTGTGGGTATATTATCTACTCCACTACAATTATTAGGAATAAATTTTTCCTTTATAAGACTGCGGGATGCTGCCGAGTCAATTAGTAATTTAAGGCTTTGATTGCCTATTGTAGTTACGTTAATACATGGTAAACCTGGTCCGAGGCCATTATTTAAAAATTTATAATTTCTCCAAAATTTTGCGAAGAACTTGGCTGTGTTTTTGAAATAGGGTGATGGATTTGTGCTTTAGTTTTTATTTTTGAATTTCCTCCATCCTTAGAGGGATCGTTGACTTCAACGATGTTATTATGCCTGTAAGTGGCTGAATTATCAATTTCCATTGGTTCTGGTGTTTGTTGATTATTATAATTTTTGTTATTATTATAAGGGTAGTTTGGGTTTGCATAATATGGTTGTTTGTAATTTCTAGCTCTAGGTGCATTATATGAACGTGGTTGATAATGATTTTGATTTGTAGGGGGATTATGATTTCTATAATCATTTCTGTTATATTTATGATGATTATGCTGACGGTGCCATAACTATACAGTTAACATATCGTGGACGAATTGAAATTAAACACTGATTAAACATTTTTATTTATTCCTAATTTTGAAAATAAGAATGATACACCATTAATCTAGTAATGGGATAATACTATTAGATTGTCGTCATATCAAATAAGGACTCTGTACCTTTTAGCACATATCAATTGTAACATTTCGTTTTTGTTTATTTGTTTTTCACTTTGATTTAACTTTGATTTTGCTATACTGGATCGAAAAGACTTGGGTTGATTCAACAACTTGATTAAACTTGTTTGATTTAGCTTTGATTTTGCTATACTGGATCGAAAAGACTTGGCTTGATTCAACAGCTTGATTAAACTTCTTTGATTTAACTTTGAAACTGATGGACCGAAACACACTCTAATTTTGATTGAATCTGACTTACACTGTGACAAAAAAGTATCCGGAAATTTGAAATAAAACGCAAAAATATTAAACTTCCTCAATATTTATTGAATCTCCTTCAAAATATGCTCCATTTGAAGCGATACACATGTGCCAACGTTTTTTCCAATCATGGAAACATTTTTTATAGGCGCTTTCAGGGATGGCCTTCGGCTCCTTCTGCGAATTTTGTTTTATGGCGTCTATGGAGTCAAATCTGGTTCCCCGGAGCGGTAATTTCAGTCTGAAGAAAAGAAAAAAGTCGCACGGAGCTAGATCAGGCGAATAAGGTGGCTGGTCGATGGTATTTATCGAGTGTTTGGTCTTAAAATCGTTAATAATCGTGGCTCGATGAGATGGCGCGTTATCGTCATGGAAAATCCACGAATTGTTTTGCCACAAATCCGGCCGTTTACGGCGAATATTTTCACGCAAACGTCTCAAAACAGTCAAATAGAAGTCCTTATTGACTGTTTGACCTTGCGGAACGAATTCATGATGAACCACACCACGAATATCCAAGAAAACAATAAGCATCGTCTTGATTTTCGAACGACTTTTGCGAGGTTGTTTCGGTTTCGGCTAATTTTTTCCCACCCATTCCGATGATTGTTGGCTCGTTTGTGTGTCGTATTCATAGACCCATGTCTCGTCACCAGTTATGATCCGTCCCATGAACGTGGGATCAGAATTCGCACGATCCAGCATGTCTGCAGCTACCTGCATTCGGTACTGTTTTTGTAGAAAATTCAGCTCTAACGGAACGAGCCGAGCGGCGACGCGCTGCATGCCCAATTCGTTAACCAAAATCAAACGAGCGGTTTCACGAGACATGTTGAGATCACGAGCTATCTCTCTAACACTGGCATGACGATTTTCGAGCACAATTTCCTTGACTTTTTCGACGTTATCGTTGGTTGAAGAGGCCGACGGTCGTTCTGAACGAGGCAAATCTTCGACGATCTCCCGACCGTTTTTAAAGGCTTTGTACCATTCGTACACTTGGGTTTTTGATAAAGCAGAGTCTCCATAAGCCTTTTCTAGCATTCGCAACGAGTCAGCACACGAAATTTCGTTCAAAACACAAAATTTGAGACAAACTCTTTATTCAATATTTTTATCCATTGTAAAATTCGCAGACTACCACTGAGATCGACTGGTTTCAACAGCTGTCGTAAACAAACTAGTTGACCGACCGCGCTCATGTTTGGCATAGTAATTACGGACAGTCTTACCAACATACAGAAATTTCAAATATTTAAAAATACTCAACGCGGGCAATTTAAATGAGAATTTCCGGATACTTTTTTGTCAGAGTGTATATAGGGTTAGAAACTACTGAGGTTGCAGCAATTGCTTAATGCGATTTCTGTAATTGATATTATTGATAAACACGAGTTCTTTTTGTTTTGAACAAATATGTTTTGATAAAAATATGAAGATTGATATTATTGAAAGATAAACATATGATGGTTGCAGATGAGAACTCATGATGCAGTAAGATGAATAATATTGGGAATAGTATTCAATTTGTTTATTGTGGTAAGATGAATAATATTGGGAATAGCATTAAATTTATTTATTGCGGTAAGATGAATAGTATTGAATTTGTTTATACGATTGACGGGTAAAGATTTAGACTGGATTTCAGTACTTGAGAGTTAGGTGCCGACGATGCCATAACTATACTTTCAGAACTATAAATTCCTTTAATTATGATCTCAGAAGAATAAATTTCCTCTTTTTTTAGTGAATTATACGATTTATTTTGACCTTTCTCGTTTACAGTCGATTTTTAACTAACTTATTATGTAAGTGCAAACACATTGTGACTGTGAGCTGTAAACATGTAAACTATCTTAACAAAAGACGAGAGTCTTCGTCAACATCATCAAACTTGCAAATTTGATGATGAAACAAAATCTGACCTTAGCAAAGATACATAATGATGATGCATGCTAGAATGTTTAGATTTACTTATCACGCATGTGATATTCGCACGCATCATCTTTCAATTTGGAAAA
Organism: Nemotelus nigrinus; assembly: GCA_947369275.1. Classification (NCBI taxonomy): domain Eukaryota; kingdom Metazoa; phylum Arthropoda; class Insecta; order Diptera; family Stratiomyidae; genus Nemotelus; species Nemotelus nigrinus. Next base: position 65,297,166 of record OX376372.1, read on the forward strand.
TATTTACTTTATGCATGCGACATTCTTTCTAGCATGCGTTTTATCTCCATACTTTTTGGAAGCTTAGAAGTTTGGACTGTACACAGATTACAAACTATTCACTTTTTCAAGGCCACAAGGACAGACTTTGTCAATTTAAACTTCTATGTTAGATAATTGAGTTCGCTTCGGGTATTTGGCATATGTATGGTTACAACAACTTATTTACCGTCACACTTTCTCGCCTAGGTGAAATCACTCTTTCCAGTTTTTTTGACTTTGGAGTACTTGTCCCAAAGTGAACTGATAACCGCACAAGCTTGCTAAGCTCTATTTATTTTATGTTTACTTATTTATTTATTTATTCAACAATCCATTTACAGGCAAAGCCCAATTGCAAATAGGATAGCTTAGAAATAGAGACAAAAAATAACAAATAGAAATTAAAAACAGATACTAAAAATTGAAAAAATTAAATATATGTAGTTCAAAGCCACGAATGACAAAAAAGATAGATAAATTAATCAGCAGCAAACATTGAATAACGATTACTACTTTTAAAGGTGGCTATAGAGTGAGGAAGAGGACCAAGTTGGAGGCCATTATGGGTACGTAATAAGCGTAAAACAGGAGAATCAAAGTAAGTATCTGTACGTGCAAATGGCACATCAAAGACAACGGAGGATCTAATTTGCCTCTGACACTGCTGTACATTAATCATGATGAAGTCAGATAGCCACGGCAAATTTTAAACAGAAAGCATTCATACAGGTAAACTCTGCGCTTTGCTAGGAGAGGGAGATTAAGGAGCGATAAGCGTTCATCATAAGGCATGTAGGGAAGATTTTTTTTTAAATGTGCGACTGAACTGAATAGATTCAACGGCATCGGAAAGTTATGTGAAACGAGGAGAGCAGACTTGAGTACAGTATTCAAGTTTGGAACGAACTAGGATAACAAATATCTTAACAAATGTAAAAATGCTAAAAGAATTGTGGCAGGAACATATTGCAAGGCCAGCAATCTGCGAGGCACTATTAGTAATGGTACGAACATAGATATCAAATTTAAGTTTACGATCAAAGGTTACCCCCAGATCCGTAAAATATTCCACAGAGACAAGAACGTATTCACATATTAAGTAAAGAAAGACATAAGTCTGAGATTTCAGATAATAAGACATGGCAAAACACTTCGAAACATTTAACGATCTACAGTTAGAGTTACACCAAGCAGCTCAAATCATCCTGAAGAAGTAGGTGATCATCTGAGCTTGTGATTACCCGAAATAATTTTAAATCATCTGCATAAAACAAACAAGATGACGATAAAACATTAGGAAGATCGTTGATGCAGAGTTGAATAATAGCGATCCTAATATAGATCCTTGAGGTACACCGGAAGAGGGCGAAAACGGTAAGGACGACACGCCGGAGAGGGAGACAAAGCAGGTGCGGTTACTAAAGAATTAAGATATCCAAGAAAATAAAGGCTCACAGATACCAAAGTGGTTTAATTTGAGTAGAAGAAGCTCAAGATTGACAGAGTCAAATGCCTTAGAGAAATCTGTATATACAGCATCAACTTGAGAACTCCGATCTAACGCCGAGGCCACTGCATGAGAAAATTCAATGAGATTCGTAGATATGGACCGACCTTTGACAAAACCATGTTTCTGAGGTACGAACGCATATTTAAGAGAACGCGAAACGTTCAATGATTTTGGAAAAACAGGGAAGGATAGAAATAGGACGATAATTTGCGTTCACCAGATTTGAAAACAAGGAAAATGCTAGCCAGCTCCCAGGAGGAAGGAAATTTGTCAGAACGAAGACTTATATTAAATAAAATATATAGGGGAACACATAACATGTGAGATTTTTTACAAAAAAGTTAGGAAGACCATCAGTACCAAGAGAGTAATTAGAATCAAAAGACGATATAAGGGATTCAACTTCAAGAGGATTAGTCGAGACTGAAGAGAGACAAAGAGCGAAATAAAAAGAAACGCTATAAGAAGAGGGAATCATTGAGTCAGAGCATACAGATGAGAAAAACAGTGCGAAGAGATCACAAACATTCTGAGGATGAGCTGCAGTGATATTGAATGTAAGGGAGTCAGGTATAGGAGAGGAGAATTTTAAATTGCGAAAGAATGACCAGAAGTTTTTAGGTTTATTCGAAAGCAGAGATAGTTGCGCATGGTAAGCCTTATTTGATTTTTGGCAGCAGCACGTAAACGAGAAAAATCAGCATAGTCTTGGTCAGAATGAGAGCTCAAAAATGTACGTGCTGCATTTTTAGCGTCTAGAGCGCGTTTAACACTCAGTGAACCAAGGTGCATAATTACGCTTACGCAGGCAGAAGATTGGAGTATGATCGGTGACTAAATCAAGGAGAGCAGAATATAGTATCATAAATGCAATGTCAAGTCCTCGAAACAAGCCAAACCAATTAATGGAGTTGAGATCGAGAGCTAAGAGGTCAAAATTTGTTTATTTTTTTTTAAATTGAAACAAGGTTTATTGGTAACTCTAGCACGATTAGATAGATTAGCAACAATATCTACAAAGAGGGGAGCAGGATAGGGGTCAGGGTTTCTATAACGCGTTGTGGAGGGAGATAGCAAAAACGATGAAGGTTCGATGCTGCAAAGGATGAGATCAAGGATCTTATTGTTTACATTAGGGACAGAGTTAAATTGATAAAGTGAACAAGATGAAAGGAAAATAAAGAAACATTTGATATTTTGGAAGTAGTATCTTCCAATAAAATATCTGCTTTTATATTCCTCTCTATTCTTGAAACGTAACATTTTAAATTTTCCAAGCTTGAATCATTTTTGTAGAATGATTAATGTTGAAGTATAAAATGTTTGTAGAGAGTTGTGGACTGTATGTGGAGAGATGTGTATTTCTCCAAGTGTATCCACAATATATTAGCTAGGTTTTCAGGCTACGTGACCTTTGAGGACTTATGACTTTGAAGACTTTAGGCTCGAAAGGTAATTTTATGATGTTGATGTTATGTCTAAGAATACACAGTGAATTTAACCGACAGCTGGTGCTTCAAATGTTAGTTAATCTTAACAATACAAAGACTGGATTGCTTACTAGAAGCATTAAAGCAAATAAGCTCTGAACAAAAAGTTCACAAACCTTCGGGATTTTTGACGAAATGAGATGCATAGGACTTCTCCTGCATGAGAATATTCTATGAAAAAAAAAACACTGGTCACCTACGTTCTACCACCTTTACGAAGTACAATATCCATATGGTTACCTCTTGGCCAGGAAACATTTTATCGATTTATGGGCTAATCATAAGGACAATGATCTATTTAGATTTATAGATAGCTTCCAGGGTTATTGTTGATGCTCTTCTAAATCAGTTACCTAGTTTTAGATTTAGCAATAAGTTCTACCTATAGATTCAAGTGCTAGGATTTATTGGTAGAGAATAGCGAACAAAGGCACTAGTTTTGATGCCAGAAAGCAAAGTTCTGACAATATCGAAAATAATGAGGACGGATTAGTTCCGTGATTAGATATAGTTTCGTGCAACTGCTTTGAGCTCAAGGCCAATATAGAAATCTTGTTCTCACCTTTTCACACACCAACATCGGCGTCAGTTCCCTGCAATTGTTTCATATAACTACTAAATAGTTTAGTTTTTCGATCAAATGGCTTTGCGTGTCATAGATCGAATTCTCTATGTAACAGCAGTATCTGTGAGGAAATTCACACCCTCACCTCTTGTTTGGGTATATTTTTAGACCTTATAGTTATGCATTGAATTTACCTTCATAGTGCCATTCCATTCAATTCGTTACTTTTCATCACTAATATTAGATTACTCTGGTTTTACAAAACTGTTTCTTGTATTTACCTGAAAATAGAAGAAAAAAACCTATTAGATAAACACTCTTAAATTTTGTATATTTAATGTATGGAAGCGCTCAATGACAACATTACTAAACAAAGTCTAAGAATTCTATTATTTACCGATACTTCTATCGAATTTCTTCAAGAAATTTTCATTTCCTTATAAGCTCAAGTCTATGCATATTTTTTTTCGCTTAACTGAAAAAAAAAATTCTTTGCATTAAACAAACATTTGATACTACTCAGCATCGGCGAATAGAAAAACAACAAAATTCCATTAAATCACAGTGCAGAACGTATTCAATTACGACAACTCTCACCTCGATACATGACAACCCAATAGACAGCGGCAAGCAAGCTGATTCGAACCGGCATAAGGAGATATGCGGGCAGGGAGGCAGTTTGGGTTGCAATGCGGTTATAGCGATTCCCATAGTGCCTCGCAGATAAAATTCACTTTGAAACGATTTCTACAGACACCCGGTCTGTGAAAGCTAGTTAGATATCTACATACGAAGTGTATCTAGTTTGTTTTTGCTATCGATTACTTCTTTTAAATGCATTTACTGTATACACATGCATATTAGATGGCTTGGCTTGGCTTGACTTGGACCGGCTTGAGTTGTCAACGCATTATGGTTTTGTCGTCGCTCTCACGATGATAACCGAACGGTATAATATTTAGAAAATTAGCATGTTATAGGTAAGATTAATATAATGAAAAGATTGAATTTGATAGTGCAGTTTCCCAAACACAATGTTTATAGGCTACATTCATTTGTTTAATTAGCTCGTGTAGCTGAGTGCATACAGCACCGGTTGCTATCGTGTGTGGTCCTCGGTTCGAATCTAGCTGCGGACGATCACCGATAGGCACACATCAGACTGTGAGTAAGCATTACTGCAAGTAGGCACCTCAATAAATTCGGGGAAAAAGTGAATTGAGTCACCATTCTTAGTTACTAGCTTAAATCCCAGATTCGTAGCAGATTGTAGATGGATAGTTTCACATTTTCTACCTAGTGTGCCAAAAAAGTGCGAGAACTGATCCTTAGTGAATTGATACCTTAATCGGACAATATAAGATCTGCAATGTGTTTCTTATAGTCCGTTAATCGAAGCTAAGTTGTTCCTTATCAAACTTAGCTGAGCTATTCAAGTACTCAAAACTTCTATCTAATTTTATGCATATCCACACACACACTTATTCTCTACACTTTCCACAAGTGTTCTAATCAAAGCCTTTTGAATATCGCCTACATCCAGTTTGCAAGATGATCGGACTCAAGCTCCAGACAACCAAGATTTCAGCATCTAAGGTTCGCATAACACAAGTAAATATTTGGCCAATTGTCGATCTTCCGCGTTTAATTTCGCCTTAACATTCGCTAAGAATTTTTTCAGCGGAATGGGAAATTCTAAATTCCCAAATCTTTATAGTCATGATGCACAAAGTAGTGTGAAATACTCCTGTTATTTACGCACCGCAGTTTATCACCTTTTTTCTGAATTGGGCAGATAAGGCTTTTTCGCTATTCATCTGACATCATTTTTCGATCTCAGATGCTTACGACCAACCCATGGATCGCCCTTCAAATTTTGATCCCGATAGTCTTTAAGAACTTTCAGGATTTATTTATTAGATTTCAAGCGATCCCTGGCATGCCGGACATTAGTTAATGTTGGTGGTGTGACGAGACACACTGTTTCCTAACTGGCGCACAAATTCACCCAAAATGCATTGCAAGAATTTACCCGAACTTTTTCTGCTGGAGATTTCTTGCAGTGTGGTCCCGACTGTCAATAGTCCCACAGCTGATTAATTTGACCATGTTTATATATGAATGAGTGAAGCAGCAATATAAAAGGAGACGTCACTTTCGGCTCTTCTTCTTGTTTTATAAGTTTTTATCCATAATCCGGTCCCTTACTTTTCCGGTTTTCGGTAAATTTTCTCGCAACATAGAAGTTTTCACACGAAAAGTAAAGGAACATACCAATGTCATCGCATGAGTTGAAGAATAACGGCGATTGAAAGAGCATGAGGACATTTCCGTTTAATAATTGCTGGAAGTAGGAATCATATTTTGATGAGCAAAGACGTTGTCCGCTGCCGTTGCAGGAATGCGATGTATCCTCCTTTCCAAACTTTGCGTTGGAGTCCCTCAGTAAGGCTTTCACATTAGAGATGGGCAAAATGCCTCATGACACACCACTGATCGCTCTTTTTTAGAGTATTTTACAGTATTGCGCCGTACTCTCAGTACACTGTTCGCTTCGCACTTCATTAAGTTTATTCAAACGAAAGCTTTCGCTCGCAGACTATGCTGTGCTTTTTTCAGGCGCTGCACTGTAAGAAAGAGCTATCAGTGGTGAGCCATGAGGCATTTTGCCCATCTCTATTTCATATCATTTGATGGCAGAGAATCATAAAACCGTTTATGAGGCAAACGTCAAAAGACATTTCTCGAATAAGGATCGCTACGATATTTCGTTGATAGATTCGCAGTTGATTATTTGTGGTCTCCTTTTTTCACGATGATAGCCACCACAAAATCGTGACTCTCAGAGGGCTTTTCGATTTTCAAGATTGGGTATTTAATCTGAGCGGCAGTTTCGTTTCTTGAACAGCGAGAAATTTACTTCGTATTTCGTCAACTAATTCAAAGTATCCTAGACGAAGCGTCTGGTTCCGGAATGCAAAAATTTTATGGGAACATGTTATTGGCCCATTCCCCAGTCCCAAACCAAAGCAACATTGATAGTGTAATATGAAATGATCCCGGCAGTTGTCTAATGTGAAATTACATCTTCAGAAAGGTCGAAAGTAGGGTTCGGAAGCAGAGCTACTTTCGAGATTTAAATTATCTATTTAAGATAGATTATAGAGCGAATGGTGACGAGGTGCTGACGGCCATTCATAACTCATTTTAGTCTGCAATTTGACTTCTCCACTTGAATGTTTAAAGCCAATGACACACACGGCGTTTCTACTGAACCGTTTTCCGAGAGAAAAACTGAGTCGGTTTAGTTGTGCATTACAAAACCGAGAGGCGGCCAAACCGCGGTGTGTGTCATCACAATGCTAAAGAAATGCACTACTATAACGACTCGGTTTTTCTCTCGGGAAACGCTTGGTTAGAACCGTCATGTGTGTCATTCGCCTAACAGGGCAAGTTCCTTTTTCACATGCCGTCTGCGCACTGTTTGTTACTGGGTATATTTCATATAATAAAGAGAATTACTTTAGAATTGAACTGTGCAATTACTTTTTTATCAACTTCCCCCATTCTCATCTGGCGATCTGTAGTGATTTCAATGTCCCTTTTTTGCAATGGGATATGATATCTTTGGCAATCGAGTTCAGAAGTGCAGCTATCATATCTTTTTCTCTTTTACTTTTTTACTATGTCGCAAGTCAATTCCATTCCGAATACTAACAATCGTCTGCTGGGACTTGCCTTCTCCATTATTTCCCCAATATAAAATATCCCTCTCTTCTTCTCTTACTCTTTACGTTGGCCCTAATCCTCATCATCCACCACTCACTGCAAATATCAAGATCGTTCAATCACTTTGAAGAAAGAGTTATTTCTTGTCGCTTTAATTTTTTCAAAGCTGAATAAGTACGGACTGCTCTTGAGCTCGATGCCATTGATTGGTATACTTTCTAAGACATTGATGCAGACCTTTCATCTTTCTAGTCCACCTTCGTCCTCTATTGATGTGTCTTCTGTCATTTACAAGACAGATTCGGAACAATAGGTTACGTACGAAATTTATAATTACGATGCGTCTGACGAAACGCAGATCCCATAAAGAGGCGAAACAAGTTATTTAAACGGCTAAGCGATGATACTTTGTGCATATAGGGACGATTTCCTTCCTTTATAATAATCTTAAACTTTTTTAGTCCTACATTAATTTCCTGAAAGCTTCAAAGCACTTACCGAATAACTTCACAGTAAATGGTTATGCTGCCTCTAATCCTCAAAATGTTTGTGAGTTATTTACCCCTTTATTTTCTTTTACTTTTGCACCCTCCAATCCACCTAATCTGTCCAACAATAACATCAGCTCATCATAATTTACTTGTTGATATACCTATGACTCTCCCTTCTACAGCAGAAGCTTTAATAGCCCTTTTGGACCCTACACATGGTATTCCATGTGTGTTTGTTACGTCTGTATCGTTATCTTTCCATTTTTATTTAATCTAAGCTTGTCCACCGATGTTTTTCCTTCAGAAAATGTTGAAAACGATTCTAATTACCGTCCTATTCCACTTCTTTTTTGTTTTTCGATATTGCTCGAACGAATCAACTAGAAAAAAAAATATGGTGCCATTAACCATTTATTCTCCAGGGAGGGGCATGGATTTAATAAAAGTCGCTTTATGTCAACAAACTTGACCAAATTTATCCACTTCGTTGCTGGTTCATTGAATGAAAAACAAGTGTGATAAAGTAGATCATGCCTTGTGTTTGGATAAGCAGCATAATTTTGACATTTCTGGCATCATTCATTTCTGTTTCTTTTCCTATCGTACTTGCCATGTTATATTCAATAGATGTAGTTCTTCCTCTTGTCGTCTTACATTTGATGTTTCTCAAGGTTCCATACTCAGGCCGCTTCTATTCGTTTTATTCATAGTGTGCTTCCCAGTTATTCCAATTCCGTTTCAGTCCTTTATGCGGATTTCACTTTTTGGAGATTCCCTCATACTGTTCGCAAGTAGGGTTTACTTGTTTTGGGTAGTTGTCTGACGCAATCATACCGGTTAACCCAACATAAGTTTACTCGTTGTCTTTGGTATAAGTTTAATTTGCGCTACTATCTGTATTTTATTATAAATTGCGCAAAGAATCGTCTCATACCTGAACTTTTTTATATTCGCAGGTTGTTCCTTGATGAATATTTCCTTTACACAATTTGTGTTAGCTTCTATTCCATCAATATTACTATTCTCCACTTTGTACGGGTGTCTTCCCGTCTTATCTTCCACATTTGCTATTTTGACTAATTTACTAATGCCATTATCTTTCAGTTTTTTATCCCTGATCTACTATATAGTATTTTTTTTTTTTGCTAGCCAATCAAGCATTGCAGACTTTTCATATATTTACATATTTCTAATTTAATTTTATATATCTTCAGTTTCGTGCCTGCCTATAATGGAGCATGTGTCTGTTACATCGAATCTTGAATAAATAAATAAATACTTTGAAAGATCAGTTCTCTAAAAGATATAGCTCGCATGTTCGAAACATTTTTTTTACAGAATGTGTTTAGATATAAGTATCAGAGTTCATATAAGCTTCAGTTTGCGAAGGGTAATGGCTACTGAAAAAAAATATGCAGGGTGTTTGGTACTCAGTGGACACTTTTGTAGGGGACCCATTCTTAGATATATTTTGAGCAAAAAACCGTTCTACAGGGTGGTCCGGTTTTCAAAATCTGCGGAGTTACAGGGTGGTCAAGAAAAATTTTTCGGACCTGTACCCTGACTCACTTAAATCTTTATATCTTGAAAACTAATAATCATAACGCAAAGTTTTGTGGCTTATTTTTTATGGAATCAAATTACCTTTGATTGTAACGTCCTAAATTGTAACTGTTAGTAATTTTGAGATATTTACTTCAAAAACAAAATCTTGGCACTTCTACCCCGAAAATTCTATGTTGAGTGTCGTTTTTCTCAGAAAATCTCATGAAAAGAGGCCATTTTAATTTTATATTCTTATAGGCCATATTGTTGGCTACAAAAGTTGCATACATGTTTATGACTTAGGTTTTACCATTTCGCAAGTAGTAAGCGAAAATACGTATCGCTTAAAAAGTAAATATGACGTTAAGGGGGGAAATACATGTAAAATGGAAAAGAAATTGCTAATTTCAGATTGACTTAAAATATATATATTGTTTATTCAGAAAATTTTTAATATTAAATCCTCAAAGTACATATCTTATAGTAAATAAAAATATTTTTTTAATAACTTTTTAACACAAAATGGAGGCGATGCGAGCAAATGAAAAAAACACATCAAAAACAGCCTCGTACAACTTAACGCCTTTTCCGAGAAACTTGCAACGTTCAGAGAAAAAAAAAATGCTAATGAGATCTATAATTCATAGGTGAACCAGTAAAATTTAGAAAAAAAAATCAAATTTTTACATTAATATTAGGTTTAAAAAAAAAATCGATTTATTTTCAAAATAATCACGTTTTAAGCATTGGTAAACTAATTATTTTTCCGAAATTACAAAAAAATGTAGGTTCAACGATGAGACAATACTCTTTTGTACATGTGATATAAATTTGAGCCGAATAGGTTCAATATTTTTTGAGATATCTTGTACGGAAATTGAAAAAGTACTACTTTGAGAAAAACGCGTTTAAAGTTCTAAAGCTCCACCGACCTGGGGAACGCCGCGCTGTCTATAACTGGCTACAACTCGAGAACTAATACGAATATCGCTTCAAAACTTTTTTTGGTATATTTTAAGAGTATTTCGAACACTTTGATGCAATAAAAAAAATCGTTTTTGTTTTAGCAGTTACATGTATCTCCCCCCTTAAGTGGCCCTCGATGAAAAGAAAAATTTAAATTGTTATTTGTACTTAAGTATTTTTACTGCCCATTAATTACTTTTTAAGCTATCATATTATTAATGGGATGCGTTAAAAATTTAAGATCCCATAAAAACAGAACCACCTTCAAATTTTTGTTAGTTTCAGTCCATTACTCAAACTACAAGATATTACCAAAAATTTCAAAAATAAATTCAAAATGTTTCACTACACTAATGAAGAATATGCAGATATTATGTACGTATATGGAGATTGCCGGGGAAGTTCAGAAGCGGCGCAATCTTTGTATCAACAGAGATATCATCATCGACGAATTCCTGGACGGAGATTGTTTCAACAACTATACACAAAGATTCGGGAAACTGGCAGCGTTAGGACGAGCCGAGTAAACGCAAATCCTGCGCCTGCAATCGCTGTACGGACCGATGAAGAAAATTTGCATGCAGTGGAAACTGACCCATCAATCAGTATTCGACGCTTGGCGTTGCAGTTTAACGTGTCTACGTGGAAAGTTTGGAGTGTTTTAAAAGCAGCCCGTTTACACCCCTACCATCACACACAAGTGCAGGGCTGCTACCGATCGATTTGCCCAAAATGATGGAATTCTGCAATTGGCTCTTTGAGAAACAATTAGACAACGAAAATATTTTGAACACCATTCTCTGGACGGATGAGTCCTGATTTACCAGAGACGGTATCACAAACTTTCACAATTTACATACGTGGGCTGAGAGCAATCCACACACGAGAGGGACTTCATCGTTTCAGCATAGGTTCAGCGTAAATTTATGGGCAGGAGTGATTGGTAACGATTTAATTGGACCTATTAGGCTCTCGCCTACTTTAAATAGTACCAATTACTTTCATTTTTTAAGACATAATCTGCAGGACTTATTGGAGGATATTTGACTGCAACGATTGGCTTCCATGTTTTACCAACAAGATGGTGCTCCAGCTCACAATGGCCGACCAGTCAGAGATTGGTTGAATTCCCATTATACCAATCGCTGGATCGGTAGAAATGGACCAATACACAGGCCTGCGAGATCTCCTGATCTAACAGTTATGCATTTTTTTGCATGGAGACGGATGAAGCAACTTGTCTACATAACGGAAGTATCGACATTGGAAGACCTAAATACCAGGATCGATGCGGCTGCAACAGAAGTTAGGCAGCAGCTGAGAAGTATGAATATGTATTTAAAATGAAGGTGGCCATTTTGGAAATTTACTGTAGCTCAAATATTTTGAAATCAAGCATAAACACCATTATTAAATTCTTTCAGTTCAAGCAAAGAGTGTAGATCGAAAATGAGGTCCACTTTATGGCATATTCAGTTTTTAAGCGATATGTATTTTCGCTTACTACTTGCAAAATGATAAAACCATAAATATGTATACAACTTTTGTAGCCAATTATATCACCTATAAAAATATAAAATTTAAATGGCATATTTCAATGAGGTTTTCTGAGAAAAACGACATTGAACACAACATTTTCGGGGTAGAAGTGCCAAAATTTTGTGTTTTGAAGTAAATATCTCAAAATTACTAACAGTTACAATTTAGGACGTTACATCAAATTAAAGGTAATTTGATTCCATAAAAAAACAAGCCACAAAACTTTGCGTTATGATTATTAGTTTTCAAGATATAACGATCAATTACAGGTCCGAAAAACTTTTCTTGACCACCCTGTAAAGCGATTTTTTGCTCAAAATATATCAAGGAATGCGTCCTTACAAAAGTGTCCACCGAGTACCAAACACCCTGTATATTTTTGTTTTTGAGCTAAATAAATAAAATAATGAGATAAATAATGAGTCATATATGGTTTGTATTTGTGTATTCATTTTCTTTTGCGTCAGACTTTACATAGGTGTTGTTTCTACATTCAAATAATTTTTTTATTATGCTCTCTATTTCGAAATCAACTACGTGCTAATGCTAGATTTCGAGTAAGGTGTGCTAATCAGGGATCAATTAGGTTTTTAATTTAAAACATACTTGCACCACGGATAATATCACAGACAAGGCAGCGTTTGTTGTTGACCGTTTTTCAGCCTCCACAGTTGGGACATTTTGTGACATTTAAGCAGTTCTTTGTAACGGAAATAAAGTAGCAGAAATTTTACGAGGAATACACTTATTTAAAATTGGATTTTCATGAAGATTTCTGCGTGGTAGTTTCAAATTCAAGCGAAAATTATGAAGTTTTGAAATGATCGCCCTAAGTAGTCTTGACACTTAGAGTCAACATTTTAGTGGGGCTTTGTTTTGTTGCGATACATTTTTTAAGCACGGAAAAGCTTTGAACAATTTTGTTTAATGCACGTAGTGAATTTTTTTGTGGCGTTAAGCCATCTAGGAGTAACCGATGTTTTGTGAAAAGACTGTGTGCAAAGTCTACGGGTCGATAGCTTTTAATGTGCTAGATTAGTTGGTCGAAAATTAAATTGTGGGAACAAATGAATGCTGTCTTTAATTGATGATGATAATAAATTTTCTGTTTTTCCACAACAAAGCAAAACAGTTTTGTCTAGTTGATGATATATTTGTCTAAGTTAGCTTTAGTTTACTCTCAAGCTTAGTACACTTAAGACAACATTTCCTTTTAATGGCTTGAACCAACCAGTCAATACTAGTTTGAAGATTTGATAATGCTGATGTACTATCATTTGTTTTGGTTGTAGAACTGACTGAAGATTTATTGAAGTTGTGGTTAATATCGCTTGTAAGAAATAATTTGCATTGAGATTATCCATTCTCTCATTTCAGGGAACAACGGCTTAGGAACCATGGACACAATTAGGATAGGATACAATTTTCTAATTTTGAAAATCAAATAGTGCCTAGTTCTACTATTCATAATTTTAATATTTGCTTATTTTCTATAAAAAAATTTTAATGATTTTTTTCGCTATTTGTGTGTTCTTTTTATTTCGACAGAAGGGAAATTGGAGAGCTGGAATACTAAATAGCCACCAAAATACTTTTCTCGTCAGCTAAATAAATTCAAATGTGGAGCGTTCGAAATCGGGTCAGATGAATGTAGATTACACTTCCTCCTACGCCGACGTATTCAATAACCTTCCAGAATAAAACAACGTACATCTCAACAGCTTGAAAGAACGAATTATCTATCTCATTAAACTGCCAAACAAAGAAAGTGTTTGGCTCATCACATTGTCCATGACTCTAATGAAATTATAAAACCCAAACGACCTATTTCGGGTGGCTCCTTTAAAGTCGGTCAATAAGAACACTTCTCAGCTTGTAATTGCTAGTAACGACTCACCCACAAAAAAATATTTAGGTTTGTACTTACTCGGTGTTATGTTACCTTACGTTACATGCACCATCATCGAAACGAGACCATCGCCGTTGCTACCTTCCTCTTCACTAATCGCAACAACATTCAAAACCAAACCGAAGGAAATAACTAGAGCATAGATGACCACAGAACTAACTAGCTCTTGACTTTTCGCTAATAAGAGTTTCAATCTCGAGCCGTGTCTTGAGTTACACATGCAGAGATTTGAAGAATTCCGCACGATCGCGAGGTGATCATGTTCAGGCGGTGTAGATCAATTAAATGTGATCGCTAGTCAAAGATATGAACAGCTATAAAATAACGCTGATATCACGTCGCTCATCGGCATCGATCTTTTGTTGATACAAATGTGCTAGATGCGAGCTTGCCAAACCAACTTAGCCTGTTAGCTAGCCGAGACTAGTCAAAGTCAGCTTCAGTCCAGCCTATATGCTATGTTGTGGCGGACTTGTAGCGTTTATTGGTCAACCTTGAATGTTTTCAATTTGCACCGTTCTTTCGCGCGCCCCCTCGGAAAGAAATTCTTCGAAAAAGAGAAGAAAAGTTGTTGACCTTAGATGCGGGGTCTCATCAACTGACCGTAAAAGAACACGATGATGATTCTAAAGTGTAGAAATGTGATGTGAGGCCACAAAGGCCAAGAAAAAGAAATAATGTTGGCTATGTTGAGGCTGATGATGATCATTCGAATTGGACCGGAATACACAATGTTTGAGTTCGGTTCTTTAGAATTCAGCAATGATTCGATTTTTAAATGGATTTCGTGGAAAATTTTTGATGTTTTGCGTATTTTTTTCGGGAAAATTAGGATACTACAGCCAACGTTCGGTGGTATCATAAAATGCTTTTTTTAATGTTTGCATAAAAGAGGGACGGTTCGAAGTACTGATGCTAAGACTAGAACTTCGAATTTTAATTGAAGCGTTACAGTTTCTAATTGCCCTAAATTTTGGCTACGAATCAAGATACGTTCCAAACGAACTATAAGTGCCGCACCACAATCCATATCGGATTTCGCGGAGTTAGTAGAGTTTAGTTTTTTTAATCGAAATGCTCGGTGCTCGATTGCCATTTGGACCTGGATTCAAACTAGGAACACCACACTCCTGAGGCCAGTGCTCTACTCTTTAAGCTACAAGAGTTTATTTTCAAATTTAGTAATTGCAAGCTAAACATCAATGTACTTTACTTGCAATGAGCAAACTAGCTGCAATTAGGTCTTAATAGACCCAAAAACATTGGTAATTTCGGCAGACTGTGTTAGTCTATCAGCCTTGGCTCCCTTCTTTGAGATGGTCATGATTTCCAGCTAAAACTTTTTGTGTCTCAATTCAAACGAATAACTCATCCATAAAATGATCGAGAAAACCTACTACAGCCTTTTCACCCAATTAAACCTAATTAGAAATTATTATTCCTTGAACTATCTACTCAATTCAACAAATTTATGCAAATTGCTCTTGGTCATTTCCTTCATATCTGAATTAACAAAATCATCATGAATTCACTTTCCTCTCTCGCACTCAAATACAATGAATACTTATCTGCATTGTTATGAATTTCTCCTAACATTTTCCATTTCGAAAACATAACTCCGGCAGACAGTCACCGCAACTTACACGAAAACCAATTAAAACAAGAGGTCTCAGCATAATTTCCTGATTCGGTTTGAAAGTTATACTATGTGTGTAAAAGCATTAAAGAAACACCGCTAATTGTTCAAATTATTTTTTCAATGGAATTCATGTACAATTATTACGTACATAGATATTATAAATTTTTCATACGTTGTACGTACTTGTGAGAGCGTAGTTTTTTTGTGAAAATTTTGAGTTGGTTTTGATTTTACCTGAAACACATTTTGTTTTAGTTTCCAAACACAAATATCTTTTGTCATGATTTTTTGTCATGATTGTTTTTATTTTTCAGAGCTTATGAAATCATTATGATATGGTCATCTGTGTGTATACTTTTGGCGCATTGCGTAGTTACAAGTGCGTTCGCCAAGTGTCCAATTTGAAAAAATTCTGAGACTATAACTTTGGAAGGTAAAATTGTAGCGCGACCATCACAAAACTGTCCGAAAAGAACAAAAGCCAGATCAAGTAAGCGAAATAGGTTTAATTAAAACCGCAAGATGAACTTAAATGATCTGAACCATCACGGTCGAACTCAGAATTCTTAGATCCGGATCGTGTAGAATGGACAGCTGGTTCTGAAGAGCGGGTAGATGGTAACACAATCGAGGTTTGCCAGTGACAAGCAGTTCAAGTCTGTTGGATTTAAGTTGACGATGAACTGTACTATGATCATGATTGACCCTAATGAGGCAGTTTATGGTGGCGGTTCAATGGATTTTCGGTTAGAAGACGTTTTATTAGATGAAATATTCTGAGGATCTCTGAAGTGTAATAAAGTTGGGCTTGGTATTCTGGTTTTTTTTCTTTGCTCGTTGTTAAGGCGTGCAAAGTTTTCGAGATTTGGTGACTAGATATGAGTGTGAAATAATTCCTATTGTTTGAAGTTTTACTATCATGCGTAATCTAAACTCGCAAAAAAATCACACAAGCAAGCTAACTCGGAAAGATTTTAAATTTACGCAGAATTTACTTATATAGTTCGTTAGAAGTTCCAAGATCAAACAATTTTGAGCTTTAGACGTTTTTTTTATGTGATTAGATAAGAGGAAGCAATACGCACAATCAAATCATAAAAAGTAAATGTAATTATTTACTATTTGTTTAATTGCGTCTGTTTCTGAAAAACCGTTTGCAGTAGATTATGATTGCTACGACTATTAAAAATCCATTCATATTTTATTTATCTAAGCTACCAGTGGGAACATTTCCTGATCGATTACATTTTTATCAAAATAGTTGCGTACATATTGTTGATTTCAGTAGCCACGATGATTTGAAGATTTTAATTGATTTGAACAAGATAATATGTTTTATTATTGAGTTCCTAATGGCTCACAATAGGGGAGGAACTATAATTTTTATTGGAAGTTCATTTTGATGGGAAACTGAATATGTTGTACAAGTAGATCAATCGATGTATGTATAATGATCCAGTATACACATACATCGATTGGCGCCAGCAGTCTAATCTAAAAAGCTATCATAATCTTAGTGAACCAAACACCGTGAGCTCCGTTGTTTCAGAGACAGATACTTTAACCTCAAGAAAACCTAACGATCTTCCTGGAGTAATTTCTAAAGTTAAATATGGCTGACACTTTATGGACTATATGATCATCAGTGCTGAAGAGAGTGAAAGGAATATCATCACTATAGTCATTATGAAAACTGTGCTTAGATTTTTCATTCGTTTAAAGACTAGTGAGTCTTCCGCACATTCTGTACCAAAAGCAAGTGCAACATTTTCCTCTTTTACGATGCAACTGGTAGTCTTCGTAACCCGAAAAACTTGAGAAAATTGTTCGCCCAAATAGCCAGTGAATTCGCCAACACAACAATTTATCTTGCAAATTCAAACCTGCTCCTAAATGTCATCATGAATCCTCGCTAACCAATTAAATACAGCACCGAGCAACCCGTAACATAGATACAAATCCCCTGCTTCACGAAGAGGGTGAGCTGGCCAAATTTTTGATGGATTGTAAAATTGTTATCATGCTCTTGCAGGAAGCATTTCTTAAGCCCGGAAATCATCTTCGCGTCCCCTCTTACGGAAGGAGTTAACGTAATCGTTGTGAAAAGAAAACATCATTCTTTCCAAACCACTTCTCTTAGAAGTTTAGAAGCCACTCTCATAAAGGTAGAGACTGACTCTTTCTAGATTATCGTGGTTTCTGCATGCAGACCTTCTAGTGCACACAGCTTCACGAAAGACCTTTGTGCACTCTTCGACCACGAAGGCGCAAACTTCCTGATGGGAGATCTCAATCCTCGCAACCGCCATTGGGAAGCCTTGAGAAGCAATCGAGCTGGGTCCGAGCTGAATCGATTTATCACAGAATCACAAACAAGCTGACACATCCCCGATGAGCTAAAACGTTTAAGCCCCAGGAGCAGCTGTTTGGTAGACATAAGACTGCTACATGAAATCAATCAAAACATACAAATCAATAACTTAAATGAGAAAAATCGAAGCTTAGTAAAAAAAATTGATACGACAAAATTTGTTTAAGGCAGTATATTATTAGCTAAGGCAGTAAGGCTGTTTAAGGCAGTATATTACTAGCTAATAAATAAAATTTTTTGTTTGAGGACGTACCAAGGAACTTAGAAAAGAGCTACCATTAAAGTATTGCCGGAACCCGGTAATAGCCACGATATCTGAACGCATTCTGTTTGCTTGCATAGGCGAATAAACATTCTCTTGGGAGAACAATTCGGCTTAAGCCTCTCCTCTCTACTGATACCTAAAGGTAAGGATAGTGACAAAGTTAGCTGATATGATGATATTCGACGTAGCAAAGACATTTGTCTGGCACGCAGGATTTATTTTGAAACTGCATGTATTTCAAATCCCCATTTCTCTCATCCAACCTATTGAATATTTCCTGAAGGGCACAGCTTTTCGTAAGAGAGAAGACACACACCTGTCTTCGCAACGAATAATAGAGGCCGAAGTCCCGCAAAGATCACCCTTGCATCCGCTCTTTTATAACAAAAACACCACAGAACTGCCCATTGTCAAAATATTCCTGTTCCTGGATAATAGCTGTATCTTCTACGGATCTAGGTTGATGCCATAATATTAACTCTGCAATGCTCCTCCAACAAGCTTTTGAATTACTTTTGAAAATGGAAGATCGAATTAAACGCGGGAAAACACATACGATTTTCTCAACTCGTAAAAAAATTGGAACTCTTCAAAAACAAGTAATCGACTGGCCAGAACATTCACGGAAGATCAAAATCGCCAAGAAAACCCATCCATGTGCCTCGTCGAGGATAAAGTTGAAAAAGTACAGGCTGTTGTTTTGGCAGGCCGAAGAGTGAATATCATATATCTAGCTGAATTCACAGGTATCTCACATAGTAGCGTTTAAAGGATTCACCCAAAAAAGTTTTCCGTACGTTGGGTACTGATGATGCTAGCCGAAGTGCAAAGAAGAGACGAACTGATATACCAAGTACTATATACTGATATACCAAGTACTAGTACTAACATTTTCGAGGCGGTTTGTTATTATGGGGGAGTCCTGCATCAACCAATTCAATGCTGAAATGTTTTTTGGGATTTTGAGGGAATAATTAGTATGGAATAGTTGGGAAAAAGGAGCCATTGTTAGGGCGTCTTACTGTTTGGGCCAAATAAGAAGATTGCGGGAGACTATTAAAGAACAGAGACCGGGCAAACAAAGAATCTTGTTCCACCAAGGCAACGAACCGGCACACAGAGCCCAAGTTGCGATAGCTTCCATTCGAAAAGCAGGTTCATAGCTTCTTGAGCACTCACCTTATTTGCCACATCTCGTCCCCAGTGACTTTTGCCTCTTCTCTCGGCTCAAAGAATAGCGCAAGGGCAGAAAATTTCAGGAAAATAGCCATGTTATCGCTGGTATGCAGGAATTTTGGGAGATTCAAGACATTACATTTGGCGTACAAAGGCTTTTAGCCAGCATTGAAGTAGCAACGCTCAACAGTTAACAAGTAAGGTGAAAAACGGTGTCCACTTATTTTTATTTTTTTATTCAATCATCTAAAACAATATAAAGAGTTCCAATAATTGTATAGATAAAGTAAGTTTAATAAGAAAAACGAAAACATATATTCTTTAAAGAAAAATGCATTAATAAATTAGATCTACGAAATAACACAATAGTTTTATTTTTGAGCTAAAGGCAAGCAACAAAACTTTATTTTTATAACATTTTTAAATTGAGTGTCTGCGGTAAGAAGCCAAGGTCAAAATTGCTGTGTTGATGGACAATGGGAATTGTTTGGAGAATTGTTGTATTGATGGAGAATGGGAAGTGATTAAAAAAAAATTGAAACAGAAGAGGGCCAAAAATATAACCCTGCGGAACTCCAGAGATTGAATGGAAGCGAGACGAGGAGCAGGAATTGACAGTAACTAACCAGACTCAATCATGTTTGTAGGAGGAAAACCAGGAAAGGACATCAGAAATTTCATAGCCTCCCAGCTACAAGCGCAGTAGCTCATCATCAACAAAACCGAAAACTGGCGAAAAATTTGTGTATAAAACACCTACATGCCTTTATTGTTCCAAATTAGATTCGACAGAATTAATTAACGACTACAGATTAGAAGAGCAGATTTTCGCTTATCAAAACCTTTTTTCCTCTTGAGCTAGGAAGGATTGGATGTGAAGATAAAGCTTATTACACACAATACGATGGAGGAGCTTACTAAAGAGCGAAGAAAATAAATAGGGCAATAATCGGAAACACATGCTCGATCAGAAAAAATAAATTGTTTATCGGAAAAATCTTTGCGATCTCCAATTGCTCCGAAAAAACCGCAGTTGCAAGGCTACATTTAAAAAAATGGATAATAGCACAACCAGTGTTATGAAGCAAATTTGTGCCAATGAGGATGTAATACAAAGAAAGGAATAGGGAAAAATAAATCGAAATAGATTTTGGAAACTAGGAGCTAAAGGTTTAGAAATACTAAGCAAAAAGCTGACATACTTCTTGCGAATACATCATGAGAAATGTTGGTAGACCTTTTGAGAGAGTGCTTTTCGCCTCAGATCGCAGCCTAATGTTTTGATCAAGTCTAATTCCAAACCGTGAAATTGCATCAAGGTGGAATTTCTAAAATTTATGAGTGGCATTAACAACGTCCAGTCCTCGGAAGAAGGAAAACCTGTTGACCGAATTTATCTAAGAAGTCATACGCGGGAAGCGTGCATCAAGGCAGTTGAAACAGAGAGAACAGAAGTTCATTCTCGAAGAAAATTCAATGAGCGAGATTTAAATCGAAAGTGGAGCGTGATGAGGATAAAGTTACAATCATAAGGGATCCAGATGAGAGAGGGAGGTTCGAGAGAGCAAGGTCTAAAATGTTGTTATTCGTATTGAGAACAGTGTTGTGTTGGGAGAGGAAGGATAAAAATAGAAAAGACGTGCCAAATAGAGATATATTCTTCTTTTATAAAAATAAATATAAAAGCAGGAACTCATTCTAACTTAGACAGATTGAAATCACCACATATCAACGGAGTGACGGGTGGATAGCAACTGTTGAGATAACTGGGACGTTCCGCAAAAAGATACACTGACACAGGGCTGGTGCAAAAAACATAAACAGAAGCAACGATTAGGAAGTTAGAGGGAGCTAAGGGCATTCGAACTACAATACATTCAACAGGAGACGAAAACGAAAAATCACTGCAGAGAGTTCCTGTTATCGATTTTTCCACATTAATCCAGAGCCCTCCATCATCGGATTTGCCAGCAAGAAAACGGTCGCGGTCTTTACAAAAGAGAACATGCAAAGGTGAAATACCATTATCACGAATGTCTTCTGTTAGCTAAGTTTCCGTGCAACAAATGATATCATCGTGAGGATAAGATAGAGGATAAGTTAATTTCATTGATATTAGTCCTTACAACCGCTTACATTTTCGTAGTACTAAGAGTACGATTTAGGTTTAACCGATCCTTAAATTTGTGGAGCAGAATTTTCGTCGTGGTACCTTGGAAAATTTTTCAACTAAGACACCTTGTGGCCAAAAGCTAATTTGAAGTAGATCCTGTACGTTAAAGCAAATCTATAACATCAGTGATTTCTTTCATATCTTCATCTTACAGAATGACGCAATGCAGCTGTTATGCTTGGCCTTTTTGCACGAAGCGATGAAGCTTGTCGAAAAAAGGCAGCTTGAGCTGAAAAAGCTACATATCCAGCTAATTCCGGAATATATATCCTCTGAACTTACTATCCTTGCAATGAATATTTTTAAACCATTTAATACTAACTCGGTGTTAGTATCTTAAGGTAAAAGTGTCCCAAACTCAAAATAGTGGGTTCACTAGAGCTTGGAGCTGAGCCGAACTAGACTCCCAGTAGGCACCCGTGAATTTCACTCAATCCAATTAGTCAACAAAGCCCTTTTTTCCTTACTGCGTAAAAAAACAAGCTGGAAATTATCTGCGGCTTTCAAACAATTTAGTATTTTCGAAAGCATCAATTTAAATTTCTCGTATAAAGAAGTATTTGAAAGCATTACGAATATATAAGTCAATAAATCCAAATCACATCAACGAACTTGCAATCAAAAACAATTTATGATTGACCACGCTATAAGTTTAATCATACACTTCTCGTACTATTCTCCATAAAACTAGACCCTAGTCTCGTAAAAGTATCGAAGACAATTAAACGAAAACCAACGAGCCACTTAATACCCACTTGTGAAACACATAAAGTGCTCCTGTATGCCTCCTAAAATTTCGAAGCAATACTACGTCTGCAGTGTGTCTAGTGGTTTTGGTGCATTGATTCGATCGTATGATTCGGAAGCTAATACGCACCTGTGGCTTTCAGATGGCGTGTGATTTCGTTGTCTTGGCGTGTGATTTCACTGCCTTATTCGGACTGAGAAGTCTTTAGTTCTAAATCGAACAAAATGCAAATAAAATGAGGGAATATCTTTGGGACCAGTTTGTAGACTCAAGCCAATTAATAAGCTCGGCGCGTCTGAAAAACTTGTCTGACCGGCAACATCCTCCGGTCAGCTCAAAATATGCTAGAGCGTGTTAGAGTCAAGAGTGCATTCTTAGAATGTTTCTATGGCGAACGAGCTCGAAAGAACGTAGTGTCTTATTATCCGGTTGCATACCGGGAGTCGGGGCATTCCATACAATCATGCGTACAATGGATAACGAAGTCGAAAATTAGCCTCTATATTCCAACGTATTCAGAACAAGATGCATGCTGCGTGACTTCTAATTAGCAACACCATTCGAATTAGAATAGACAATTAGTGAAAACATCAAAATTGGCCAGAAAGCTATTACTGATTTCCAGCTCGGCCGAAACGCGGCAACTCTACAGTCGACTCTATATGCGTTTTGAGCGGAAAACTTTCTGAAGCACAACCGAAGATCTTTCAGGTCTACTGTGAATGACTGACCGAAAACGTTGAATATCTGTAAAGCATGTACTGTAAAGGTCGACCACTGACCGACCAGTCCAGTCAATTCGCTTCGGTACCTCTGAGAATCGAACCGGACGCATGTCATTAAGTGCCGAGTCATCAGCGAGCTCTTTTTAGTTTCTTGAAGCGAATCACCAGGACTGGGACTCCCAAGAACGGAGTAAGCAAGAATGGCTCGGATCCGATGATGCGCCACTGCGGGACGCACAAAGTAATATATTCAAAGACTCGATTCATGTACGCTACGCATACACTATACGGTATTTTACAGTACGTCCAACGGTAGATCTTGCCTGAGATGGTGAGAGGAATGGTATTAAGTGCGAAAATGTTCTTTTGCAGAGAATTATGAACAAAGATAGATCCGAAGATCATTGTCTTTGTTTTTGACGCAATGATGACGACGGGCGATGGACTAAGGCTAGAGTCTTAAGATTGAATGATGAAGCTAGCTAGCCTCGAGCTGGCAGGTGGTTTTTGCTATAACAGTGAAGCTAATGTGTTGGTGATTTTCAAATATATTTACGGGAAATCGCGTGTTTTACTCTACGTTACGTAAAATGCATTAATGAAAGGCACTTTTACGTAAAACTTCTTGAAAAATATTGAAGCTTTTTATTGTCACGAAAACTAATCAGCTTCGAGTATAAATGAAAACCTTCATTGCGCTCCGCCTTTAGAGCATTTTAGGGTCCACTTTTCTTTTAGCTCACATTGAAGCAAGTTACCCGCCATTACACTTTCGATATCCGCCAAACCTCCAACATAGTCATTCATCACTGATCATGACAATAATTGTAATACTAGCCGAAGAGAAAATTAACGCTTAAACTCGGACAAACAGCAAGCCTATGTCTAACTTTCTTTCGCTTTTCGCTAGACAGTTTGAAGCTTACTGACCGGGAAATTAATTGACCTCGCAGTACGATTGCATTAAAGCTACGACGAAAATGTCGAAAAACAATTTAATTTTTTTCTGAAATTGAATTTTCCCTTTCACTTCTACACACTTGGCGTGTTCTTGAATTGAAGATTGACTGGTTTTCGGATTAAACAGAGCTGTCTGTTAGCGAATGAGTGAGCCAACCAAGGAAGCAAGCAAGCCCATATTCGGCGAATTAATTGCGACGGCATGAAGCCCAGCATCAAACCATTTGATCCGGCTGCAACTCAGCGCGATACAATGAGGGCGGGTAAGCTTCGATCGGGCTACAATCAACCCTAATTGGGAGGGTATCGGGTTATGTATGTCGCAAGACGCATTGTTATTACGAGTATTTTGTGGTTCGCGACCAAATTCGGTGTCCACGAGCTTCCAAACACGGAAATCCATTTCAATTTTGCGCCATGACCGAGCGCGACTCAAAAGCAACTCACTGAAAAAACGGCTCAACTGTTCGGTACTATTTATTATTTCGGCGTTATTTTGGTGTGTTTGTGCAATTTTCAAACAATTCTTTTTTCATTGTCTTATTTCGTTTCGTCAATGCTCAAAATGTGGTCATGCTGAGTTAATGTGGTCGCGGGACACAGGCGGAGAGGGACCTGCAATGGTTTTATCTATTTCCTGTCATGGCATTTCGCACTTGGAAATTGCGCCAGCGAAAGGTGAAAATATTGTGCAAGTAACTAATAATGATGGCATGTTTTTGGAATTTTGACTTTGCGATAAGATTTCGGTGTTTTGATGGGAAATCGATATAACATTATCTTTCTGATGGTTTCAATGGAAATTCGATTCAGAGTTATTGACGGGAATAGTATAGCGAAAATAAGTCTTTTGAGGTTGTATAGAGAAAATGAGTAGTGTGATGAAGATTAGGAAATTAGCCTCGTTTTTGTCATTTTTAAATTGTCCTATGACGTCGTCGAATCTGTTTGTAAGCTTGTATGACTTGAAGCTTAACGGTTGAATGATCAATTTAAGAATGTGATGACTTAAGTATTTACGCAAAATTGATATGGTCTTTGTTTATTCCTGCTGTCTATGAAATTTTAGTTGTGACTTTAGCTTGAAACATTCAGACTTGGTTTGTATGTGCAAACATGTGGAGATATTGAGGGAGATATTCAGACGTCCGAGGCAAGCTGGTTTGAAAGTTTCGAAGGACAAGTGTGAGTTCTGTCGGCCGCAGCTAAAAATACCTAGGGTACAGAGCCATTGGCCATTTTGATGGTCCGTTGGTCAGAACTCAAGAGCTTCGTTCCCAATTCTTGCAGAGCCTGCCATCCTTCACAACCCACCATCGTGTTAGAGGCGCCAGAGCCAACAAGTCCCAGGAACTTGCATCTCAAAATAACCCCTCACCTCCTATCCAGCAGATAATGTATCTGTGCGTTCGCCGCGGCTCTCTCCTGTATTGATCCGGTGCTCAGGCTGTCGCCTACTGAGCACAGCACTCGTTTCCCTAGCACTACCCTGTGCATCACCTTCCCCGCGGACCGCTCCAAAGTGGTCCCTGGCATTCCTCCCTCAATTTGGTATCCTACGACAATTAGAACAAATATTTCTCATCCCCAGACGTCCGCAACCGAAGCATTTTTGAGGCTCTCGACACTCTCTAGAGGTGTGCCCAATGCCTCGGCAATTCCAACACCGTAGGTCGTCCCTCTGCAAAGAAGCTATTATAGACCCTTCGGTATTCCCGACATAAGCCAAAACAGGCTCCAAGAGTTGTTGGCTTTTCCGGGTAGGAGGCGGCACATAGGCTTCCACTACGACTCGTGTAGCCTCTAACGAGCGTCCCACTCTGACCAGATCTGAAATGGTTGTAACTGACGTTAGTGCCAGTTGGTTCTGATAAAATGGCGCTATATTACTTCGAATAATTTTCAATTTGTCCTCCTTGGAGCACGGATGGGGTCGGCTCCTGAATAATCCTTCCATGACTGAGATATAAACTCGCATGGACTCCTCGGGTCCCTCAGTGCGCCTCACGATTTCGGTCATCAGACGATCATCGTAACGGCAGAAACTCGGCTCTCATCTCGGCGACTAGCTCCTGTCACGAGTTCACTGGAGAGCGGTTTGCTCTGAACCAGATCAGGGTCTTTCCTTCAAAGATTTCTACCGCCGATTGAAATAACTGTCTGGTAGAGACGACCCCACATGCTTCTCGGAGCTCCTCCACTCGTTCCAAAAACGCACTTAATGATCCCGAGTCCCCACTATAGCGTAGGCCCCGTTTAGATACCTCCTGCCCCTTCGTCATCACCATGGTTGACCTGGGCGTAGAGAATACGGGATTTCCTAGGTCCTCTGTTAACCGGATAGGGTCGCTGGCCCGAGTACTAGCGCATCAACCGCACCTAGCACCTCACGCTCGCTGCTGCTGTCGTCTTCCTGGTCTCGCAACTTGTGCGCCTCCTCGCCCATTACCCCCATCTCATGTCGAGCATTTTCTGAGGCGGCGCATTCCGAACTCTATCTTTGCTTTGGTTTTTAGGAAGTCGGACCATTGTGAAATCTCTCGAAATGCTTCGATCAACGCCTGTATTTCGGTCAGTTTCTCTTGGACTGCTTCTAAATCCTCCCCTAGCGTATAAGGGCAGTCCCGCACAGAAATCAGTGAAGTGTCGATGGAGGCCTCCAAACAAGGTAGCAAAAACAATAAAAAATTTACAACTGTTTTCGTTAAGCTAAATTACAATAACATTTCTAAATGTAAGCGTACTATTTTGTCAGGTTTATAGCTTAATATGGAAGTTATGAGGAAAGTGAAATAATTTGGTTTAAGAATTTAAAGCAGTATATAATTTTTTTTAATAAAGGTTTAGAGATAGACGAGGAACAGTAGTTCGAAAAATTGTTAAATATATTGCAGCATTTATTTATTGGCTCCCTGTCTCCATAGATAATGTGAGTTTGATGCTCATTGAGGAAACCTGTGTGCCTAGTTTGTCTTACAGGATTATTGAAAGTGATTTGATTACGAAGATATTCTACGTTAACCAAACCCCTAACGACATCAAAGACGAAGCATCAGGATAATATCGTTCTCCTTGGAGAAAATGTCGCCAGATTTAAGAGATTAAGTCTGTGACCATAAGTTGGAAGACTTTCGAAACCATGTAGATTATAGGGATCTCTGAAGGCAAAAAGCGCGAACTGCTTTTGGACAGATTCCAGTTTATTGCCATGAATATCGAAAAAGGGATTCCAGACGATGCAAGCGTATTCGAGTAGAGGGCGAACTAAAGACATAAACAGAGACCTTGTAAACCATACGTTCTTAAATTCTTTCGCACGTCTTTTAATGAATCCTAGATGCTTGCGAGCTCTTGCAAGAACTCTGTCATACTGAAGATTGAAACGCAGCTTTTTTTCCAGGACGACACCGATATCCACGACACTATCAACATTTTTGACCACCTGCAAGTGGTCACGCCAGTCAAGTATGCACTGTGTGCTGGTGTCTGATGAGAAGCAGTGTATACTTTCGAAACCACTTTGTCAAAATAGAATTTTCAATGTAGATTAAAATTTTTAATGTTAATAAAAAGTTGTTCAATTTTAATCATCCCGCAAAAACATTTCCAATTTGATTCTGCTTTCGGAGGCTGATTCCGCAAAACGATCGAAGTTTTCCCGTTTCAATATGCTCGGCTTCGATGCTGTAGAAATGATATACGTTGTCTATGCTGATTTATAGACAAGAAGGGAACCGTGATCAAATTCAATTACCTTTACTAAGTAAAATTATATCCATGGATATAAGTCGGAGATGTTAAAATTTGTCACAACTAGCATAAATAAAAATGTAATGATTTCCACCTGCAAGTGGTCACGCCAGTCAAGTATGCACTGTGTGCTGGTGTCTGATGAGAAGCAGTGCATACTTTCGAAACCACTTTGTCAAAATAGAATTTTCAATGTAGATTAAAATTTTTAATGTTAATAAAAAGTTGTTCAATTTTAATCATCCCGCAAAAACATTTCCAATTTTTCAGGAGCTGATTATAAGAGTAGAGGTCTTGCGGGAAAAACGTATGGTATGGCATTTTTCAACGTTAAGAGTAATTTTATTCTACTCACACTCTTGCACCAGTGACTGAAGTTTCAGCTGAAGAAAATTTGCATCTGATTCCGACTCAATAGGGTGATATATTTTCAGATCACCTGCATAAAAAAGATGCGGAATATCGGATAACACCTCCGAGAGATCAGAAACAAAAACATTGAACAGAAGCGGTACCTAGGTGGCTGCCTTGAGGTACCCCAGATGAGACGGTAATTTTTTTTGGAAAGACGGCCTTGGAATTTAATATGTTGCGTTCGATCTCGAAGTTCAGAAGGCTTTCTGATATGCCAAATTTTTGGAGTTTATGCTTCAAAATTCCATAGTCAACGTATATACCTAGCGTATGCAACCATAATTAATGCGCTAGGTTACACAGAAGTATGTGATGTTTAGATTGTGAAATTATGGCGATTGCAAACTATATTTGATAGCTTAGGGCACTAAGTGCATAGCGTGTGAGACCACAAATGTTGCGCGACCACAAATGTTGCTAGGAATACGCACTATGTGTATTTTTTTTTAGCGTACTAAGGCCAAATTTTGAATGGTTATATGGCTAGCGATTAAAAGTGAAACAAACTTATTGAGTAATTACTGCGTCACTTCAAAAACCTTGAATTTCAACAATACTCTCACCCATAAAACTTAAAGCTAGCGTTGTCTGCATTTACTATCCTAGTGGCTAGAACTGGCGATGTTGTATCTAGCTCGAGTCCTTAATTGGATGATGTGTCACAAACGCAGTTTAATGTTTTGTTATTTGTGCGAAATTTAATAATAATATTAGAGTCAAAAAAATTAATTAAAAGAATGTATTTGCTAACGATCTTAGCTCTAAAACCGTGGCTCAGTTTCACTATTGTGACTATTTCTTTGTGTTCTCCACGAAGTAAAATCTGGTTGGCTTTACGTTTGTTTTAACACGAAAAGAGGAAAAATATTACCATGACTACTGTCTACCACTATTAATAGACCTACTCATTCATTTGCCGCAATCTTCAACAGAGTCAGCACTAAAATATATAAGTACATATTTTTAGAATGACTGAAAGTTAAAATTATGTAAGGAAATAATCGATATGGCGTTCAAAAGTTAATCAAAACTATCAACTCAACAAAATTTTGATTGAGTTCTTCTGGTGAAAGTCCAATACCAGCACATAAAACCAATTTCGTTTGCTTTTCGTTCTAAGAACGAGACTAAACGCAAATTGCAAGGCACATAAATATGTAGTACAAATCACCATGTCAAAATTAAATCAAGCTCTAATTGACATAACGGTTTGTCTGATTGTAGGTATTACCTTTCATTTGTGTAAATAAGCCACTAACAGCCATTACATCGAAAGCTTTCGAATATTTTTTTTCATCTTGACCGTTAGCTATTTCCAGACAATAAGCGCTGTTAGCACTGTAGGGTTCTAAGTTAAATGCTCCAACTTTTTTGAAACTCTGACCCGAGGAAACTCACCTGGTCGAAAAAGTTGGAAAAAATGATTTTTTCAACAATTTTTTTCTCCTGAAATTCATATGAGTAAAACATCATGTTTTTCGCACATTGCCACTGTACGAATGAAATAGGAAAACAACACGAACATAAAAAACACGAAAAAAATCAATGTTCGCATCAGTACAACGAACAATAATGAAGTGATGCGACGACGGTTAAGTATCTAAACAAAAAGATTGAAATTATGATGAGTTAGCTAATTTGAAAGTCATGCAGTGTGTTGTCTGTGTTGTAGGGGCCAAGCGTGTTTGTGAGGCCCTGTTCAGCTCAGATGGCCGCCATTAAACTGCTGACTGCGAAGAAAACATAATAATGGATGGTGGATGCCGTTAGGAACCGATTTTATGGCGATAGTACGCTTGCTGCCAGTAGCCATCATAAGACCGCCAGTAGCCTGTTCAATGATGAGTAGAACGTGCAAATGTGCGTTTGAAATGCGAATCTTGAGACGGTCTAGAATCGCACTTAACAGCGCTCTTGTGAAGGCTACGTGAAGAGTTTTTGCCCGGTCTAAGAAGACTGGTAAGATGGGTTTTTGACTTGGGCTTGTTGAATTTGCACTTTCATCAATCATGCATTCGACTGGGCGGAATAGAAGTTTGACTTTGCGACCTGATTACTAAAAAGTGCCCTTAAAACCTAGTGCTTTCATTCTAAGAACCAAACTGACCAGTCGTTTTCAGTGTCTTTGTTTTGGACGTGTTGAAACATAACTTGTGCCCATTATGATTGTAATGAGAAGCAAAACTTAGAGTAGTTCAAGTGTATCTTTCGTGTAGACCACCAACGTAATTTAATGAGATGTTATTATTATGTTAGCTGTGTTGATTTTAATTTCTCTTTCTGGTTTCAGTTGTTGGTTCTTTTGTTCTGGAAATTTGTTAATTAGCAGCCAATTAGCTTCTATTCAAAACTATCATCAACGATTTGTCACCATTCATGTTAGATCTGAATACCACTGAATTCTGTTTCAAAAACATTCTCAAATTTTTATCCCACTTTATTATTCAATAAATTCTGAAAAACGTTGACATCTAGTTGTTTGCTTTCAATATCCCGGTATTTCAAGATACAAATAGTAAATTTATTTTCGGCATCGAAAACATTCCTCTCACTCGACTGGTTAGCGCTCAAGCTGTTGTAGCTGCCCGCTTCCTAGCCATGTGTGCTTGTACCACACTCTCGCACTACGGCTTCGTTGCCGGGACACGACGGAAAACGTTTTACGACACGATTTGAACATGGCCCTGGCCATAAAAAAATGTCAGCAGAAGGAACAGATAAAGGGACAGGCAGCAACAGCAACAGATAACATACGGCGAGTAGATAAAAAAATTTTGAATAGAAAAGATGCTTTGACTGCATTTAATATTATCTAGTCGTATCTGCTGCGGTGCTTGCACGTCAGCGAGGTGGCGCTCGAGATTAAAATCAGTCAATGACACGGCTGAAATATTGTCACAGGTTGTGCCTTCGTGACATAATATTTCGAAGGGATTATGTAACTGAAATGCGACAAAATGCACTTGAGCGGAATCGAGTGTAGGCTTGGCGAGATACGAAAGAAAGAGTCTGGATTATAATTGTGTTAGATAATGTGATAAAATATTTTCATTTAGCTTAGATGCAGACAAGCAGACTTGGAAGTCTACTAACGCCAGCAACAATATTAGCAATATAAGTAAAAATACTAATGTAAACAATAATTGTACAGTCCGCAAATTACGAACAATGCAGAAAACTCCAAGGAATCGTCAGAATAATAATATACCCATATCTGAAGTTCCCACCACTGAATGCTTAAATATTTCAGTCCAGAATATCCATAGCGTTAAGTCCAGAAGTTCGCCTACAGACATATCTCCTCAAAGTTTAACATATAGCTGCAGGGCGTCTTCTATTAATAATCCTCCGAATTCCACTCTCTCAAATACAGCTTCGGATAAAATTCATCCGACTTCAAATTCTTTGCGAAAACCCCGGTATAACGTTAGGTATCGGTAATAACAAGGTGTGCTCTCGCAAGTGCCTCAGAATTTTTTACCACAATTGCAGTGGTATGAGGGGCAAATTGAATAAACTCTACCTTGACGCCAAATCATGCCATTTCAACGTACTTGCCTTTACTGACACCTGGTTAAATGACTCCCATATTAATGAAGAGATCCTCGATAGTAGCTGGACAATATTCAGAAATGACCATGATTGTGTCTCCGCTGGCCAGACAAGAGGAGGTGGTGTTTTACTTGCTGTTAGCAGCACTTTTTCATGCGAAATTGTCAACAGAACCCCTCATAAATTGTTTCAGCATAAAATTATTCGAATATCATTCGAAAGGACATCGGTATATATCGGATTATTTTATGTCCCGCCTAGATCTGACGACTCTGTTTACAATTATATATGTGAATTAGTATCTACTTTCATGGCAACTCGTAGCGTTGAGGATCAAATTATACTACTAGGAGAGTTTAATCGCCCTAACTTACGTTTCGTTCTTGATGAAACTGATAATTACCTAATTCCTATTAACCATCTTGATTATTCTGATTTTAACCTAGTGAGTACTTTGTATGGTAATGATTTGCAGCAAGTTGCTCCGACTCCCAATCGTTATGGTAATTGGTTAGACTTTATATTTAGAAACGCTTATGACAAAGTAGTGGTTAGCCCTACTATCGACGAAGAGAATCTTTTCTCTAATAGCCTTCACCATTCTGCTCTTACTATTGATTTATCCACTACTGATTCTAATATCTGTCAAAAACGTACAATAATATTATTGTATACGATTTCCGTAATGCTGATTATGAAAGCATTCAACATTCTCTTGACAATGTCGATTGGACAGATACGCTTGCATCCCAATCTATTGACGACAATGTAAATTCATTCTACAATATACTGTTTGACGCGGTCGAAAGATATGTCCCTAAAATTAAGAGAAAGGATAAACTCTCTGAGCCTTGGCTCGATAAGACTCTTAGACGTATGAGAAATCATAGAAATAAGCTTTACAAATCAATAAAAAATAATGTCGACTCTAGCCATCGTATTAAAGAAGAATACAATGCAGTGGCCAAAGAATTCCATAACAAGTCTCACGAAGCATATGACAGACTCATTTAAACTACTGGCGAGAATATAATCCACAACCCCAAAAAGTTTTTTGACTTTGTGAATATGAAACGGAAAACAACTAGCTATCCCTCTTTTATGTGTTATAACACGTCTTTATACGTCTTCTTCTCCTCAAGAAATTTGCAACCTTTTCGCAGATAACTTCCAAAACGTTTTTAATCCAGCAAGTACTTCATCATCCTGTCATTCCCCAAGAGTAACTAGACCAATTTTCGCTGAGGCTATAACCATTTCCAGAGATGATATTTCTAAAGCTATCTTGGAGCTTGATAGTAAAAAAGGCCCTGGACCATAGGCGGGCCGTGGCCTAAAATCTGGCAGGGGCCAGGGACTGACAGGTTCAAGACATGTGATGATTTTGTTTTTGTTTGTACACGTACTGTTCATACAACTTATATAATTTACTAATACATTATATATTTGTTGATTTATTATTTGTTATTTGCTAATGCATAATGTATTATCAAATAAACTTCTTGTATGTGAATACGTAAGAGCTACTACCACATGCATATAATATGAATAGTAGGTATGAACTACACATGAATTATCAATGACCGCTAAGAAAGAAAGCTTGTATGAATTATACGGGAATAGAATGGAAATAATTAGAAATGTAAGAATATTTTTTCGTTTAGAAGCTAAATATATAGCAAATTATACTTGAAGAAGAGGATAGCTCAGTTTCAAAATATCTTTGAAAAAATTGGAATATATTAAGCTTAGAAGGAAGAAATTGATCTCTTGCTTCAAACATTTGTTACCTAGAAAACCTAGAAAAACCGAAAATAATTTGGCAAGATGAAAAGTGCTGTAACTTACTCTTTTCGATCCATTTGGTTTGCAGGAATATCTTTGTAGCCCTAACTGCGTGTCCGGGGCTAGATGAAACAGCAAAACCTTTGAAACTAGTGCTATTTGCTGTTTTCCGTTTTTGCGATCCTCTGGTAAATGTGAGATTCAGACAGTTGTTTTCTACGAATGATTTAATTTTTCCCCAAACTACATACAAGTCTTCTCGCTCACTTAGTAGTGTTCCATTCACAAGATTTATCCCATCCCGAAGAGTTGCATATTTAGTTTGGAAATATGTGCTTAACATGTTCATTATAGAAAGAACATAGTGAAACATGAAAAGATTTACTACAAATTTAGGATTACTGATTGAATGAAAGATCTCCAATGAATAAACTGAGTCGTTGTATTTTCCCTCATTCATTTCTTCCTCTAAAGCATCTTTCATAGTTCCATAGCTATCGGTCACATATTTGCAATTGTGAAATCTCATTGACTATCGAGTTGAGCTTAAACTTCTCATTAGACGCCTTGTGTTTAGACCAACTGCCTCTTCAAGCTGCTTCAACAGTTCGTGTTGTGATGGCTTCGAAAAGTGTAGGTTAAGAGATTCGATGACATTGAAAAAGGATATCCACGTTTTGATGGTGAAAAATGTGTTCATCACAACCAGGATAATTTTATGAGCAAGACAGTGTACAAATGTGGCTGCAGGGTGTTTCATCTTAATTTAGATTTGTACACCACTTTTTTGCTCTGACATGACACTAGCACCATCATAAGACTGTCCAACAACAGACAATTCGAGAAGTCCGTAGCTGTCTAACAGGCTCAAAATTATGTCTGCTAAATACGAGGCATTTCAAGCTCCTGAACAGTCTACAAAGCTTAATAACCTTTCTTCGACTGCTAGCTCTTTAGCAAATCTGACAACCACGGAGAGTTGTTCCTTCTGTGGACCCTTGTTGCGTCTGCCATAATGGATATCAATCCGCAATCTTTTATTTCAGCTGTATTGTCCTCGCGAACGAATTCAGCAATTTTTCATCAATTCATTTTGTGTTCTGTAATATCTAATATTATTTTCAAAAGTTGAATCATGCTTCGCGAATAATGCACAAAATTCCAAAAAAAATCACGGTTATCACTGGCACCACTTTCATCATGTCCTCTGAAAGCACGTCTTTGGCGACAGACACGTCGTAAGGTCGATAACCTTCTCCAAATAATTTCGGTTCATCTTGACAATATTCCAAGACTGTTCAAGCACCATATCATTTACTGTCTTCCAAGTACTATTAGAGTTTTCTCATTGTGCATGAATTTTAATATCCGGATAATTTATCCGGATCGCGAAGTTTGGTCGAGCTGAAATTTTGGTGTATTTTTGACGACAATGGAAACTGTATGAAAAATTTCGCATTGTGATAACTTCACACCGAGTCATCAGATCATCACAAAATTTACAAGACTCATCAATGGGCATAAAAAATAAGTTTCTGTCGTTTTTAAATAATGTCTGGGCAACCTTGTGGCTACCATAAGTACGTAAACACAAATATTTCATACGGCTGTTAGAAATGCAAATGGTTGATGAATTTGATACTATATTTATACAGTCAGATCTAAACTTGTAAAATTCCCAATCGCACAAAAAACGCACTGAATTATTTATATTTTTAGCACCTGGAACCTGCATCCACGGTATCTCGCGATCGGATAAAATTCATAGGATATACTGGTTTTGAGTAGATACAGGTCTGACAAAAGTTTAATCAACATGATAAGAACCATGTGGCGGCTGTGTCACTATGAAAAAACGCTCGGTGAAATTGAAGTGTTATGCCTTTTAACTTCCGATACAGTTATCAACTTATAAAATTCACGCACATTTAACCTGAGTGTAAACGAAGTAGGTCATAGATAATATAAAAGTTGCAGGGATGCCATTTTTATTCCTATTTATTTGCCTACTATTTTAAAACTTAGACTATGTTTTGTGAAAAAACATAATTGCATAAAACCCCAGTTTATAAAAGTGTTCTTACCTAAATACCTGTATATTGCCTAGTAGGAATGAAGAGATAATCTTAATAAAAAAGGATGATTGGCAAGGTGCTTTTCGTTTTTTTCTTAACGTTTAACTTGTCGAAATTAAATATTGCCGTCCATTTCTCGAAATAAGTCCCATAACATCGTAATTAATACCGCAAATAACACACTCTTTATGTTAATAGTAGTGTGTATGCTTTGGTATAGGCTGACAGTACTACACTACTCACCTCTTGCTGTAACCACAAAAACCTAAGAGGCGAAAACTTAAGTATCTGCTGTTGGAAATATTTATTTTTCTGGGAGGGGCCAACCTAGGGTCTGGGGGGGTCCCGGCCCCCCCTGGCCCCCCCTACGGCGCGCCTATGCCCTGGACCTGATCTTCTTCCTCCAATGTTTCTTATTAAATGTGCCGCACAGATAATCGCTTCTTTTCAAATTATATTTAATACATCTCTTTCTTCTGGGTACTTTCCGTCGTATTGGAAATCCTCCTACGTGACACTAATATTCAAAAATGGCGATAGAAGATCAATTCAAAATTATAGAGGTAAGGCCATTTTATCAACTATTTCTAAACTTTTCGAAAAAATCATATGCGCTAAACTATCCCCTCTGATCGATTCTCGACTTAACGAACAGCAGCATGGTTTTAGAAAAGGTCGTTCTACCACTACCAACCTAATGGTGCTGGTTTCCCATGTTCTTTGTAAAATGAAGAAAGGTGATCAAATTGACGTAGTCTACACTGACTTTAGCAAAGCATTTGACCGTGTTGACCACTCCATTTTGATTTCCAAGCTACAGCAATTCGGAATTGCCGGATCTCTACTAAAATGGCTTAGCTCTTACCCCCACAACCGCTCACAACATGTGAAATTCCAATGACTTATTTCTAAAAAAAAATCATATCAATTCAGGTGTACCTCAAGGTAGCCATCTTGGCCCTTTACTTTTTAATATTTTTATATCAGACTTGTCAGAGGTTTTATCTGATGTACCTCATCTACTCTATGCGGACGAACTGAAAATTTATTATACTTTAAAGTCGCCTTCAGATGTCAGCTTTTTTCAATTAAAACTAAATTCCCTCGAACATTGGTGCAGCGTGAATAACCTACCTCTCAACATCGCAAAATGTCATGTGATTAGCTTTTCTAGGAAAAGTACGCGCGTACATTATACGTACCTTTTAAGCAATACGGCACTTAGTAGAGTGGACAATATTTTAGACCTCGGTGTGGTGCTGGATGAAAAGCTCCGCTTTAATTTTCATTATGACAAAATGATTTCTCAAGCAATTAAACGACTTGGCTTCATTAAGCGACGCGCCAGGGAGTTTCAGAACCTTTGGGAGTTTCAGAATCACTATACACCGCGTGCGTTCGCCCTCTTCTTGAGTATGCTTGCATTATCTGGAACCTAGTTTTCGAAATTCACAGCCAGAGATTTGAATCTATTCAGAAGAAATTCTTGCTATTCGCTCTTAGAGGTCTTTACTATCCAGGTGATTTTAGCAATTTACCGTCGTATGAATTTCGCCTTAGACTTCTTAACTTATTACCTCTTGCATCCAGAAGATTAATGTTATCTGCCTGCTTCAGTTTCGATGTCATTAGATACGCTGTTAATGTCGATTATATACAGGAAAGATTTGTAGTTAATCAGCCCGTGAGAGTCACTAGATCCCGACGAATGCTAGTTGAATATAAGCATAGCACCGCATATGCTGATAATGAGCCAATTAACAGATGCTGCAAAATATTCAACAGTATGAGTCAACACTTTTCCCCCACAATATCCAAAGTGTCTTTTAAAAATAGAGTTACCAAGGCTCTCTTATCCTACCCTCCCTAGTCTACCGGCCTAGTATCTTCTTATGACTTAGGACTATTTTTATAATTGTTTAATTAAATAATTATTTAATTTCGTTTTGCGTTTTGCGTGTTTTCTACATGTGAATTAGCTTTATGTATTTATTTATCGTATGTTTATTTATTTATATCATATTTGTTTGTATTTTATACCTATTTTGAACCCGTATTTTTTTTTAAATTTGTCTAGTTTTTTTTTTTGTTTTTGATTTTGATATTTATTTCATTTATATATATTATTATTATACCTTGTTTGGTAAATAAATAAATAAATTATAATATATCCCGGAATTCCAATGCAAAAGAAATATAATAAAATAAACATCATTTAGAATGTTTTTAATTAGCTGTAACAATTTTTTGAAACAAAGCTTCTAGCAAAAATCCCAAAGAAGAATGCTAAAAACGGTATAAAAGATTGCCGTATTTTCTTTTGTATCTTCCATATATAATTATCCAATTCAAAATCATCACAACTTTTAAGATCTCATAACAACACAGAGCCCTGATAACTAATTATCTTCTCATTTCTAAACATTCGTTAATCGACATTATCTCGTCGAAACAATCGCAACAATTCAACATATTAATTGAACAAAGCCAGTCACCGACCGACAGAGGATTTTAGTATCTTCTCATTTTTTCCACCACTAACAGAAAAAACGGACAAAAGTCATTTAGATAAGATTTAATGGGCGCAATGCTAATATAGTGAGAAGACCTTATGCACTTGAATGTCACCTAATAGAA
This sequence comes from Nemotelus nigrinus, assembly GCA_947369275.1. Classification (NCBI taxonomy): domain Eukaryota; kingdom Metazoa; phylum Arthropoda; class Insecta; order Diptera; family Stratiomyidae; genus Nemotelus; species Nemotelus nigrinus. The sequence continues at coordinate 65,335,201 of OX376372.1, forward strand.
GTTACGTCTGTTATACTATGAAACGTATTGTGATGCCAGTTTTTAGATAATACGTTTTGTTTCCACATTTATCTGAATACGGAGAATATGACAAAAATTACCGTTTTATTATTATTTATTGTTTACTAAATGAGCTCTTTGTTGTGAGTCGAAATTCGGAGTTATGGTGGAAATGAATGTAGCAAAGTTAAGATTAGATGGATATTTTGTGGGAAGCAACTTTTTTTGGAACAATTTAGAGGAACAGATTATTATATTTTGGGGAAAATTTCCGATTGTATCAAATGGAATTAAGACGATTATGCACGTTTGGTCGATTTCCGGGTGACAATTAGTCCAGCTTTTGCTGAAGCCTCAAAATACGATGTGAGTTGAATAGTACAGGGAAATTTAGCATGGTGCTTCGGAAAAATTAGGGAAAAGCTGAATTTCGGTATGAACCTTGGTACTGGCGTGCTGAACAAAATGTCAAAAGTCCCAATCTTCGGATGAAAACGAAATTTCAAGGATAGGTTGATTTTAGCACGAGCTTGTTATGGTAGACTTATTGCTACTTCGTTCGAAGAGTGTTGCCAGTACTGAACATTTTCATCATTTATGTTATAGTCGAGAAATGGTTTTTGTTGCTTTGGGTAAGAAACGTTTGATATGATACTATAAAATAGTGTTTCCACATTTTTTGCTCACTCAAAGACAATTGCTTCGAAAATCAACTGTTTTTACTAGTTTTGTGCTGCGAACTCGCGTCAATGGGTAGAGCAAATCAGTTGACTGCCGAGGAAACAAATATTATAAAAAAAATTACACGGCCAAGGAAAGTCCATAACAGAAATTGCTTGAATTGAGATGCAGAACAGATGTGCGGTCCACAACTTTATTCGAAATCCTGAGAAGTATGGCAAGAAGAAGTCAAACGGGCGGTCAAGGGCTGTAAGTTCTTGGCCTTTTTACACTGCACGGCAAATCGAGGCAAAGGCGAGCGTTGAAACGCAGAGAAAACCGCCTCTGAACGAACAGCACTAAAGGGTCAGACTGGTCTTTGCTGAAGACCACTTGCGTTGGGAAAAAATGGAGTCGTGTCATTTATGCATTAAATTTAGAATTTTAGTTTGCGAACGGTCAAACATTCGGTTTTTAACTGGGAAAAATAAACAGCTCCCGTTATGTGGAAATGCTTCGTGAGGAGTTTGACGATAATTTGGCAAAAATCGCAGATCAGTCGGCCGTTTTTCAACACAATATTGCTGCGATTCATAATTCAAACGTTGTTAAACAGTACTTTCAGTAGCAACACATTGATGTTGTCGATTTCCCAGCAAGGTCTCCAGAACTAAATATTATCGAAAATAGTTGGACGCAACTGATCCGAATCGGTTACGCCGAATCGAAACAATTTCAAAACACAAAGGAATAAGAAAAAGCTATTTATCTCTGCATAGGACGAGATTTCGAGAGAATATGCTCGAAAATTATATGAAACTCCACCACAAAGAATGATAGAAATTATCAAAAAGAAAGGAAGCTTAATAAAATATTACAAATAAAAAATATTATTCTGAAATTACAAAGCTGTAAGATGTCTTATCTTTTTAACTTACCTGTAATTCAACTTTCTTTATTTACTCAATATCTCATACGGAAAATCTGTTGCTAATTATATGCAGTATCTGAGATTATAGCACCTTGCGGTGCTCTAATCTCTGATACATACACAGCTTCGTACACAGCATTATAATCCGATTTCTTGGAAAACATAGGATGTCTTATCATTTTTACCGGCAATGTATATTGTAAAAATGCTTTAGTGTCGCTGATCTATTGTTTTTATTAAAAGATCTATCGCACATACAAAATTTTATTTAGCTAATATTTTATTTTCCCTTTCTTAAAATTTTATTTCCCTTTTCTTTTATTTCCCTATGAATCAAATGACTGAAATTTTCCCTATGCTAATTTTAGACGCTGAATTCCCTACAGTAGAGAGATATCCCTACAAATAGCAACTCTGTAAGTGTAGCTGACGGTACGCTACTATCTTGAAGTCGGCAAAACATCGTGCAGTTTGGAAGAGTCTCAAGGTACGAGGAAACGTTACCATATACGAACCAAAGTGTATGGAAAAAGAGTGATGAAACAGGTTTGAGTGCGTATTCCTCGTTTTTGCTCGTACTTGAGGGACGCAAAAGTTGACCTGGAAGTGGATTCGTGTGATAGCAATGTAAATCTTATGGAGGGTAAATTTTGTACCGTATATGTACACGAAGTAGACCCGCTAGTTAGCTACAGACCTTCGTGTTTCCTCACGATGTTTGAACATACCCTGAACCGAACAAAGACGGTGTGGATGGCTGGCAACAACGTCGATGAAAAACATCTCTGTACCTTGTTGCCTCGTACACCGTGTGTCTACGGACGCGTCATTCGGTATTCGAACGTGGTTTGTCACTGACGTACAAAATGGCAGACATGCGTACTTTTGAAACAGAATTTGTCTGTGAGTTTATCGATATTTATAAAAGTTTTCCGTGTTTGTGGAAAATAAAAAGTAACGATTACTGTAATCGGATAAAAAAGAATGTGGCATACGGACATCTTGTTAAAAAACTGCAAGAAAGGATTCCGTATGCAGATAAAGAAACTGTTGTGAAAAAGTTAGATTCGCTTAGAGGTACTTTTAGAAAGGAATGGAAAAAAGTGAATGAATCGAAAAAGTCGGCAAGTGGTACGGATCAGGTTTACGTACCTCGGCTGCGATATTATGAAAACTTGCTATTCTTGAAAGACAGCGAAATTCCGCAACCGAGCGTCAATTCGAACTTTGACACTTCGACATCAGGACAGGTAATACTTTTCGGCGATCATAAAATTATGATGTACAATATTTATTTTCAGGATGACTCGCTAACTCATGACGAAGTAGACGCATCGCAGTTTTCTTCACGTGGAAGTTCTCCACATTTGTTTGCATTCACTCCTAACACTGAATCGGATGCGACGTTTGATCGAAGTGTTTGCAAGAAGAGAAAAAACACATCTTTGTGCGAAGGCGTGCTTGAAGAAGTAAACAAAAAACATGATTTTGTCAGTAGTGACGATGATTTCGATACATTTGCGAAACATCTGGCGAACAAATTACGTCGGCTACCGCGAGAGGTAGAAATCACCACGGAAAAACTTATTTTGGATGTGGTTTACCAAGCGGAATTAGGGGAAATTAGCCGCAACACAAAAATGCAGTTATTCGAAACACCAAGCCAAAGAGTAATTTACTCTAACGCTGTAAATAATCCGCCCATTACGGTTGATACCGGTAGCAGCCCTGCGCATATGTCTCCTGTCTTTTACCGAGGAAATTCGGTTCGTATGGATGCGGACGATGATGATTCCTCAAATTTTATTGCAAAGTTCGAACCAAATGATTAGTTTTAGGTGCTTTTGTTTTTTTTTATTGAAATAATTGGCAAAATATAATGTCATATGTTATAGTTTAAATGTAAGTCAAGTAAATATATTTTATTTTTAAAAACACATAAATTTATTTAAAATTACGTTAATTACATAAAATGAGAGAGAGAGAGCAAAGTTAAGATCAGTGTATTAGAGTTGCAATATTCCTAATATGGTAGAGATTGAAAGCCAAAGCAAATGTCTACAAAAAGTTGTTTGTTGTACTTTAGAGATGGGGAGGCTAATTGATCTGTTTTTTCTGCAATCGTGACGATCCGCAAGTCTTTGCGGAGACTAGTGTTGCGGAAGTATCAGGAGCCCTGATACTAGTTCTTAGTGTTCTTGACTGGGTCCTTTGGATTATGTTAATGTTTGATAAGCCACCTCCTGCCCAGAGGTTCAAGCCACAGGTCTAGATTAGCTTCAATTCGAACTTTTAGGGCAGCCCTTTAAAGTCAAGAAACAGTTTTGATTTGCTATTGAGCGTCTATTTGAAGTTGAACAATTTGAGCTTCAACTGATGATTTTTAGCTTAAATGTGCCGCTTCCAGGTAAGCTGCCTATCAAGGTTTTACTTTTAGGTATTAGTACATTGTTGAGATATAATTGAGGATAAGTTAGCTCTAGCAATGTGAACGTAATGTGGATGCATTTGGTTTCGATCATTCTGATTTTCCACTTTCCTAGACATTCTTCAAGATGTGAGATGTGGATTTGTCACTTCGGGATCCCAGAACTGGATCAGAATCAGCGTGTAGAATGGCGATGCAGTCTGCAAAAGTAGCTTTAGTTATTTTGCCACTTACTCGGAGATCAGATGTGAGGGTGGTATAGAGTACAGGGTCCAATACACTTCATTGAGGAACTTCAGCGTGAAAATAATATTCAGTAGAAAATCTTTTGTGTCTAATCTGGAATGTACGGAAAGTATATCATGGCAACTTTTTGTCAGTATTGGTTCGATTTTAAAGCTCAGCCAATCATACCAGACTTTATCGAAGGATCGAATTACGCCTAAAATACTGCTACACAGTAACCCTTATATTCAAATGCTGTATGAATATCTGATGAGATTCGATGAAACTGTTGAATGATGCTGAGTTGTCTTCGAAATGCAATAAGTATGAAATTTGTCTCACATCTTCAAATATTGGAAGTAAATTGGAATTGTTTTTGCGGGATGATTAAAATTGGAAGTTTTTTTTTTACACTGAAAATTTTTATCTTGACAAAGTGGTTTCGAAAATATGCACTGATTCTCATCAGACACCAGCACACAGTGCATACTTGACTGATGTGACAACTTGCAGTTGGAAATCATTGTTTTATTTACGCTAGTAAATTTTTCAGTTTTAATCATCCCGCAAAAACAATTCCAGTTTGATTCGGCTTCGGAGGCTTATTCCGCAAAACGATCGAGTTTCCCGTATCAATATTCTCTGCTTTGATAAGCTTTAGGCACTCCGCACACGGGTCGTTAGCCATGCGATGCGTGAGAGAGACGTTTGACACTTGTGAAGCTTGCCAGAAAACTATTGTCGTCATCCTCGTATCATGTCCACACACGGGTCGTCAAGAAAACGTCAGTATGCGTCGTAAAATCATACAATTCGAGGCATTTTCCCATCTCCCCCACGAATTGTACGTTGCCGTCATCCATCGCGCTTGCAAAAACGACTAGTCATTCGACTTGAGGCCTGCAATGCACAACGCTTGAGACGCACTCAACGTGAACCAACTACGCTGCTCACTCTTCACGATAGGCTAACGCTCCGTTAGCGGTCACCCATTGATTTACATAGGTTGTGACGACCAAGCGTAGAAATATCGCATCTACGACGATAGCTCAACGACCCTTGTGCGGATTGCCTTAGAGACGATATACGTTGTCTATGCTGATTTATAGACAAGAAGGGAACCATGATCACAATTCAATAACCTTTATAGGAAGTAGTTTTCTCAACTTTGGATGAAAGACATATAAGTCTGTATGACCTCACTTTACCAGGCTTGAGGATCATTAGATTCACGGCTAACTTACATGATGATGATAGCCTGGAGTGGGTCCAGAGGGACCCTAGCACTGCGACTTCTTGGGTGTATTGTACCTCCTCTCCTTTATGTCCTATAGGATGTCTCGGCTTCTAATGGACCCGGATATGTTGCTTGACGGAACATTTGTGATGTCCCTGATGGAAGAAAGAGCAGAGTCAAGTAGCTCGAATCTTCTTCTCGCTAGTGCTGGACAGACTGTGAGCAGATGTTCTACACACTCTGTCGTTTCCCCACAGTATCTGCAGCGGTCGTCCTGCTCCTCACCTATCCTGTGGAGGTACTTTTTGCATGGAAGGTGTCCTGTCAATGCTCCGCATAGGGCTCTTATGCCACTTTTGCAGAGAGCCACTGCTTCTTTTGCTCTTTTATTATCGAAGTCAAGGCATTTTTTTTAAGTGTTTTAAACCCTCAATATTAAGCCAGTAGTCTTCGATCTTTTTCTTGCTCCATGTTTTAATTTCCTTTTCCGTATCTGCCTTTGTAAAGCCTCAGTGCGGAGAAGGACCTATGAAGAGCATTTTTGCTCCTTTTTTGGCTCTGGTATCAGCTTCCTCGTTTCCCCTCATGGCCGGGGATCCATATCAACTCGAGGCTCTTTTGTGTCCCTATTTCATTTAGTGCCTCTCTCACCTCTAGGACAATAGCCGAATTTATTTGATCGCGATTTATAGCCATGAGAGCCGCTTGACGATCCGATAGGATCTTAATTCTGACCCTTTTAAAGTTCTTTATTTTTAGTGTTTGTGAGGCTCTTAGTATGGCAGATATTAATACTTGATAGATCGTGGCCTCCTTTGCGAGAGGGAAATGCATTTTGCACTTGGGACTTACGATTTCTGCTCCTACTCCACAAACCATCTTTGAACCATCCGTATACTACATTTGCGCTCCTTTGTACGAGGGAGGTGGTCCATCTTTCCATTTGTTCCTTGATAGAATTGTGACCTTGAACCTCTTCTCGAATGCTGCCTCAGTTTTTATTTGGTCGTTGAGGTTTAACATTTCCATTATGGGCCTGACGTCCTCCAGGATTTTTAGGTGGCCTTTAAGGTCCCTTGATTTATACCTGTAGGCCTGTTGTAGGCTAACGGCTTGTTTCGCTGCTTCCTCCTGAATTTTGAGGTGTAGCGGTTCAAGGTTTAGAAGGGCCTCCATTCCTGCTGTTGGGGTGGAGCTCATTGCTCCTGTAATCAGCAGGCAGGCCATCCTTTGAAGCTTGTTGAGCCTATAAATAGCAGTTTTTTGTATGGTTTTCTTGGCTATCTTACATGCTTCACGATAACATTCGATTTGGTAGATCGCGTTGAATCAATTAGAAAGCTAAGAGAATACGAGCGGTGACAACGATTTGAACATTGCTGTGGTTATAAGATCAATTCCCAGAGATTTTTCAGAGGAGGTTTCGTAGATGATCGTATTTGCACCTCCTTAGCCGAAGTTTTGATTGGTTGTGAGTCGTCAGCAAGGAAACCAGATATAAAGTAACATGTTTCGGTGGTGAAAGGTGCGATAAACTGTTCTAAGTGAACTGTAAAGGCGGTGGCTTTATCTGTGTCACTTTTGGCCCATTGCCCGTTAGTTATTTTTAGTAAGGCTTCACTGATGATGCGTTTGTGAATTTGTTTGACTGCTTTTCTTCAAGAGTTAATGAAACTTTCTTTCTAAGTTTCTTCAAGAGTTAATGAAACTTTAGCTCGTTGTCTTTCGCAAGTGTCAGCTTGTTCTCCCTGCAAGCATTGCTAAGTCGCGTTTTTTCTTGGGGTAATCTTTGCTGCTGCTAATGGCTTCGTGCTAGTCTTTTTTGCTGCACTGGGATATTAATTGATGAAGAGTCGGTTATTTTCCTAGGAGAGAAGTGCAATTTAAGTCTTGGTGTTGCAGTAGCGACTGCCTCCAAGACATACTCATTGAAGAGATGAACTGCGAAATCGATACATTCTGAAAATTTGACAGGTGTTATTGAGTTGATGAGGTATTGTCTGAAAGCGTTTCAGTTGGTTTTGTCGAAAGTGTTGGCTTACATCCAGCAAAGCGGGATGTCATGTCCAGAGTAATCATGACAGAGGAAGCTACTTCTGATTTTTCGGAATGGAGTATTATTTCCTTCCAGATTGCAAAATCTATAAGGTCCAGAACTTTGTTGATGTTCGGCTGCCCATAAGATGGCTCGCCGGATGAAATATTCCTAGGTTTGTAGTGGCTTGAAAAGTATTTTGCTCCAAAGTGTTATGAGTCAAGACCCCCAAATCGCTTGTTTGGTGCGGAAGTCGGCAACAACGATCAATTTGGTTCCCTCGGAAAAAAAGTACAATCTCATCTGAATGTTCTCGTAGACAAATTGATGCCGCTATGATATAAATTTTGCTGAGTTCTATCAAATAATGATATATAAACCCAACTCTGGTATTGTCATCTGAGAGTTTGGTGTCGTAGCTAGGTTTCTGATATGAGAGACATATCAATTTCAGGAGCTGATATAAAGCAGATTAATTTACGGCATTTTGAATGAATGCATTTACGGTTCATAAGAAATTGGAGTAACATGTTTTGACCGTTAAGTAGTTCTTGCAACATGTTACTTATCGTCGTCATGAATCGATTCAAATTGTCAAATAGCCTTGACAAAATAGAAGCAAATTCGTCGGTTTGGGTAGTGGTTTCAATAAAGCACATGGATTTGGTTTAATTGCGTCTAGATATTTGATGGCAAGACTTACTACAGTTGAGGGTGGAATCGTCTCTAGTATGGAGACTGGTATGTAAGTTGCAATATTCAGAACCTGTTGAGCACGGTTTTGACATGAGATCATTTTTAGTGTTAGATGTTGAGAAACTGGTTAGCCTCTGCAGTTAGCAGTATGGTTGTTACCGCCGTTGCCACATTTTTTTAATTGAAAGGTTTTGTTTACGTTTTTTTACAAGACTTTGTAGTGTGAAATGCGCCGTAAATAAAACAAATACTTGAGAGTGAACAATAGGTTTTAGCGTAGATATTTTTAAAAATTCACAAATTTCACGGGGCGTTTACGTTTCGATGGCTTTTCTACGGTGACTCTGCGTCGCATAGGATAAGGCATAAGCATGAGATAAGGCTATAAATTTAGTTAAATTCAAATTTTGGGCTTGCTTGTTTTGGATTCCAAGCCTACTTTGAAGATTAGCTGTGGCTGTTCGAATTTATTGGACATATTTATACAGGATTTCACACCAAAGTCAAAGGATTCAAGCTCCAATTTTATCTCATCAGTATCAATATCAGGTTCTTTGTGTTTAATTACCATCGGCAATCTTTCGTAGCTTTTCAACTGATATGCATAGTACTCAAGACTCTGAGGTCTAATTATTTTTTTCACCTTCCTGAATACTTCTCCAAACAAACATAAATTTTCGTCTCAGAGACGTGGCCACGTTTTCACCGCGTAATATGTAAGTTGATTTTATCTGGAATTGACACCAATTAAGCTATTTCTTGTGTTTTGATTTGATATAACTGGAAGTTGCCAGTATCTAGACCATAGTTCAAAAAAGAATAATAGATAGAGGAAGAACGAAAACTGAAAACTTCGGCATAAGGAATATTGTCGTAGTCATGACCAGTGCTTTTACCCAAGTACTTCTGGGGACTCTAATTGCAACGGATGGTTGCGATGTCAAATAAGTATATAGTATGCAAAATGCGAAAAAATAGTGGCCTGGAAACCCATCTTCAGAAGGCACATATTTTCAGGAATACGAGGTCTGATAAAAAAGTTCCGCGACTTATTTTATGTAAATTTATTGATAATAGAGGAACATTACAAAACTAAATCCCCTTCAAAGTACTTATTCTCCTAGATATACACTTTTCCCAACGCCGCTTCCACTGCAGGAAGACCCTCTGAAAGCCCTCTTCCAAAATGCTCTCCAGTTCCTCCAGCTATTTTTTCAATTGCTTCAACATGAGCAAATCTCTCTCCTTAAATAGGCCTCTTCATTTTTATAAACAAAAAAGTCTACTGGAGGCAGATCAGGTGAGTAGCAAGTCTAGCGAAGAACTGTTATTGCATTTTTAGTGCAAAAATCGCGAATGAGCAGCGAGGAATGAAAAGCGTTGTCATGGTGCAACGCCCACTCCCCACTTACCCACTTGCCCGCAGCTCTGGCCTTTTTCTTTCTCATAGCTTCACGCAAATGTCTCAATGTTTCAAGGAAACGGTTATCAAAGTTTCAAGGTAAGGAATTACTCGTCTTACCTCTTGGCAGAAATTCGTGGTAGACGACGCCCTATTTTCTGTCTGACAATATTTTGCTGCATTCAGACCAACACAAAGATCTTGGGATCATTTTCCATGCTAAGGTAAAAGACCGTAATTTCGTCATGTTAAGGAACTTTTTACAGTATCCTACATTGTTTTAGGGCAACTTGTGATATTTTCAAACATCATGCTGAAAGTAGTTATGCCTGAAATGTTCACAATGCTATAGCATTAGTAAATGCAAAAAAGTTTTGGTGTGGTTATGGATTTTTGCCGATTTTAGATAAGTCTAATTTCGTCACTTAAAACAGTCAAATTCCTAATTTCGTCAACTAGTCCTCTTAATTTCGTCTATGTAATAATATAATCTTTGAGCACTGGTTTTTATTAACATTAACAACTTTTGGGAAAGAAAATAAAACCTTCTTTGAATAAATAATATAAAATAATTCTAACAGGTTATTGATTGCATTTAAATATTGCTGACAGCGTAAATGCCTCTACTGTTTAATAGCAACGGAGCATTGATTTTTTTAACAATACCTTCCCTATTGTAGAATAAAATGTCTTCCTTATCGGGCCATCGCCAGTTTGCACCGCTCATAGCCATTGTTTTGATTTTAAATTTAGAATCTTCTATATCTCTAACCATTCCCGGATAATTTTCACCTTCGTAAAGGATAACGACAAAATCACCTTTATTTATGCTTAGGATTGGGAGTTTTTTAATTTTTTTCAATTTCCTATCACCTTTTTCTTGCTTTTGCAGGTTTATTTTAGCTTGATAATTTAAAAATTCATATGCGGTTGCAATTATGGGAGTTAGTTTTCTCTTAGTGGATGGAGCTTTGGATGACTTTGGTGTTGCTGGCCAAAACAAAGAATTCTTAAATGGAGTCGGATAGCTATAAATTATTTCATTATCGCTTGACGCCATAGTTTTTCGGGAGTCCTTGCTATCAATTGTGATGATGATTTCTGGTTGATTTCAACAATGGGGAGTGCTAATGATGGAACGATGGAAGGTGTAGATGTGAGTTGAGCACCAAACTCTAAAATATCGGAGCCATTCAAAATGTCGCTTACCATGTTAGCATTTAAAGTCAACTCGTGGTCTGTAACATTAGCCAATGTACTGTCGTTTGTCATTGACGCTTTTTGCTGCACATTTCTCGATAGGTGAAAAAGGCTTTCATCAGTTGTATAACCAGTCCATACTACTCCGATATTTCGCTTGAAATTTTCAATTTTTCCGCAGCCTACCAATTTTTCCAACGTACACAAAAATTGTCGACATTCTTTACGCATTTTAGTACTTTCGAGAGCAATATTGTCTTCACTGTGCTTAGGTGTATGCACTGCAGTCTCTAGTAAGTTTTCATAGGGAACTGCATCCGCATCAAAAGGATAAAATTTACATTTCATAAAACCGTTCTGAATTGTCTCGGGTGAGTAGCATAGTGGGTAGAGCACTGGCTTCTTGCGTGTGAGGTCCCTGGTTCGAATCCAGGTTCGGACGAGGGTCCGCGCACCAAGCTTTGAGTTCACCTAGCTCTGATTAGGTACCTGATTTAAATCAGGGGTAAAGTGAGTCGTGGAACTAATCACTCCACACTCGTATCCACAATGATTAAAAAAATTGTAATGAAGCTCTCTACCAGTTTCAACCCCTAGACCCGTACAAGGGTTGTCGTGGGATTGCTTTAAACTGCTTCTAGTAAACATGGATCAACTAATCCTGTGAAATCTTCCCGCTTTAGCTTCTCTCCATTGTTTTGAATCCTCCAGTCACCAACTTTCTTTCTCCACAGCTGTTTAACTAAATGAAAAACTGCAACATCCATTGGCTGTAAGATATGTGTTGCGTTCGGTAAAAGAGCTATTAAAATTATGCCTTTTTCTCTGCAGAAGTTGGAAAGAGGCAGAGAAATATGGGACGAATGTCCATCGAGAAACAAAATAACCGGCAACTCTATGTAATCCTTCATTAAATATGGGTGAACGCAATTTGTAATGTATTCGTAAAAGTCATCCAGCCTGATTCGGTTTCGCCTATCCCCCACGTCTTAGGCATTTTGTCCAATATATTTCTAGGAATCCGGACATATGAAAATAGGGTAAGCGGAGGCATAAGTTTTCCACTTGCTGAAGAGCCAACCAATACAGTAATGCATTCCTTTTCATCGTTATTGGTGCGATTATATATACACGCTTACCCTTTGCGAGCTAAAAATTTTTGATTGCTTGGGACGCAGAAAAAAAGCTGCTTCATCGCAGTTGAATAATCTATCTGGATTCAATAATACCTCATCTAGTTCGGGAAAAGTTTTCATATATGAAGAAACTTTTGTGAACCAGTTTCTTATAGAAGATTCCGATACAATAGCTCTTTCTGATGATAAGTTTTGGGAAAATTTTGCCAATACATCAGGATTCCGTTTCAAAAATGCCTCATATACAGGAAAGCAATGAAAACGCATAGATAACTGAATTCGGGCAGGCTCGACTTGATCTGACGTCACATTCTGTTATAACAAGCTGAAGGCGGAGACGAAGACGTCAATTCGAAAAAGCCCTGAAGACGTTGGCTATTTTATCGGCATTTGTACTAATATTTAATAGAGAAGTAGCGCATTGCAGAGCGTCAATTGGAGATAGGTCTTTTTTTCTTTCTTCTAACTTTCCATTGAATCTGTACTATGTTCCTGAATGGTTTTGCAGGTATGCAGGAGTGCGATGGATATAAGAGGACACAGTTTATTTCAATATTTTTCAATATACTTGTTTAGTTGTTCATTATTCAGATTATTTTTCAAACACAACTTATCTTCAAACATTACATAGGTTCATTTCAAGATACATGCATATATTGGCACCAGGTTCAAGATAATGACGGAAGAGGTTTTAAATAAGGTTGAAATATTCGTCGAATTAAATAGTTCTCGTCGACGATGTAAAAATTGGTTCAAGGCTTCAATTTAGGACTCATTGGCGTCAATAGCCATGATTTACACTAAATCTCCATTTTTTTAATTCAGCTGACCTTTTAAGTACATATTGCTTATTTTCGCTTCGACAGTCATCGGCTTGTTCAGTCATCGTAAACAAACCAAATACATATCAGTTTGGTGCACAGTATGCTCCACATTTGTCACACAAAATGATTCCTTATATTTCATAGAGCAGCATTGTAAACAGGTAAGACACTAAGGCAGATGACTGAGCTATATCTTGCGGGATCCATTAGTTACCAGCTATAAAAATCAGTTTTTCTCGTTGTTTCTTCTCATTTCCTATTAGGTACTTTTCTTATCTCAAGAGGTTTGCTTTTTCACCGAGCAGTTGATGACAAATTTGAAATCCATCCTCAACATCGTCTCGCCAAAGACCAATGACCTCAACTCCAACCCCTTATTTACAACCACATAACAATGCACTTTATTGTTTACAAACGTTTCCCGACATTCCGATGCACAATTCCCTTCCCATTCGAACCCCCTTTAGCAAGCAAGCGCAAGTACTGAAAGCAAAGGGAACGCAACGTGACCCTTTGTGCCTCGACTAAATATAGATTCGTTAAGTGCGTCTCGACTACGAGAGTGAATCAAAATCTAACAAACCTAATCTGACCTGTGACGTAATATCTACCGTCGATCCTTCGCTTACTAGCCAATTGGTTGTGGGACCGGTTTTCTGAGACCAAAACAAGAAATCTGCATGGCCAGAAAGCACACAACTAGCTAAAACAAGTCCAATCACCAGGGAATGAACTGGCTCTGGACGAACCGTTCTACAAACATTCCCACAGGTCGGACCACGAGAGCACCCAAGAGGTCGCGAGCAATAATCGCCGTAATCGCATCTCACATTAAGTGCTGTGGTCACTAGCAAGGTAACTAAATAAATCACACCTGTAATTGACGGCAGTAAATCACAGTCAAACGACCACCGAACCCAAAGTGCCGTGATTTCGGTGTGGTAATTTACATTTGTAATTAACTTCCCGTAAAAACAACACCGCAGGCTAGAACAGTCACCGACCCGGTTCGAGAGTGACAAAACGCCCAAAGAACGGGTCGAAGCAACGCAATCTTGTGCATTGCTAACAATAAGTCCCATGCTGTGCTATTACGCAAAAACCGGACCCAATTCTGTAAAAAATGTAACGTGTAATTTTGCGACGGCCAGCTCAGGCAGGCAACGACCAGGTAAGTAAACACTGACACCACAGTGATTCAATCGTGCACCTTTACCTTGTCAAAATCGTCGACATTTTCCCAGAATTTTCTTCTGCTGAATGAGTACTCGCTTTGTAGGGTTTCGCATTAACTTACTGGTCAAGTAAAAAACATTACCCAACGGCCTGAGACCTTTTAAGACGACAATGAGAAATTTTACGGCTTTGAGTTTTCCCTCGATTTCAATACAATTGGAAGAAACTCAGGTTCACAGATACTTTGCTGTCAAATAATTAACAAATGTCAAATCATACCTGCTTCTCCGGACAGGTGGGCGATCGGCACTGTAGTCCGTACGAAGCACTTGTAGTGGCAGCGGCAGTATCTAACACGTTTGAAACTCTCACGAAAACTGTCACGAGAAAAACTACACAGATTTTCACAACTGGACTGGCTTCCAATTGAAAATTTCTCAAGCAAATTAATCTTCAAACAGAAAATTTCTTCACAACACCAAATTCGAATTTTCACCTGTCACTCGCACCCCAGCACGTTCGACGTTTTCACAATATCCACAATAGCGCACGCTTGAATTTTCCGTCTACTCGAGCAGCACGGTATATTTCCGGAATCAGAATTTTCCACTTAGCGATCGTCGTGATTCACGTAACACTGTCGATTCGAGGAAAACGCGAAACACGTTGATTCGGTCCAATTGAAACTATCAGCGGTAATTAATGAGAAAACTCTACCGTAAAGCACGAAAACGTCCACGGCACCAATGTTTGGAAGATGCAAAATTATCGTCTTGGAAGGAGGAATTCTTCGAAGGAAGTTCGATGCAATCGCGAAGGAGTCCCACGGGAGGTTGTCACTGCGCCACGGTGGCGTGTGAATAATTTTGTTCTGCTCCAAAGAACGGCACAAAAACAAATCCAAGTCTAATCGGAACGCAATCGAAGGAAATCGTACACGCTTTCGCCACACTCAGCGGCTCTCATAAAACTAAAACTGAACGAAAGGTGTCGGATCGCCGAGCGCACGGCTGCGCAACGCTATTCAGCTGAAACAATCCCCGCCGGCTAGCACTCAGCAGTACAATAGATACAAAGATACTTGTTTTCCACAGTGTTGGGTTGCTGAATTCGAACTGCTTCAGAGGTGAGGCGATGCATGAAGGAAAGACAAAAATCCAAAAGCCGCTTTGAGTTGTTTGCTGCTGCCGCTCGGCCGGCCTTGCGGAGTTTACCAGTGCTGGAAGCTCATGTTAAATAGTACTAACACGATTAGGGAAATTTCATTTTGAAACTGCCTAGAATTGTCCCTCGAAAATTGCATGAAATTGTCCACACATTTTCATACACACTTTCGCTTGCGTAACTGTTTTAAAATAAAAATAAATGATGTTACTCGGAAAAGGCGACATATTAAGCAAAACGAGAGAAATTAAATCACATTTAAAGTGCACGATTGGTGAAATAATAGCTTGTAGAAGGATTTCACCGATGAAATCGCCGGAGGAATATTTTCTTTTGTTTAGGTATGTATCGATAAGTTTAGATCGTTATAATTTCACGACCATATGTCACAAAAAAGACAAGAAATCCTTGACAAAAGAAGGTTGTGGATGACCACTATGCATTGTCTAAGAGCAGTATATAATTATAAAGTCTTCAAATACTGATTTTTTTCAGGCTGACAATGAAAAATCAAATATCTGATTATTTTAGGAGCAACTTGTGAATTTGAAAATTTTGCTTTGATGCCGTTTTTCGATTTCATTTGTTACAGAAACAACTGACACATTTTTAGCATAGAAACAACAAAATTTTTTTTCTTTGCCTATCACTAACCTTACAAATGCACAGAAAATCTTAGCTCTGGTATCTAGCCTCGACTTATCTCGTTTACTTCCTGAGGGTTGACTTCCTTCCCTATGGGAAGAAGCACGAAGACTAAAGACTATACAATGCGATTTTCGTAGCGAATTAATTTAGAATTCGTCAATTCGATCAGAGAATTTTATCGGATCGGATTACGGAACAAGCTCTTATATAAAGAGCTAAACCAAACCTTGGGCAGCCGTCCAGCCAAAATCATGTCTGATATTGGTATAGACACACAAAGAAATATCCATAAACTGCACAATAACATTGATGAAGTTTTTCGGGCTCTTTAATTCCAGGTGAGCAAAGAGCAATATCGGAAGAAGATATTGAATATACACTCCTTTTGTATTTCCTACAATACTCTGCGTATTTTTAGAAAATGGGAGGCGGAAAAGGAGTATATGGAATCTACGAACAAAACATTCAAGAAAATTCAAGAGGAGTTAATGGAGAAGAATTTCGAGAAGCAGCAATCCTTGATTGAATTCGAGTCTGCAATTTAAAGGCGCGAGGACGAAAAGTTGGAGAATCGCATTAAGAAATTACTTCAGCGTAATACGACAACTTTTTTGAGCGGGATAAAGGACGATGTTTAACCGAGCAACAGCTAAGGTGCCAAATACTTCTACGGAAATTTCAACCAATTAGATTTAGCTTAAGTTAGACTAAGCGCAATGACCCATACGGCGGTTCTACCGACGTGTTTCTCGAGAGGACAACCGAGTCGGTATAGTCGTGCATTACTTTAGCATTGTGATGATACACACCGCGGTTTGGCCCATCGCAATTCTGATGGCAGACTTCAGTGACCAGACTACCAAGATACGGGTAGTATTAAGCGCTAACAGTAACGTGCAGCGCTCTTCCGAAAGCGTCATATAGGCCAGACTTAGTGGTGATTCGGGGAACTACCGAGCTTTCGTAATCAAACCAACGAGAACACCAACACTGCGCAATCTGATCTTAGCGCGTCGTCTAGTGTATCCAAACAAGGCGGGATGCATGCTGGTTAGGGTCCTCAGCACTTCAGACTCTGTCATGAGTATCAAGGCAGGAGACATCGTTGGGAGCCGCCAGCTTGTTTCCTCGGTAACATCTCGGGAAATAGATAGCGATCAACATGTCAAGAAGAAACAGGAGTCGAGCGAAACCCCATTGACATCACCAGTAGTCCACGAGAAGAAAAAGGATGGGATCATTCGCTTCTGGGTTGACTATAGACAACCCAATGACCAATGACGTCACCACGAAAGACAGCTACCTGCTTCGCCGGATTGATAATATACTAAACACCTTCGCTGACGTGAACAGGTCTTCAATATTTTACTTCAAAAGTGGTTACTGGCAGGTCAAAATTGACATAGAAGGCTGAGAGAAAGCTGCGTTCTCAGTCGGTATGGGACTGTGGCAATTCGTGGTAATGCTTTTTGGACTTTGTGCCGCTCCAGTAACTTTGTGACAATGTGGCCACAAATAATGCTGCAGCCTTTAAAGCGGGGGAATCCTTCCTCCGCTCACATGACAAACTTGAGCAGTTCTTCAGTGGTCACATCATCCCTGAGCTCCCACCGAAAATATTTCTTCTTCTTGACGACGGCCAGCTTAATGTGTTCCGCAGCCACGTTTTTGAAGGAACAAGCTGTTTTTTTGCCTATCGTGGCTTCGTCCACTTGTCTCTCACGGAAGATTTCATTTCCGGGCGTTGACGCCTGCTCGTAGCCATAGAAGTTGGTTATAACTCTCTTCTTGAAACATTGAGAGTTCTGTTTCCTCTTCTTAGTAAGCCCAGCCACTGCAACACTTACAGTGAGCTGCAGAGCCTTGGGACAACTGACTCCATTACCGGTTGCTGCTCTGCTAAGTGACTTAGGTGCCGATTCCCTTCCGGTGACTCGTGAGCCTTTGAGTTCACTGCCTCCCTTTCACAGCACTGCTCTGCTTAGTTCTGAAGCAGACACAACTTCTATTGAAAAGACCAGTGATTCAACATATCGCCTTCCAGGCTACTGAGTAGCTGCTTTGCTGAGTAGCACCGTCCGTCGTTCTTGCATTAGTCCTTCAGAGCGGTTTCCTCAGCCAGTATTAAGGCCTGCAATCTCTCGATCAGCGACCTTGCACCGTTTGACCTTGCATCAACTTTGAACTCCTTTGGATAGGGGTCTCTTCTTTTGATTTTTTCTCAGAAGTACTAGTTGCAAGGTCAGTTTTGTTTTCATTTTTGTTGTCTTATTTTAGACCCACAGATGTTGTTTTTATACTTCAGATTTGAGGTTCGCGTTTTCAGACATCAGCCGAGACCATCATCAGCATTCTCCTCCTGCTACACCACGCCCTCATTGGAACAACGCACTGCTACGGCTGTCCTTCCCCTTCTTGAGATCGTGAGGTATACTTCCCCACAGTTTTCCACGGGTTCCATAGGCTTCTACAATACACTCAACCTGCTTATCTTGCTACTGAGGTATTCAAGATGTCCCCTAGTCCAATAGGTTGCTATTCTGTATACCGTGGTGCGCTCTGCTTCAGAGCTGGACAAAGTAAATTGTTGAATTCAGAGAAGGTAAACATTCAACTCAGTCATTAACTCAAACCCGACACCAATCCTCCGTGTCACTCCTGTGGAGAGAAAAACAACAGCGCCCCTAGTGTGGGCAATGCCTTTGTTTTAACAACCCTTGCAACTGGTAGCTGGACGAGTATATGCATGCGGCAGAACCAGTTCGAGAATAATACCTGATCTGTGAAATAGAAAGGACTAGAGAGTGATGTCCAGCACAGGTGTGGACGTTCCACTAAACAGTTCGAAAAATGACGCAAGACACACCACGCTACACGTACTGTAATAACAAAGAGTAAATTGGCTCCAAAGAATCTATCGCTACAAACGTGTACCGATAGATTCGTAGTTATATGAGCAAAATCGAAATCCATGCTTAATTGTAACATGCCGACTCAAAACACAAGAGGGAGATCAATTATGGAAATGACGTCCAGGCTGAGTATGGTTGTGGTGAACAGGGGCTCAACACCAACTTACCGCAGGCCAGGCTTCGGTGAGTCCATTCCCGATATAACTCTTGTCTCGGAGACGTTGTCCATGATGGCAAGGGACTGGAGAGTGATGGAGGAGTACACTGGAAGTGACCACAACTATATTACCTTCTGGCTGTCGGAGGAAATCCCGGCCCCTCAGAACTTTAGACGGAAAATACTCTGGTGGAATATTTCGAAGTTGGACAGGGGGAAGTTATTGGAGTCACTAGGCAAAAGCTTTACTGACGAAGTCAGCGTAGGACAAGCGGGGGTGGTAATGGGCCCTGGGGAAATAGATACGGTTGTAAATCTGACCATGGGCGAAATGCAATGCGTCGATGCCACTTTGAAAGTCACTACCGGGCAAACAGAGCACTTGCTGGTGGACTGAGGAGATAGCGGAACTAAGAAGAATAGCTCTAGCATGCAGGCGTAGGGCACAGTGGTCTATTGGACGACCGGAAGCGTTGCTACTTGTCGCCACCCACAAAAAGTCAAAAAAAGAACTGGGCATAGCTGTAATACGGAAGAAAAAGCAAATGTGGCAAACTTTATGCGAAGAATTGGACCGGGACCCGTAGGGCCAGGGCTACAAAAAAGTATCGGGCAGGCTGGGCCGCATGAATCCCGACCCACCCATGGAGGCGGATGTCCTGAGGAATATTGTAGACTCACTGTTCCCAGCGTACAATGTAAGAGCAGAGAAGAACCACAAAGCCCGCCAAGAAGATATCCCTTTGTTCACTGAAGAAGAACTACGATGCGCGAGTGTCAGAATGAAGAACCGAAGTGCCCCAGGCCCGGACAATATTCCAGTAGAAGTCCTAAAAGTAGTGGTGGAGCGACACGTGTCAGCAATACTACATCTGTACAATGAATGTTTACTAGCGGGTATTTTTCCGTTACCCTGGAAAGTGGCGCGACTTGCCCTAATTTCAAAGGGAAAGGGAGATCTTAACACACCATCAGCGTACAGACCTCTCTGCATGCTGGATACTGCGGGGAAACTTTTGGAAGGGCTGCTGAAACCTCGACTAAAGGCAGCTATACGAAGAGCAGGTGACCTCTCGAAAAACCAACATGGATTCCGCAGTGGCCATTCAACAATAAGTGCCATCTGCGAAGTAATTAGCGCAGTAGATCGCGCTGAGGCCGCTTGTCATCGGGCTAGACCCATAGTGTTTTTGGTAACGCTGGACGTCCGTAACGCTTTTAACTCGGCGAGATGGACAGACATACTGGATTCTCTTCAGCGACATTTTCAAATAGAGGAATACTTGCTGGCAATGGTACGGGATTACTTGAAAGATCGCCATTTGATTTATGAAACGAATCAGGAAACTGTACGCAAAACCATTACAGCTGGGGCAGCACAAGGATCCATTCTCGGGCCAGACCTATGGAATATTGCGTATGATGGTCTCTTCAGCCTCGAAATGCCGGAAGACGTGCTCTTGGTGGGCTATGCTGATGATGTAGCCGCTGTCATCACGTCTAGAAATCCTCACCTCGCCCAACTCAAACTCAATCAAGTAATGAGAAGGGTTGAAGCCTGGATGGAAAGCCATGATCTCCAGCTGGCGATCGCAAAAACTGAGATTGTCATGCTGACCAAGAGAAGGATACCAACCATTATACCCATGACGGTTGGCTTTAAAGTACTTGAGACCAGAAAAACGGCTAAGTATCTTGGAGTGATGTTGGTATCGAAGCTGGGTTATGAAGAGCACATCCGAAAAGTATGCGATAGGGCCCTACTGTCTGTTATCTCGCTTGGGAGACTCATGGCGAAAGTTCGCGGTCCTAGTCCGAGTAAACGTAAGCTCCTTATGACGGTGACGCATTCAATGCTGCTGTATGGCGCGGAGATATGGGCCACTGCGTTAAGGTTTGAAAATTATCGAGCTAGGATGGTGAGCGTCCAGCGTAGGGGAGCACTGCGAATTGCAAGTAGCTACGGAACAGTTTCAGGAAACGCCGTGTTAGTGATAGCGGGAGTAATCCCAATTGATCTATTGGCGAACGAACGCAGGGAAGTGTTCCTGAACAGAGCAAAAGTGGGAAGAGAAATTTTGGTTGCTCAAGCACGAGCGCGAGCGCTTGAGCTTTGGGAGGAGCGCTGGGCTACGAGCGCGAAGGGAGCATGGACGATTAGGCTAATTCGCGCCTTAAAACCTTGGCTTAATCGCGACCACGGTGAAATAAACTTCTACCTGTGCCAGTTCCTATCGGGCCACGGCTACTTCAGGAAATACCTTCACACAATGGAGAAAGTCAGGACGGAGTTCTGTAAGTACTGTGCTAAGGAAAGTGATGACGCTTTGAATACCTTTTTCCAATGCGCCCGCTTCAGAAGAGAGCGACACATGCTTTTCTCTTCAATTGGCCCTGTGACGCCGGAGTCAATCGTGGAGATGATGCTACAGTCAGAAGACTCCTGGTCAGCTGTGTCAGCATATGTGGAGCTGGTATTGCGCTTAAAAAAAGATGAAGGATGTCTCATAGACTCCTGAAAGCCTGACAGAACGGAAATAAACCAATGGGACACCTGATGGGTGGAAGTATCACGGCCGAGTTGAAGTAATGCGAAAGTGGTTCCGGCTCGGACCTCCGTGGTCGGCGGGTGACTTTTTTTAGTGAGTACGAATCTCACATAATCTTGCATCGTTCGCAGGATACCTCTTGAAGGTTTGACATCCGCTCCCAAAAAGAAAAAAAAACCTTATTTGGAATGAATTTTAGTTTTTTATTTAAAAAAATCAGTAATTTTAACAGTCTTTGTCAAGCTTTCAATAAAGCAATTTTAACGTTTTCTAAATATGCCCTTTTGTTTTTGCAATTTGAAAGTAAAATTCTCCACTATCCTAAACACACTAGCGATATTGGAGTTCAGTTCAATTGTGACTTTAAACAATATATATAAAGGCCGATGCAGTGTATTCGGCTCATTTCTGTTTGCTAAATTATAAGTAACGCTCTACTAACATTCATCAACCTCGGCAAATTATACAGTAAACTAATTAAAATTGTCTGCAATAAATAAACGTTTAGTTTTCAAAGTTCAATTCGTGGCTAATTGAGACAACCAGCTGGAACCCATTAATCACGCGTTTGGTCAAAAATTATATTTCTCCTGACATCGAACCCATTATTAGCGTTTAGGCAATGCATCAATCGCTTATTGTTTCTTCAGAGCTTTCTACGCGGTCAACGCTGACATTACCATTAGATCGCGTAAGTCAGTCCATCATTTCCATAAAACCACCTGTAATTTGCACAATAATTCCTCGCACATCGTAATTCGTGTGCATTGGCGGTAACATCTCTGCAACATTGCGATGGCACTGCCCGCCTGCTGCTTATTGGTAATTGCCTATTGCGAGCAGAATAAACAAAATAGTTACCATTCAAATAAGAAGGTCAAACGATTAATCTTTTAACATTCGCCCGATTATCAACTTGTACAATTTTATTTGTAGAATGAAAGCTATCGGAGCCAGTAAATAATAGGAGTGTGCATTGTAATTGCACGTATGCCTGTGTATAAATCGCTATGATTAAATGCTCATCGAGAAAAATGGTGCTGACCCGTTCGATAACGATTTTAAAAGATACGATCGACATTCTGGCAGTGATGCATGAAACAGAGGTAGTGCAGATAATTTCCTCTAAACGGATTCGATTTGGAACTGCTTTGTTTGTTGAAGCGATAATCGTCGAGTATAACAGTTCAGCGGTTAATTGAAATGTTGTGATAGTGAAGTAATAGTATTAATTAAATGTAAAATTGTTGCTATTGTGTGACGTTCAACTTGATGTATGATATATACAAACTTTCATGATGATGGCTCCCCCTTATAAACCTAGAATGGTTGCTGAAAAAAAACAATTATGACTGTTGATAGCAACAATTTGATGCGAATTGGGATATGTTCAGTGCAAGCTATTCGAAAATTTCTTTACATTAAATACATATTCTATTTACCATTCAACTAAGCTCAGCAATGTGTTCGCATTCACTTTCTTGCAAATTACTTTATCTAATCCGTCCCAGCGCAACAGTTACATTCTCTCGACTACAATTACGTATAACTGCTGACTATCAAGTAAACTGAAAGAAACGTGACCTGCTACTACTATCCACGTTCCGGGGAACACCTTAAGAAAATCCTACTTGAAAAACCGTTTATGTTACTTTTTTTATTGAAATTCATCCCATATCTGAGTATGTGGTAGTATCAGTAAACTGAGTACGCGTATCTATTGCATATTCAACATGCAGTAAATGTTTGTGACCACACACATGTTGTTCATATATCGGTACAGAAAACGCCCCAGAGGTGAAATGAAAATCGCTACAGTAGTCCAAAACCGAAACAATTTTCCATAATAAATTTAATGGACCGGTATTATTCAATCGTAGTGGCATGATATTTTTCTGGTATCAGTTAGATTGGCATAAAGGTGCAGTTAAGTGATGCAATTGCCGGTAATTGAAGACGAATGGTGTTGTTTTGAGTTGAATTCGATAGCGTGTCATTTAGAAAAAAGATCTACGTGAGTTGCGTATGCATATCTTCGTGCACTAGGCCATTGAGTGAGATGTTTAAAGAGCTTTTCGATTGATTTTGGACTAAAAACATAAACTTCATGAAAAAATGGAAAATTATTTCGATTTTTAAAAACACTGACAATATTTTATAATCATCGTTTTTAATCCTCGCAGTCCTGTAACTAATTGGGAATGTATACTTAAAACAGTCATTTTCGTGCAAAATTACTTGTTCTGTTACTGTGGGCTATAAAAGCTGGGTTCCAGATAATACAGGCGTATTTAAGAAGAGGGCGTACCAGTTCAGTGTTTAATGATCTTGTGGCCCACAAGTTTTTAAATTCCTTGGCTCGCCGCTTAATAAAGCCGAGCGGTTTTTTTGCACGGGAATGAATTTTGTCGTAGTGCAAGGTGAAACGAAGTTTCCCATCCAATACAACGCCGAGATCAACAACGCTATCAACGCGAGCTCATAAGTTGTTGCATTAATGGCTAAAACTTATAATTTGGCACTTACCAATGTTAAGTGATAGCTTGTTAATAATGCACTACTGAACAAGTGGGTCAAGCATAGATTGAAGAAAAAGTGCGTCATATTTAGATTAGTGATGGGCGTTTCTGTTGTTTTTAAAAAACGAAAACGAACTGTTTTTTTTTAAAAAACACCTGTTTTTTTTTAAAACAACTGTTTTTTAAAAATGTTTGAACACAGGACCAACTAATCCTGTTGTCATCTGTATGACTTTTCATCGAGCAATCTCTGTAAGGCTGGGCATGAATCCAGGGGCACCTTACCTCCCGCGGTCTAGTAAATTTTACAACCCCGGTAGGTTTGGAGACACCCTCGTGGCGACCTGCAGTCACGAGGAGGGCCTCAGCACATCCGGAGACGCCAACTGATGAACCAAAAAGAATCCCAACCTTTTCCTCCTTGGCACTGTTAGTGCTACTTTTAGTTTTTCCGGCGGATTTCATTTTGCTGTATCTTCGAAACTAGGCCGCTTTTTTCCAGACTTGTATGGAAATTTCGCCCGAAACATCTCAGAAAGGTCCCCGAATTCATGCTGGACCAAAACGCTGGACCCCTAACAAACCGAAATTTTTGTATCACAGCAATAGGGCTTGGTCTGTTATGTCCCAAACCACTCTAACCCAAAATTGGCCAATTTTGTCCGATTTCAGCTCCTTTTGGCCTAAAAACTTTTTGAATATTTAAATAAAATACTTGCAAGTACGAAAATGCTCGCAAGTACGAAAATAATGTTTTCCACAGATTAACAGTTTTCCAAACAGTTCGTTTTAACAAACAAAATGCGGTTCGTTTAAAATAAACGAAAAATGATGAAAAACGAATCGTTAAAAACAAACGATTCGTTTTAAAAAAACGATTCGTTTTAGAAAAACGAAAAACGATTCGTTTAAGAAAAACGATTCGTTTGAGAAAAACGAAAAACGATTCGTTTTATAAAAACGATTCGTTTTAGAAAAACGAAAAACGATTCGTTTTATTTATTTTCTTTTCTTTTATTTTTTTTTTTCAAGCCAAACAAGGCATGTAACAAAAAAATAATCATAACAAATTACAATTTGAATTAAACATAAGTTTTCTTAAACTATACTAAAACAAAATAGCATAAATAATTTTAAATACATATTCCAAACTTATATTTGGTTGTCAACTTGAAGAATTTATAAGGAAAAATGTTTTTTTTGAGATTTTAGAGCCTTGAATAGAGCATATTTGAAACTTGTCTTGGGAATAGATAAGGAATAGTAGTTGGAAAAATTGTTAAATATTTTGCAGCATCTGTTGATGGGCTCCCTGTCTCCATAAACAGTCCGATGCTGATGTTCATTGAGAATACGTGTATACCTAGTACGTATTACAGGGTTATTGAAAGTGATTTTATTCGAGAGATACTCAACGTTGATCAAGCCCCTAATTGCATCAAAAATGAAACATGAGCATAATACCGTTCTCCTCGAAGAAAGTGTCTCAAGGTTTAAAAGGCTTAATATGTAATTATAAGATGGCAAAGTTTCAAAATCGTGTGGGTTATATATATGTATCTCTCAAAGCGAAAATAACAAACTGCTTTTGGATGGATTCCAATCTATCGCTATGACAGTTGAAAATGGGATTCCAGACGATGCAACCATATTCCAATATTGGGCCAACTAAGGATACGTAAAGAGATTTTGTAACCCATAAGTTCTTAAATTCTTTCGCACGTCTCTTAATGAATCCTAATTGCTTGCTGGCTCTTGGTAGAACTTTGTCGTACTGAAGATTGAAGCGCAGATTTTTATCTAGAACGACTCCGAGATCTACAACACTATCCACTTTTTTCAGCAACTGATTACTAAAGGCTGGTACTGAGTTCGATTTCACGTGAAATTTTGACATGTTTCCATTATCTGGTCATTCTTTCGAGTGAAAATTTTGACAATGCAGAAAAGCAGAGACAATGCTCATTTCTGACGGATAAAATGTCATGAATTTCCCTTTTCGATCGATTTTCTTATTGGAAAGACATTTGCACTGCTCAATTTTCAAATTGAAACACTAAATGTCACTTTTTAGCTCGAAAGAATGAACTGCACAAACTAAATTGGCGTGAAATGATTGACAACATGTTTCAGTGCCATCTATATTTCGAAGCGAAAGCACCTTCAAAGCAACTTTTCATGCTAAGAACACAGTACCAAACTTGCTTATTTTCAAGCTAAATTTTCGCCGAAACCAATTTCACGTGAAATTTTGTATGAAAATTTCACGTGAAATCGAACTCAGTACTATGCTTAAGGCGGTAATCAAAATTTAAAGAGCATGACTTGCGGGAAAAGCTTATGGCATGGCATTTGTCTACGTTAAGAAAAAGTTTATTGCGGTCACACCATCGCTCCAACGATAAGAGTTTTGACTGAAGGAAGTTTGAATCGGATTCGAAAAACGATTGGTTTTAGAAAAACGATTGGTTTTATAAAAACTATTTGTTTTAGAAAAACTGTTTGTTTGAGAAAAATGGTCCGTTGTAGCAAAACGATTGGCTTTAGAAAAACTATTCGCTGTAGAATAGTTGGAATAATTGGTTTTAAAATACTATTCGTTGTAGAAAAACGGTTCGTTGTAGAAAAACGATTGGTTTTAGAAAAAATGTTCGTTGTAGAAAAACAGTTTGTTTTAGAAATGATGTTCGTTTAAGAAAAAAAATTTCTTTTTAGAAAAACTATTTGTCGCTATTTGGAAAAACTGTTCGTTCGTTTTTTTGCTGCCAAACGTTTTTTTCAAAATGTTTGGCGTTTTTGAGCCCATCACTAATTTAGCTTCAATGGTGTGGTAAAGCTTGAGATCGTCTGCATATAGTAGGTGAGGTGTGTTTGACAAGACGTCAGAAAGATCGAAGATGAAAATGTTAAAGAGAACTGGACCAAGATGGCCTAGTGACCAGAGGTAACAAACATTTTTTTCCTAAAACTCCTTGAAATTTTACAAATTGGATTCGATTGTGGAGGTAGGAACTTAGCCAGCTGATTGTAAGTAAAGATCCGGCAAGTCCAAATTCTTGCAGCTTTGCGATTAAGATAGAATGGTCAACTCGGTCAAAAGCTTTGCTAATTCAATTTGATAGCCTTTCTCCATTTGACAAAGAACTTCCGAAACTATAATTGTCAAGTTTTCTAAAGCCATGCTGTTGCTCGTTCAGACGAGAATCAACTAGTGGAGAAAGTTTATTGTAGACAACCTTTTCAAAAAGTTTTGGAGTCGAAGTATAGTTTTCGATGCAGCCTCTGTCGCCATTTTTAAAAATTCGAGTGGCAAATAATAGTTTTTAACAGGATGGGAAAACACCAGATGAAAGTGACCTGTCAAAGAATATATGCAGGCGTGTTATTAGCTGCTCAACACACTAATGCAGGAAGGTGGGTGGAAGGAGTAGACAGACTCTTTGATTTTATAGCTTCTGCGAAGCTAATGACTTGAGCTATTTAAATTTCTTCAATCTTTGCTTTCCCTAACAAACGAGCGGTCATTGATGTATCATTATGTTTATATGGAATAGTTTGATCAATAACTGGACGGCAAATATCGGATAAGGGTTCACTTATACCGCTACTTTGTTTTCGTTTTAGTTACGGATTCAATACCCGTGGTGGAGATAAGAAACCCAAGAAGAACTGATTGGACTAAGTTGAATTGTTATTGCAGACAGAGCATATTCTAGTGGTAGGATAGAGTCGCCAAAGTCAATAGAATCTCGATTGAGGGTTCTGAAAGGACACATAATAGATAGCTATGGAGAGGCCTGCCCAAACAGTAAGAGTAAAGGCAGCAATATATTTCTTTAATGGAGCCGGAAACTGTAAAAGCTCAATAAATATATCATTAAACTAGTCAAGCGATCTTGGAAGAGCAGCATTGAGAACGGACGACTGGGTCACCTAGGACCTCGAAAGGGGAATCATTCAGTGATAGATTGGCTAGTGCACGAAAAGCTGTGCAAAGTCCTGGAGTACGACCAACTAGCCAAACTGGACTTTCTAAAATGCCCGTATAGTGGATTTACCAAGTCCAAAAAAGAGTTTCCGTAGACTGTATGTGGTGGTCACTTTCAGGGCGCTATCGTGAAGGTATTTTTGCCTCTGATCAAAGCTCCTGCTCTTTGTGGCAGCTGGAAATGCTGGTACATAGTTAAATCTGTGGTCACCATCGGAGAGACCAGTGAATTTTCGCATCGATCCTAATCGTAATCGATGTCATCCAATCAATAAAAATGCATAAACTATGAAATTTTCGTTTTTGGTAGTAGCATTAGTTTCGCTTTTAGGCCATAGATCTCCTGGTGCAGTAATGGGATCAACCTGCAATTTGCAGAATAGGTTATTTGCAATAAGAAACGCGTCTTTTTCGAAGTAGCTACTTAGTTGTAATGGGGATTTACGTATTGAGAGCAGACAAGTTTTTATGGTGAAAGAATGAAGGATTTTTCGCCCATAGATTCTTAGATGCAAGTTGGTCGAGGTGCATGTTTGGTAGAATATGAATTCCAAATCTACACATTGCCTCTACTTTTCTTCGAAAATTATTCTTTCTGGCGGTTCCTATGGGGTAGAGTTTTTTAAAATAAAGTTTATGTTCCATAAAATTGGAATTGTTTTTGTGGGATTATTAAAATTGAAAAAAATTTTATTTATATTGAAAATTTTTATTTGACAAAGTGGTTTCGAAAGTATGCATTGATTCCCATCAGACACCAGCTCACAGTGCATACTTGACTGATGTGACCACTTGCAGTTGGAAATCATTAATTTTTATTTAAGCTAGCTGTGACAAATTTTAACACCTCCGACTTATATCCATCGATATAATTTACTTCTAAAAGTTATTGAATTGTGATCATGGTTCCCTTCTTGTCTATAAATCAGCATAGACAACGTATATCGTCTCTAAAGCTTTCTAATTTGCACTATGCAATTTTGTTTGTTTGGTTGTACAGTATATAAATTATATCAAAGCTTGTGTAGAAGACTGGAGTTCAATACAATGACAGCTTAATACAAAAAGTAGATACCCTAACAAAATGAAAAGGAATTCAAGGGATTATTAGTTGTGTTTAAAACTGAGAGGTTGAACTTCTGATAAACAATCAACTTTGAGAATTGTTGCCTGAAGAGTGCACCATAAGATTTTGTGCCCGCAATTGATCTAAATTCATATATTTTTTTGGCAGCAGCTTTACTCTAATTTGCCTTGAGGAGCTCTGCATTTTTTTCGGGGTCATTAAACACAGCTACTAGTAGTGTAATTGAAAACAATAATCTGGCTCAAAAACAGGTCTAAATCAGCTTTGTCCGTTCCCTTACTTCCTACTTAAGCAAAATCAAGAGAAACAAATTTCACCACTAATGTAAATAAAAAATCAGTAATCTCCCACTTAAAGTGGTCACATCAATCGGATATGCATAATGAGCTGATGTTTTATGAGAAAACAGTGCATACTTTCGAAACCATTTAGTTAAATTTCAATTTTTGATCATTTCGCAATCAAAAAACAATTATATTTAAATGAAACTATTGCAACTCTTCGATATAACCTAGAACTTGCATTATACAATAGTTATACCAATATAGCTTTGCTATGTGAATCCTTTTTCCATGCAGACTTCAATAAATATAGCTTCAATATAAATGGCTTGAAGCTAATTAATAAAAAAGTAGAATCTTTTTAGTATGTTTAAAAAAAAATATTATTAATGGATATTAATGTCTACCATGTCCCTCTAATTTTGTATCACTTTAAATTTAAAGAACATTTAGGACCGCATCTCAAATAGAATGCCCTGAATATTATGATCTTAATACTTTATACCTCATTAGTAGTCTCAAAATAATATCCAATGATCTCGCCAAATTGAAAAGCCTCACAAGAAATAATCTAGTGGTATCAAATCATACGATATTAGTGGCGATAATGCAATGACATGAGCTCCAACATCTATTTGCACTCTAATAATGCATTTTTGTGAATCTGTAGTAAATTTATTTCACTTCAAGAACGGCACTTGCATTTGGCCACAAAACCTCATCATTAAATACAATTTTCCAAGATTTCACTTTTTCAATTTTTGTAAAATTACCCTTCAATTCGTCATATTTTGTCAAACAATACTGAACATAAATGTCAAAGAAATGTCTGGTCTGATAGCACGGTCTAAAAATGATCCCCATCGGAAGATCCTATGCCTTGCCATTTACTACCTAGAGTTTTTGGTAGAATAAAGTTTTGTATTTTATAAGTTTTATAAGGATTTATAAGACAAGGATTAGATTCAGTCATAAATAAAAACTGTTTTTATAATTTATAAGCTGCAATTGAAAGTTTTTTTTGCACTATTCCTTAAGGGTTTACATAGGTCTTGAAGGAAAAAAAAAACAACTTTTTCAAAAAATATTATTTTGAAAACCAAAAATCTATTTTATTTAAAATTTACACATAGAAAAGTTTAGCATTTTGATAAGTTGTAAAAAAAAAATTTCAGCTAAAAAATATTGAAAATTGTCGATTTTCCTGCAATTTTCCTCGTCCAGCCTTTTTTTGCGGTAGACAGAATATTTCGGTGCAGGTTCATCTGCGATCGAAAATTCAAAAATGTTCTTATAGTTTGTACCTTTGGCTCATGATTGAACGAAGGGATTTTCAATCGATCGACTCGTTCTTGTTTTATACGAAAAAAAATGTTTTAAAAACGATGAGAATCGGAAAAATGCTAAATAAAAACTTTAAATTTAATTTTTTTAAATTTTTCATTGTAAATAGTAAAATCATAAAAATGAGAAGTTTTCGTGATCAAATACTGTAATAACTCTGCATTGGACTACGTCTACCTACGAAATGCTTAAACGTGCACGGAAACATTGGGTCATATAAAAAGTCTCCGCGGTTTTCTGTCACTAGATGGTGCTGATGCCTATATATCAGATAACACTCACCCAATCATCTCAAACAAACAAATGCTTAAAATGTGACATTTTAGCTTAAATTTTTTGTGGTCGACGTTTTCTAATTCGTTGCTTATATAAAAAGTTATATTGATTCGAAAATGAGTGAAATATCTGAAGAAATACGCTATGTGATGCTTTTTTTACCACAAAAAAGGTAAAAACGCTGCAAAAACATGCCGAAAAATTTGTGAAGTGTACGGTGAGTATATTTTGAGTGAACGAGGGACTCAGGCGTGGTTTGCTCGATTCCGTTTCGGAAATTGCGATGCGAAAGCTGCACCTCACACTGGTCGGCCAGTCACTGAAAAAGCCGACAAAATTTCGCAACTGGTGGAGCAAGACTGACACGCAAGCTGTCAGGAAGTAGCGGAGGCACTAAACACCAACCACATGACAGTTTTGAATCATTTGAAAAAAGCAGGCTACACAAATAAACTCGATGTTTGGGTGCCACATGAATTAACGCAAGGAAATTTGATTGACCGAATTACTGCAAGTGAAACGCTGCTGAAACGCAATGAAATCGTGCCTTTTTTGAAGCAAATCATTATTGACTGTTAAAAATGGGTAAAATACGAGAATATCAAATGCAAGTGATCATGGTCAAAGGCTGGTGACCCTCCATAATCGACTTCAAAGCCTGGATTGTCGGCAAAGAAGGTTAAGCTGAGTGTTTGGTGAGATTGGATTATGAGCTGTTGCAACCTGGCGAAACCATCAACTCGATTCTGTACTGTGCATAACTCGACCGTTTGAACGAAGCAATCCAGAAAATGCGACCAGCATTGGCCAACAGAAAGGGAGTTGTGTTCCACCACGATAATCCGCGGCCACACACATCTTTGATGACACGGAACAAATTGACGGAACTTGGTTGGGAAGTTTTGATACACCCACCGTATAGTCCGGACCTTGCACCGACTGAGTACCATTAGTTTCGGTCTTTGCAAAACTCACTTGATGGTAAGAAATTGACCGACCGGACCGCTGCTAAAAATCACTTTGCCAAGTTTTTCAACGATAAACCACAGAAGCTCTACACCGATGGAATTATTAAGCTACCCGAAAAATGGCAAAAGGTCATAGATAATAACGGCCAACATGTACTTGATTAATATAAATTTTCAATAAAGAAAATTTTTGTTCAAAAATGTACCAAAAAATCGAGGAGACTTTTTATATGACCCATATAATGGATAAAAATTAGTCGGGTTTTCGTTATATGCATAAGAAAAGTTAATTAAAGTATTTTTGTTGTTATTTTTGTAGTATTTTTATTTTGAAGTATTTTTTACAATAAATCATACAATATAACCCTATATTGTATAAAACTTACAAAAAATCAAATCAGAGAAACAATATTTTTTTCAAAAGTAAATAATTTCAATTATACTATTTTCTAAAAACGCGCACAATTTTCTCAAAATATTCATGTGAAATTTTGAAATTTTCTCCATTACTCTATTGCACTGTTGCCTCATGTGCAGAGCCATTTGAGAATTTAAAGAAACTACACCTTAAATTTTCAATTCCGTTTTTTTTCTTATATTGTGAATGAGTGGGTTAATTTCTTGATTCGGTAACGAAATAATCGACTTCCAAACCAATTATCTCGTTTGACCATATACGTAGGTATCTAAAATAACTTGTAATCTTATCATATCCAAATGGAATTTATGGTAAATCTTCTTTTCATATCACACTATTGAAAATAAATGCAACTCCAAATAATCTTATCCTCATCTAAAATCAAAGTCCACATACATTCACACCTTTCAAATAGCAAAAAAACAACACTCGCATTACTTGAAGGGTACAATACACAAGCATCATAGCTCCAGCTGATAAATAAAGAAAAAACACAATATCCTACAACACCTGCCGTATTTTCTCTATATGTTCTGCCAGCAGGACAATATACTCTACTTGCATTACAGAGAGCAAAAAGGATGAATCTTGTACAGATAATCCAAAGATTTGTTGAAAAGGACTTTGCAGAGCACATTTGATATTGGACGGAGTTTTATAAGGATTTCTAGGATCACATTATCGTTTAAGAGTGAGACGGGCACGGTAATTATTGGCCGTTTGAAAGGGTAGAGTAATGAGTTGTCCTTTCATGGTTAAATATTGGGAATTTAGAATAGAAATCGACGGGAAAATGAATATTTTATTTTAAGATTAGATCCGAACCTTTGCAACAGGAGGCAGGTGTTGCTGATTTCTACTAGCCATTAGTAAGTGGAAAGTACTCAGCATTTAATTGAGAATAAACTTTTGTGAATTAAATCCACTATAAAGATAAACTTCCGAATGGAGATTTCGCTCGCAGATGTATACAAAAAAGTTCATTAAATTGATGTTTATCAAAATCAAACGAAAATTAAGATTAAAAAGTATAGACTCGACTCTTGCTCACGGATTGCCTTATTAAAGCGATTGATAAAAATATGTGTTTGAAATAAGTTGTTCTTACCTATTGATTTAACTCAAGACTAGAAGACACTAAAAAAAGGGAAAATTGCATTCGAAATATTGGTATCTGACAAGAAATTGAAATATATGTAGCATCTTAAGAAGAAATTGGTCTTTGAAATAGAATAACTCTGGTTTAGAATTGTGCAAGATAGAGTCCTTTATACTTTCAGTTGAAGATCAAATGTTTGTGTACTCAAATTTTTGTCTGAGTGGGAAATAGGGATGTGATCTGTAGGTGTACAAGACTCAAAAGTTTAACTTAACTAGGACGTGATTGATTGATTATTGTGCTACGGGTCAGTCGCGAGGAGGTGGTGTCTTACTTGCTGTTAGCAACACACTTTCAAGTGAGCTCATAGATACCACTCCAAATGTTTTTTTTCCCAATATTTAATTGTTCGGATCTTTTTTAATAACAAATCAGTTTACATCGCTGTTGCCTATATTCCGCCCAGATTTGACGAATCCGTCTACAGTTATCTATGTGATACAATATCTTCGTTAGCAACATCACTTAGCGAAAAATGCAAAATAGTAGTATTGGGAAATTTAAATCGTCCGAATCTATGCTTTGTTCCAGATGATAAGGGCTCTTACAGTCTCCCCATAAACCTTTTAGATACCAACGATTTCAATCTTGCGAGTGCCTTTTGGTAATGATTTGCAGCAGGTTTCCCAAACTCCTAACCAAAATGATTATTGGTTAGATCTTGTTTTCACAAATGCTTATGACGTAGTAGTGGTTAGTCCAACTTGTGACGCAGAGCATCTTTTTTGCAACAGTATACACCATACAGCACTGTCAGTCGAACTTTCCACTACTGATTCCACCTACTTAAAAACTTACCATAACTCAATTGTATTTGACTTCCCTAATACTGATTATGAAAGCATTAAACATGTTATTGATACTACTGATTGGTCGACTACTCTTTCAACACAAAAACTCGAGACAGCCATTTCCTCTTTTTACAATAAAATATTTGACGCCGTTGAAAGATATGTACCAAAGATAAAAAAGAATAAATTGTCTGAGCCATGGCTTGATAGGGACCTTAGGCATATGTGCAATCTTAGGAACAAACTATATAAGCGGATTAGAGAAAATACTGATGTGAGCCCTGCTATTCAGGAAAAGCATAATGAAGTTGCTAAGCAATTTTTAGCTACTAACATGAGAACAACCCGCGAAAATATAGTTGGC
The DNA here is from genome assembly GCA_947369275.1 of Nemotelus nigrinus. Taxonomy (NCBI): domain Eukaryota; kingdom Metazoa; phylum Arthropoda; class Insecta; order Diptera; family Stratiomyidae; genus Nemotelus; species Nemotelus nigrinus. The sequence goes on from OX376372.1 coordinate 65,369,776, forward strand.
GACCCGAAAGAATTCTTCGATTCTGTTAATGTGAAGCGAATACCTACTGGTTATTCATCGTCGATGTTTCTTAATAATATAACGTCTTCCTCTCCTAAAGAGATATGTGACTTATTCGCTGATAGTTTCCAAACATTTTTGAATGCTCCAGATCCATCAAACTCACACCTTTCTTCCTCTGATTCAGCTTCAACAGTCTTTGTGAATCATTTAGAAATTTCCGGTGATGAAATACGTAAAACTATTTTGGATATCGACTGTAACAAAGATCCTGGGCCTGATTTTCTTCATTCAACCTTCTTGTGCAAGTATGTAGAGCAGCTTATAGCTCCCTTGCATATTTTCTTTCATATATCTCTTTCTTCGGGATTTTTTCCATCCTGTTGGAAGCATTCGTATGCCATACCCATGTTCAAGAATAGTGATCGATGCTGTACCGGAAATTATAGGGGTATTGCTATTTTGTCTTCGATTCCCTTTTCGAAAAAGTGCGATAAACTTTCTCCGCTAGTTGATTCCTGTCTGAACGAGCAGCAACATGGCTTTCGAAAAGGTCGCTCAACTACCACAAATTTGTCAATCCTAATCTCTGACGTTCTATGCAAAATTGAAAAAGGATACCAAATTGACGCAGTCTATACTGACTTCAGTAAGGCGTTTGACAGAGTTGACCATTCTACCTTAATTCTAAAGCTTCAGAAATTTGGTATTGCTGGGTCTTTACTCAGCTGGCTGACTTCCTACCTTCGCGAACGAACACAATGTGTAAAACTTCGAGGATTTTTATCGAAAAACGTTACTGCTACCTCTGGTGCACCTCAAGGTAGCCATCTTGACATTCATGACCCACTTCTTTTAAATATATTTATTTCCGCGCCAGCTGACGTCCTATCAGGCATATCATATTTACTCTATGCAGACGGTCTCAAACTTTATCAGACCATTGAATCGAAATTGGTTGCTCTCTTTCTCCAATCCAAACTTGATTCACTTGATCATTGGTGCAATGTAAACAAGCTGTCTCAACATTGATAAACGCCAGGTTATTAGTTTTTCCAGAAAATGCACGGTCACACACAATACGTACTTGCTCGGCAATAATATGCTGACTCGAGTTGATAACATTGCTGACCTCGGTGTTATCTTAGATGAAAAACTCCGCTTCACTTTACACTATGATAAAATATTTGTTCGTGCAAACAAACAGCTAGGATTCATCAAAAGAATTTCGTATCCTGTGAGTCACAAGATCCTTATACACTTCACTTGTTCGTCCTTGTATATACCACAACATAGGCCAAAAGTTAACCTCAAAAAATTTGGCAAGTGAAACAATGTGAAAAACAATACGATTTTTCGAAAAATATTTTCAAATAACCGCCATTTTTTTTGATCATTTTTTTTTTAAATATTGTGGTAGATTACCACGTAAGAAACATTCCTCTTTAAAATGCGGTTTGATTTTTTTGTTTCAGATTCTTCATTCCTGAGATTATCTGTCCGCAGTATGACGAGGCATTTTTTGAGACGTCAACTTTGGCATCCTCTATAAATAAGTAGAAAAATGAAAAAATTGAGGAAATATTTATTTTTAATCTTCAAAAGGTGTATTTCACCCATGCAAATTTTAAAATTTATACAAAATAAAGAAGGTAGAAAAAAATATTAAAAATTAATTAGGCTGTTTTTTAGCATTCTACCCCCTTAAAGAAAACGCATTTCTGTCTGAATGTCAGACAAATTCTAACTCTCACAGTATACTGGCTGCCAATGATAGTCTCCTATTCTTCCAAGAAGGATATATTGCTGGCAAAATATTCGAGAGCAATCCAGCATCAGAGGCTATAGCAGCATCGCAATGAAACACAGGAATACAATAGTATTTATGGGAAGCAATTGTGTTTGAAGCGAACCTGTAATACTTTACATATTTATTTATTCACCAAAGAAGGTCCAAAATCAAATATAAAATATCAAATAGAAATAAATGAAAAAGTACAGTGAAGTAAAAAGTAAAAACCAAAGAAGTTAAATAAGTAACAATCAAATTAAATAAGTAACAAATAAATAAATACATAGCAATCAATAAATAAAACATTGATGTGTAGTTGAGAGTTTAAGGTTAGGGGGTACGGATGGCATACAATAGAGAGGATTTGAAGGATGATTTGGAAATCGTAGGGGAATATAAGTTGATTATGCTAATGAATATTCTGCAGCGTCTATTAACTAGCTCATTAGCTGCATATGTGGTCGAATGTGAGTATTCTTTTAAGAAACAATTGGAAAATTTTACTATTCAGGAATTCAACATTAATAGCGTCTCTAATGACGTCGAATGTGAAGCAGGCCGATATCACCATTTTTCTGGAGGCTAGTGTCGATAAGTTTAAATGACCCAGTCGAAACTCATAAGGGTTATACAGTTCTTTCAAGGCGAAGAGTAAAAATTGCTTTTGTATTGACTCGAGTCTGTCAGCGCAAGATACTTCAATCAAGTAGTGAACCAAATTTGACTTAAATCGGTTCGGCCAATCCGGAGAATAAGTGTCCGCAGTTTGAAAAAAAACGTCATTTCGAGAAAAACGCGTTTAAAGTTTTATTTCCATCCATTTATTGAACATAGTTTGAAAAATATGTTTTTATCACCTACAACTGCTCAGTATACAATCGCTGGAACATACATAAGTATTCTTGAGTCCACATAAGCCAGCTGCTCTTGCAGTTGGGCGTTTATTTTTGGCCAAACACGCTTCCTTTGCCGCTTTTTCTGCCTGACTTATGCGCTCTTCATCTTTCCCCAACAACGCAACAAGCAACAACGTCTCTGAATTCATGTACCAAAAGGACGGTGAATTAACGTGACTAACCGCAGCGTCACCATGCTGTTTTCCTTGTGGCCTGTTGACGCCTTCAATATTATTCGGTCAAAGCACTTCCGGCAAAAAAACAAAGTTTCAGATAAGATGCTTCTCTACAAAGCAATGCGCGCTCGGAGAACCATAAAAACAATGTAGTTGCCCGAGTTTAAGTTGGCACCTTGATACGTTCGCAACGGTATCAAGCTCGAGTAGGGGCGGCGATCTATCAACACCTGGTCTATCTGATTACAAGTGGCTCAATCAGCTGATACCCTTATTCTTATTGTGGATTGTTTACGCATGAATCTGGTACTCGCAACGACTAAGTTCCTCGATGCTGATAGCTCTAGGCCTCGAAGTCCATCGTAATTAGTGTTCTCATACAAACTTTAGGCGCCTGTGTAATGTCTGGATACCAGCTTCCATATATTTTGGTGTTGAAATCTCCAAGGATAGTTTGTGCATAATACCACAGGTATTGATCCGCTCGACCTGTTCTTAATATGCTTTTTTGAACGTTTATGATTAATATGCCTTTTACTAATGTTCGAAGAACATTAGTATTAAAATCGATTCGGCCAAAAATTCATATTTCCATATATATATATATATATATATATATATATATATATATATATATATATATATATATATATATATATATATATATATATATATATATATATATATATATATATATATATATATATATATATATATATATATATATATATATATATATATATATATATATATATATATATATCATCAAAAAAATTCAGTGACTATTTCTCGGGAACGCGCCATTCGATTGAGCTGAAACTTTCAGGATACATTGGTGTATATGCAAAATAGGTCCAGGTCTCACTAAATGTCAATTATTTTTAACCCTTTGGCGCCGGCGGCCATTTTAGTGATATTTTTAATATAACTATTATTCCGTACACAAATAATTTTTGCAAAAATAAAGCTGACGAAATAAATTTCGAACGTGTTTTAAATGCGAATCAGGTAATGTTTTGGATTTTTTCAACCCCATGTGTGCGCTAGGTGCCTAAAAAGAAAACGGGAAAATTTGAACATTTTTACATTGCGATAACTTTTGACAGAGCTGTTCAATCATTACGAAATTTTCAGGACATATTGATATTATTTAGTTGTAAATTTTAGTGAGCGAGTTGTAAACCCTGTAGCTAGGGCAGGCACTGAAAGTGAAAACCTCTAAATCATCGACTCTCCTGAAAAAATGCCGCTTCTTCAAAAAAAAGCCACTCATATGTAAATCTTATGCTTTGTTTATATAACCAAAGTAAATAATTTGATGTGGTACAACGGGCACGCCTGGTAACCCTTGCCCAATTTACATATATTTTTAGCATCAAAAACTTCTGTTCACGGAAACTCTCGATCCGATAAGCAGAATTAATTAAAATTTACAGAATGTATTAGTCTTAAATAGGAACAAGTCTGATAGAAGTGATTTTGAAATGCGAGCGATTCTGTGCCAGTGGTGCCATCTTGAAAAATCACTAAAAAGATAACAGCTTTTGGCCCTATAAATTCTTATTCAGTTGTTCGATTTTGACGAAATTCACACAGTAGCTGAACCTTACTTTAAACCACGTTTGGTAGAAAAATTCGGTTGGAGCTGCCAGCTATGATAAAATTTTTTGTGCCTTAAATTTTGAAAATTCGTTAAGGAAAATAAAGCTTTCTGCCCTATAGCTTCCAGTACAGTCATGGCATCATAACGAAATTCATATGGCATAACCTTATTGTAGGCAATATTCAGTAGAAATTTTAGTTCAATAAAATGATAGAATTGACAGCTATGGTTGTTTTTGTATTTTTTTGGCATACCTTTAGTAAGCGGTTTTAGCATAGAATTTTTAAATCGTAGTGATCTTATAGTGAAAATAAACACCAAATATTAAGATATAGAAAATTAGAAAACTTTTGCGAATGGTTACCCTAAATTTCTTTTCATCCCTATAACTTCCAATGCAGTCATCGGATCAATACGAAATTCGCAGAGCAGGTTGACTTCAACGTAAGGCAGATGCGACATATTTTTGGCTTCGGTGCTAGTTAAGGGCTGCTAGCACTAGGCTTTTTTGTTATTTTCGTTGCAATAAATGCTTGCATTAAGTATTTTCATCGCAAACATTTGCAATGAAAACATTGTTTAAATTTTCTAAGCTCAGGACATTTTCCGGATGGCAACCCCAAACACCTTTCTAACGCAGAAACTTTCGATGAAGTCACCGAAATTGAAATAAGCTCAGATTCTATTATTAGTTAGGGTGTATTAGTTTTAAGTAGGAAAAGTAAGTGATGGTACAATATACACTCAAAATCTGCACAAATCCTCTACTGTTCTTCGAACATTAGTGTTTCTAGCGGTTCTGATGCGCTAGGGTTTTGTTTGAACGTTTTATTGCAAATTTGTTTCGAAACACAAAGGGTGTATTAACAGCGTATTTTTGGTTAACCAGGCAGACTACCCCGATCATATGGTGTTTTGAATGACAGCTGTAGCATGTAATATTTTTTTTTTTTTTTTAATACTAGATCCCTTTTGACAAGGATTATGTTGGCTTATGACGATTCGTATCAGCCATCGGTTTACGATAACACCCGTTTATGGTGGGTTTGACCTCAAATTTTTACTCTAGACAACACAAACACATAAGTGACTCAAAACAACGGAACGAACACGAAACCGCAGTTTAAGACACGTTGATAAACGTATTATCAATTCCAGAGAAAAATTGTCCTTCGGAAAAAAACAAAAATTTTTCAGCAAATTTCCGGCTACAACCTTCCACCACAAGAGCTAACACGCGTTTGATGTAATATTCTTCCTTTTGTAAAACACCATTCACTGCCCATCTGATCTCTTGAATTGTTTTTTGATTAAAAAAATTGAAATAACATCAATTCCTTATTTGTTTAGGCAAATTTAAATTAGTTCGGATTCAGAACAATTCTTGAATTTTCGCACTTGACCATATTTCTTAAGATGATCATAGTTTATAAATATTTATAGTTTCTTAGATTTCAAAATAGGTACATTTATATTTACACTAAATATAATCATCAAATACTCATTCCGAGGCACCTCAACTTTTTCTTGTACATCGGCTAATAAAAGCCAAAATGAATATGATCGTCAAATTGACATTCAACAACTCAGTCGGTAGTTATGATTAGGGCTCGAATAGTTATGCATGTGCATGTTGCTTACATATTTTGCATATTTCATATATTTCGGCCTTTAGAGCATATTTCGGCTTAAAATGCATGTTCGTGCATATTTTCATCATTTTTGGTACCATCGACAATTAATTTCGTAGTAGTGGTTTCTCCTTTTGATATTTTTCTCCTATATATGGACACAAATACACCAGCAATTACAAAACGATGACAAATCAAATACAAAATGATGACATTTACCATATTTTATACCATTGGATATAAAAGCATAGTGTACATCAGAGCCACCTTTATGTGGAGTTCAAGTCGAGCACTTGAGCAGACCAGACGTGCGAGGAGCGATCGAGATTCCGAATTTTCGTGTGGAGGCCGAGCAATTACGTTCGTTAAACCGACTTGTGTGCAATTGAAGGCAAGTTGTCACTTATGTTTGGTAAATTTCACAACCTTGCGTGGTTTCGGTAAGCATATCGAATTTCATTGAGGCGAGAGACAATGTCCTCTGAGGAGGATGTTGACGGCAGCACTTCTGCAGCGGCGGAAGAACGACGACTACAAATGAAAAAAGACATGGCTGCTTTTACGAGGAGGGTGAAAAAGAAGCTGTCGAAGCTTTGCGTAAAGTACCGAGAGGATGTTAAGGAGAATTTTATTGGTGAAATTCTCTCTGCTTATAAGATGTCCTTCAACATCAATCGCGACGATACAGAGGCCGAATCGAGTTCCGATGACGACGATGGATCGATTAATTAAGCGGTGGAGCAGATAGATGTCGCCAACTCCGATGGGACCCCCGATGACGACGAAGTTTTTAGTGCTAAGGCTAGTTTTAGTGAATGCAATGTTAAAAAAAGTGTTGTGGAGACGCCATCAATTGATGCGTCTAATGTTTCTAATTCTGATGTTGGCTCGTCAAGAAAACGAGGCTTGCCCCGTTCAACTAGTTATTCTCCGCCTGCTTCAAAAAAAGCCCCCGCAGTTCTGAAAAGCCAGGACGTCGTTCGACGTGCTTGTAACTCTAATATCTCCGCAATGGCAGCTACCAGCGCTATGAAAACCCCTTCTTCTGGATCTCTGTCTACTACGGATCAAGTTCCTCTAAAAACCGGATGGTCTCTCCTCTATGTCCTACACCTCAAAAAAGGAAAGAAACACGAGTTCCCCCCATAGTTTGCTTCAAGTTAAACTTGAAAAACTTTAAAACGAATCTTCTGGAAGCATACTCTTCCAATAACGACCCAATTCCTTGCTTTGAAGTCAAGACGAATAATCTCTCTAAAACTTCTTCCAAAGAGTAAGGAAGATCACCGTCTTCTCTTTGAGCACTTAAAAGCAGCTTCTGTTCCTTGTTTAATCTACACCGCTCCAATTTTTAACAAATAACCTTCCTTCTAAAGGGAATTCATCCTTCTTACGAATGCACTTCGTGATATCTTACAAAGTAAGGTTGTATTCGTTAAACGTTTCTCTACCTCTGCCTCGAGGAAAGAAAATAAAACACTTGGTAGTTTTTTGGTGCAACTTGCACCTGGTACGGAACAGAGTTCAGTGATGAACATCAAATTCCTACTCCACCACAGAATCCACTGGGAGCGCCTTCAAAAACAGAACGTAACCCAGTGTTTCAACTGCCAACGCTTTGGACATGTGGCAGCGAACTGCGCCCTCGAAGTACGCTGTGTCAAATGCGATAAACAACACTCTACCAAAGACTGCCCTTCTCCTTCAGGCTCCTCCGAAGTCTATTGTGTGAATTGCAAAACTTATGGCCACCCAGCCAGCTACCGTGGATGCCCACCTGGCAACACCGACATTGTCAACACTAGACCCATCTCTCTTCTCTCAAATCTAGGGAAACTTCTAGAACGAGTTATCTATTCCACCCTCGATAAAGTTGTTGTTGAGAAAAACATTATTCCCTCCCGTCAGTTTGGCTTCAAAAGAGGTCATAGCACCATCGATTCACTACAAGTCTTCACGACTGACATACGAAAGTCCTTGGTTGAAGGCAAATTTGTCTCCGCTTCTCTGATTGATGTGGAAAAAGCTTTCGATTCAGTTTGGATCAATGGCCTGATCTTCAAACTCATTTCTCTTGATTTCCCTAGACATCTTATGAAAATAATTTCCAGCTTTCTCCGCGACAGATGGGCCTCTGTTTCACACAATGGGAAGAATTCTAGGCTCTTTTCACTTGACTCTGGTGTCCCTCAAGGTTCCATCCTTGGACCCATTCTTTTCAATATCTTCACCTCAGATATTCCCTGTATTAGCAGCTCTGAGGATATTAAGGTAAATTTATACGCTGATGACCTACTGGCGTGGTGTGATGGCCACAACCCGAGGATGGCAACAATAAGGCTCCAGCGATTTATCGATGCTCTCTGTCGGTACTACGCCAAATGGGGAATAAAAATAAACGCTAGGAAAAGCGAATTTATTGTATTTAGGCGTCCTCGTCTACCATCTTCCAGATGAACAAGGTCGATTAAAAAACTAAAACTTAGCATAAGAGGTCACTCAATTAAATCTTCCAAAAGAGTCAAATACCTGGGGCTAATATTTGACTCCTTTCTATCCTTCAGCCCACATATAGAAATGGCCCTAAGTAAAGCCTCGAAAGCATACGGAATGCTTTGTACCCTCTTCCGAAAAGCAGCTCCTACTTCTAAAAGGGTAAGAATTCTAATTTACACCACTCTCATAAGGCTAATAATACTTTACGGTGCAACGATATGGTGGTCGGCTCCCGTATCTAGGCGAAATTCCGTTAAAGCCTTTGAACGAAAAATCCTTCGTCAATGCACGGGTCTTTACAGAAGTGAGCCTAGAAAATATTTTTCAAACAAAGTTTTGTATGCAGCTGCAGGAATTGATGAAATTCAGAAAGTTATAGTCTGCCATGCTCGAAAAACTCGTGAAAGAGGTCTAACCCAAGTGTCGATAATTCGCTCTGCCTACGATTAAATTCAAATTTGCTCTTGTGCTCAAACTCAAGCTAGGTCTTCCCTGAAATGATTCGCCCCAGAGGCAACTCCACGTATCGAAACACTAATTAGAAATCTTTAAAAATTATTATATCTTTCTACATTTTTACATATTTTATAAGATAACAATATTTTTTGAACTCAGGTTGTACGCAAACATGCACAATCCGTTTGTTTTATGTATGTTTTATTTATAATAGCTTGTAGGTTAGCTGTAAGAATTTTTTCATTTTTCAATTTGTATATATGTTACAATAAACCTATTTCAAAAGCAAAAGCAAAGAGCCACCTTTATGTGCGTCATCAAAGGAATCAAAATAATAGAATCAAATCATACTTCGACGTGATTGGCAATATTTGATCAACTTTTGTGATCGATATTTGATCGAAAGAAGAGAAGCTCCAAAGAGTCTCAGTCGAAATGTGGGGCTTGATTCATTGATGCGAATTCAATAAATTTTGTAGCCAAATAATATTCGAAACGAATACGTTGCACCTTAGTCACCATCGGAAACTGCGATGCTTATTTTTGGCGTTCTTACATCTATAGATGTAGAGTGATATTTTTCATTTATAAATCAGTTTTGAATGAGAAACGGCAATCTTTCACTTTTCAATATTTTTCTAAATGTTTTCTGTCCAGCTGTAAAAATTAAAAAAAAATCTAACAGTCATATGTATTTAAACCTTCTTTTTTTGTATATTTTGGCAATTTTTTGAAGATTTTTGCATATTTTGCTCATTTTAATTGCATGTTTACAGACATGTTTCAGTGATTTTTTATGCATATTTGCAAGCATATTTCGGCCTTTTTTTCATGCATAACTATTCGAGCTCTAGTTATGATGCATAAAAAGTCCGTTCTAAGCATTTATTTCAAATGGACGTCGCTGCTTCAAACGTCGTCGTCCTCAAAGTTGGGTATTACAATCGCGGCAGAATTCAAAACTCGCATTAATTGGCTGTTAATATAAACTTGATAAAAAAAACTTTAAAAATTTAAAAGTTAAGTTGGTTCATGTGACATTGTTCCGGTTCGTCATACATAGAAGAAGCTGGTTACTGTTCGTAAGTCTGTGACTACCGAAAATAAAATTTGTAATTTCAAGAATCTGTGGTTTTTTGTCCTAGCGTTAATGCTTATTACGTTGTTACCACTGTAATATGTCACTACAATTTTGTACATGCCAAACAAGGCTCGGCTCTGATATCAGCATTCTAAATTTCATCCCATGTACATAGATATGTATGTATTTCGTCAATAACTTTTACTTAAACTCTATAACAAATTATCACATTCTACAATTACTTCCGAGAATGTCTAATTAGAGCCTTCTCGAATAGCCTTAGATTCAACAGTCATTAATCATAATAGCTTCTTCTAGTTGGAGAAATTATTAATTAATAGCACTATTTGAACAGTATTAGAGGATTTGATTGCTGCATCTTTAATTTATATATTTAAAAACATTTAATTAACCAGCAAAAACTGCGTCGCGTGAACAAATCTTTCCAGATCTCAGTTACATCTTCGGTTCGGTGGCGTCGCGTTGTGATACTTCACATTGCTTCTAATAAAATCTAGATGACACACTTGTGTTTTTATGAACACTATTCGAAGTACTTGGCAACCGTACAGAATGTTCAGCTCTTTGTAATTATTATTGCCGTTGACCTACAAAGGCCAGTTACGAGTAACATGGGTTTATTGAGTCGGTTGTTAGAAAGATACCTAGTACGAATATGCACGAGTATCTGCTGAATTGCATACTCATTGAAGTAGCTGTGCAAGTAGAGTGGCCTGTGTAAACAAGTCAATGCGACGATCTTAAGACTCAGAACAGATCAGTGACTGTCCAAGCTAGAGAAGCTGTGTATCTTTGATCTTTCGCATTGCTCCAGAGAATCTTGGAGTTGATGCCCAAGTGCTGCATATGAGACTTGGAATAGCAACGCCCTTCAAGAGCTTCAGTATGATCGAGACACGGCTGAACAACTGTGTATTTACATTTCACTGCACAGATTACAGGCTTCTATTGCAGTTTGTAACTGTAATCATATTAAAACCGATTATTTTTGTATTTTTTTTTATCATTTACTAGTCGACATTCTGTGCATCGCTCATATTCTATCTATGTGCTAGCTTTCTTAGCGGCTACTATCAAGTTTCCGTGATGCTTGCATAGTTTAAAGAGAGTTGTCTCAGCAATGAGATATCGTGCGGCGAATCGATAATTAGATTAAACTGACTTTTAGTTAAACAAAATATGTATTACCAGTGGTCAATGTACATAATATGCACAACTGTAGGAACATTTTTGCAAAATAAATTCAGTTAGTGTTTTTTTTTTAAATAGTGTTTCGAGTTTTAAGTTGTATATTTACTTATCACCTCCTACTAGCTAATCTACTAGTAATTAGTACCCACAACGAACTAAAATAACTAAATATTCAATAGAATAATGCATGAAAGCAATAGCTTCAAATTTGTTCCCAAGTTTTAAGCAACGAGTCTCCAAAAGGAGCTAAATCATCCAGAATCTTTGACTCTATCATTTGTCATCATATCCATGTACCATATCATATTCATTGCGGGTCTTGTTATTTCTAAAGGTCATTTAGTCCTTCAAATTTTTATCCTATCCTGATAGCTTTAATGTGCAAAGGACGTCTTCTTATTTGCATCAGATATATTTTTGATAAAAGATTAGAATGCGTCAGCATCAAAATACTATTTTTGCATCCGGTTTTCTGAGTAGTGGAAGCATTTTAAAAAAAATTTCAGCGAATTTTTGGCAGAAAGTGTTACAACACGTTTACAATTATATGACCTAATGTGCCGTTTGTATTTGAAGTGGCAAAACTAATGCCATTTTGGGACTAGATTGTACTTCACGAAAATGCTTGTTAGTGAAATTGTGTTATGTTGTATGTACATTCTCATAATGTTTGTTTGAATTAAGTAGTATTTTATGAAACTTATTTGACGACCAACGTATTTTGTAGCAGCTGTTGACTTCATTTGGGTTGTAGAGCGAAATTCAAAGAAGATGGTTGATTTCAAGTCAATATCAGTGCCAAAGAACAATTTATGAAGTTGTTTTTTTTTGTAAACTTAGGTTGAGTGGCTGTTAATCACAAAATCCTGATGAAAGCCACACGTAAGTACAGTAGAGACCCGTTGTGATTTCCCGGATAAACTCTTCTCTAACAACTGTGCTCTGAAAACTGTCTGGTTTCTATAATCAACAGTAAAATAATTAGAAAAAGGACCAATCTTCTCCTCGCCAGAGTCGAAAACTGGCACATAACATGTATTAGTGTATCCTCGTCATCTTCGGAGCCACAGTGGGCCGTAAGAAAGGCACCACACCACAAAAAGCACTAGGGGTTAAGTTTAACAATTGCTTGGTTCAACGCGTTTGAGTGAAAGCCGAAGGCTCTTGTAGTCGCACAAGATGATTCTTTAGCTCAAGATTTGTAAGCGTTCTCAAGGTTATCTTGCCTAATGGCTAGTTTGATGATAAGTGATATAGACCTCTAGCTGCAAGTGACTAAACTTTGTATGTTCGTAGGCTATATGGTAACCTCAAATAATGACAAGGTATCCGATTCAGTTACACTGCCAAATGTTCCGCCACTTCTTTAGGAAATACAGGGTATTCAGCAAAAATTCTGGATAATGCAAGAGAATTTATAACCTCTTGACTGTATGTGAAATTATCAATATTAATTTGAAATATTTGATTACGCTGATGTGAATCAAAAGTCTGAGAGATACCCTCAATTTCGGCTGCTCCAATGGCCAGGAAGATGAAAGAACAGCCTTAGATTCAGCTCATCCGAATAAATACCACACATAAATTAAATCTTCATAGCGCATAGTCCAATGTAATAAACCAAAACATTTATGGTCGCACACACTATGTGCATAGTACACTGATCTATGATATATAGCTCTCAGCACCATATTATCAATATATATATCACATTTTCATACGAAACACAGCACAGCTTGCACCTTCAGCTATAATATATAGCTAAAAGGCTACATTACCATGCATCATAGACATTTCTGCTATGCATAGTCTCAACTCTTGTGTAATATTGCGGCAACTACTATGAACACAGTCTAAAGACATATCATTACAGTACGCTAAATTAAAATAGTGAGTGAACCGTCGGCTCTTTGAACCCAGATTTGAGCAGGAAATATTTGTCATAGCTTGAAAGCTAAGACATAAAATATCAGTAAAGTAAATATAAATTTTCTTTTCCTTCTTGTCAACTAGCAGACGAAAACGGACAAAAGGCACAAGTTGTATCTCCTTCAGCCCCCTTGTTAGCATTGCTTCTATTGACTACTGGACGCCAGCTGAAAAACCTTCGCGAGGGCCCAGAAATTCAAATAATTCGAGGGAGGCTTTGACCCACCTCAATTAACGGTTTGAATTTCTTATAAGCAGCGATAAACTGATGACTTACTCAGTGTGACGTGCTGAATATCTTGGACATTATAATTCTTTAGGACTCTGCATGCAACGTTCAGTCTTCGGCGCTGAGCTTAAAACCTTGCAAAGGCAAATCACTACATTGAGGTTCTCATTACTTGAAATTCTTTAGTTTCATTCTGTACATCGACCAATCATGAGATTTTTTGCGTTTTAAACTGTCTGCTGTGTCTTTTTTTACAGGATGGTGAGTTCCGCATTGCACCTAAGGAGCATTAGAACCTATTTGGGTTGCACGCTGTCCTAGCTATGAAGTAACGAGTCTACCATCTACTTGTTCCTGATCGTGGCAACGGTATATGCTCTCCGAAAAAGATTTGAGTGAAGATCGGACCAGGACTAGGAATTTTGCTCCGTTCGTTCTTAGTCTTTTGAGCTTTAGATAGCCAAACTAAAGGATATGTACGTCTGATAAATTTAAAGACAGTCTTCCACGCCCCTTCATTAATTCAGGAGGTTTGAATACCAACCACTGACTCACATAGCCTAAAGAACTTCCCTCCAAACCGAGGTGAGAAAGGTTGGTGGATGGATAGTTTGTAGGGCAAGTCGAAATCAGAAAGTGCGTTTTCTCAACCATTTGTGTTTGAGCTACCCCAAACTTTATGATGAACGTTAGAAGGAGCTTCTAGAATGAGAGGCAAAACCCTTAGCGGCAGCAACCCCTATATAATTGACGATGTCGCATAGAGAATTTGTACCGTGAGCGCATGCCATGTAGTATGAAATAAACCAACATGTTCTTCAATCTACTCCCAATGCAACAGTCATGGCATTTTTCTCAAAGATATTGTGACATTACTGATTCTCTTTGCAAGAATACAGACTCGTACTTTCACTAAACAGCCGCGAGTTAGTAGTTAGTATTAATTGATGCGAAGTCTGCGAATCCGGTTTTTACAATCCATGATAATCAGGGCAGCTGTTACTACTTTGTTGTGGTGGAAGCTGATTTGAATTGCCTTTAACGTTACCAATCAGAGTCGACTCAAGGTCCTCTTTGGACGCTAGAGCTGTCTCAATCTCTCTAAAACTGGTACTGCCTCTTCATGTAAAATTAAGAAAGCTTCAAATTTGATTTTGTTCACACTCGCCATTGTTGACCACCTACCAATTTTCATTTGAATATGAGGCTGAAGATCCTGATGTTTTTTTGAATTTTCGCTATATGAGAATGGAAGCAAGGAATTTAGGCACTGCAGCTAATCTGACTGGAGAATATCATTCTTCGGTTTCACTTTTAGTTTAGGGACTGGCCAAAGCACTCTCATTTCAGGGATCGACAAGTCGGCCAAGTAGGCTCACAGTGTTTAGGCTTGTTGCTTGTAGAGACCCCCAATCCATGCGGTTTATCCTAGGTGAAGGACACATGATGGTTTTTTAGCAGCTTCCGAGCAAAGCCTGTCTTGTCTTCAAACAGTTGCATCTTCTTTACTTTCAGCCCAGATAAGTGTTTCTTTGGCCATTTTATTAAAAGGATGACTTAGTTCTGAACCATTTGCCATTAGTATAGGCTTTTATAATATTTGACTTGAGAGAATTTGTAGATTTTTCAAGGGAAAGATACTCCCGAATAAATTATGTTACTCACAGTAGATACATTTCTTTTCTGGGACATAAGGAGGGATCTTTTTTAACTTCCTCAGAATTTTCAATACTGATTTTCTTTTCTGGATTGACTTTCGATTCCCATGGTGTTGCTGCATCCGACGGCAAAACCATCTTAATTTTGAAAGATATGCTAAAATTTATTACAAGCTTTCATCTGACGAGGTTAGATTTCTGAATGTTGTGAGCATAGAATAGACGACAACTACGACAACGTCCGTGACCCGAAGCAAGAGTCCCAATCGAGCGTCCAATGGAGTCAGACGTGATGCAAGGCGCGATTATACAGAGTAGTGCGTTTGTTATCAATACGTAAGTGCAATGTATAGTACAATGTCAAGTGCAATGTAGAGCGTGTTATGCGAAACAAATAGTGCAATAAAAACGTGGCGGTAAACCGTCTATCATGTGTTTTATTAGTAGGCGCAGGGTGCGCATGAATGTGCCACGCTTTGATAATATACAAATTTGTAGCCTCGTTAGTGATCTCATGGTTATTGATCTAATCATAGGAAGGCCATGCAAGGGTCGTCCCAAGACACTATAGGGACATTTGCTCAGAGCCAGATCGGTGTTCATCAGGAATCCAAGAATGTACGGTTTTAAAGGGGCAGATATGTTTGTATTAAGCCAGAGCCGTTCATAGAGCAGATTTGAAATTATCCTAAAATAAAAATTATATTAAATTATCTATCAATCAAAATATTTACATTCAACGCTTTTCCAATTCGGGCCTCTTGTGCTTGGTTAACACATTCCACATCGAAGGCATAATCCGCTCTAAATACTGTCTTTGATATGTTCACAAAAAATCAGAGACAGTGTAGTAGCTTAGAATAAATTGATATCACTCAATTCAAGACAGCTACTTTTGGAGCATTCAACAAAAACAAAGCAAGCTTTCTCGCCTAGTTAGCAGCTAGACGATATAACTCGGAACGCGACTAATGGAAGTAGATTAGAATCTAATCAATGTGGATATGAAAAGAGGACTAGACAAATTGGAAATGAAAAGAAAATTTCTAAGCCCGATGAACCGACAACGACTTCGAAATCGCTTCTTTGCCAAAACAATTCAAACCACAGCTCATATACCTAAGAGAAAAAACAAACAATAGCTTATCATCAATCCATCACAAATTTATTCACCAAATTCAAAAAGCCGCAGCCACTGTTCAAAGTAGAATTAAAGCCCAAAGCCAGTAAGCCCAAGAGGGGTGAAGCTCACAAAATCTATAGCCTGCGCAGAATCACTATCGAAAAGCCGATCAAAAGCAAAGGTCCCGTACAATGTGCGTAATGTCAGGAATACGGCCATACCAAAATCTACTGTTGACTCTCTAGTGTGTATATTATATGTGGCAAGTTTCACGCAACCAAGTTCTGTGACAAGAGTAAACAAGATCCTAATATTAAAAAGTATAGCAACCATACTGCCAACTACATAGGTTGTTCAGTACATCAATCTCTGAAAGAAAATATGGACTCTCCTCAAAACTGCTCTCAACAGGCTCTGAATATTGCAACCAATAGACCAGTTTCAATACCGGAAACTTTTGGACACTCATCGCTAGTAACAACTGGTATCAAATATTCCGACGGCATCAAATAAAACGCTCACGGTTCTGCTGAAACTCCTGCCATAGCTGATCGAACAATGAGCTCACTTCTATTTTGTAAACGCTTTCAGGCAATATGAATCGATTCCTGACGACGATGAGTTACATGATGCAAGAATTACTTAAAAACCAAAACATTTTGCTCAAATTTCTTATTAACAGCAAATGAGTTCATTCAAGATCGCCCATTTGAATGTGAATGGCATTGTCCAGCATAAAGCGGAAAGAAGAAAGACGGGCCTGCAATACTTATTAAAAAAACGTCTGGTCTATAACCATTTGGAAGCCCTTAGCGAAGAGTACATCCAAACGACATCCATTTGTCTACGTAAACAGTCAAGTGAGATTGTAATTTCGTCCTTCTACTATCCACCGAGGCACAACATTTCAACGGCTATATTCGAAAGCTTCTTTTTATCGCTGGGAACTAAATTCATCGTGACTTTAACGCCAAACACTCGATTCATAGCACCTAGGGGCAAATCATTCTTCCTTACAATACAAACCTTTGGTTTGAGGCATATGTCAACTGGCCAGTCAACGTATTTACCGTCAGATACCTACTAAATGCCGGACCTCATAGACTTCACAATCTCGAAGAGAATACCCCCAAACTCCACAAAATCAGAAGCAGTTTTTGATTTATCGTCAGATTACTCTCCTCTCATCATTACTCTGGACATGATATCCCACTTTCCTAGCTGCGATATCGAACAAAACTCACTGTAATGAGCATGAGCATTCAGACAATACTTCACTAATAGCATCACTCAAATCACCGGCAGATGTCAATTCTGTTGTTATTCTTTTCAATGAGCATGTCCTAAAGGCATTCGACACCGCAACACCTGAAATTGAATTGCACCCCTCAGTTCCGAGAACAACATACTCTTTATCAGTTGAAATGCCTTGCAGGTACACAAATCTGCTCAAATTTAGCACGACTTAAAAAAGCTTCTAGTAAGCTCAGGCTGGCACTTGCGAAGGACTACTAGCTGAAGCTCCACTCATTCTTTCAAAGCATCACTTCCACTTAGGATGCCGACTATTCGTTGTGGAAAGCCGTCAAAAAAATAAATAAGCCTACCATCAGAAAAGCCCCACTAAGAACCGCCGACGGAAAATGGGTCAAAAGTGACGCAGAAAAAACCACCGCCTTTGCAGTTTTCACCTTTTAACTCGACAACATGTGACTTTCTATCCAATATCAATACATAGGTTTCGGAATCAATCAAGACTTCGGCCAAAGAAGTGGAAAATATCATTATCTAGGAAACATGCGCAAAAGAATCTCCGGGACTTTATCTCATTACCAACGCAATACTCAAACAGTTGCCACCGGTCATATTCTCTTGGCTCTTTAATCTATTCAACACTATTTTCCGAATCGAATATTTTTCTGAAGCTTGTAAAACAGACAAAATCATAATGATCCCTAAGGACTCTTCTCAAGTGAAGTCATACATTGTCCTGCGTCTCGGAAGTTTTTAAGAAAGTCCGGTTGAGAAAGCTACTACCAGTAATAAAAACTGTGAAAAAAATCCGGAACGTCAATTCGGGTTTCGAAGACATCACAAATTCATTCACATTGAATCGCGTCAGACATTCAAATAGCATTCAAAGACAAGAAATACTGCTCAGCAGTCTTTTTAGACGTAACTCAAGCTTTCGATAAAGTCTGGCATGAAGGATTGACCTTCAAAATTAAATCAATGCTTCTTTCCAAAAAGTCTTCAGTGAAAAACTTTCCTCCTACCTAACTGACCGCACATTCTAGGTGAGATACAAAAGCTATTCTACTACTAAACATCGTGTGCATGCTGGTGAAGCTCAAGGAAATGTTTTGGGACCGGTACTTTACACTACCTTCACATCTGATCTCCCAATGTGCAACAAAATAACTAACTATGACGTTGCCATTCTATGTACTGATTCAGACTCAGTTATGGCATCCCAAACACTGCAAACCCACATCTCTTTTCTTGAAGAATGGCTAGCGAAATGGAGAATCAAAATAAACGAAACCAAATGCGACCACATTATGTTCATATTGCTAAAACTGACTTGTCCTCAAGTAAATTTAAACAATGTATCAATACCTCAAAGGAACGAAGTGAAGTACCTCGGTATGGACCTGGAAGAGGCACATTGAAGCTAAAAATCAACAATTGAAGCTCAAATTTATAAACTTCAAATGGATACTCAATAGCATGTCAACATTTTCCCTCGATTGTAAAGTGCTCGTCTATAAGTCTCCTTTAAAGCCAATCTTGACCTATGGCTTACAAATTTGTGGAGGAGATTGCCAATCAAACATCAACATCATCCAGAGGACTCAATCAAGAATACTTCGATCTATCACTAGAGCCTCGTGGTACTTCCGCAAAGTTAACCTCCAGAAAGACCTGCGGATCCATATGATTGCCGATGAAATTAAGAACCGCAGTGTAAAATATATTGTAACCTTCGCTCATTGCCCCAAACAAGCTGGCAAAAAATTCTAACCTATTGTGAATTTCAGTAGAGCTGACCCGTTAAATCTTCCACATCTAACATAGTAAAAAACAACGTGCGTAGAACTCTTTTGCGTTATAAAAATTGCAATTCTAGAACACTAACTTTGCTCTTTGTTCTCTGACACTAAGTCAATAATGTAACTTGCGTCCAAAATGTACACGTCCGCAACTGTGAGGGGTGCACACCATTTGTCCTAGCATGTAAGATTTGAAAACTAACTGAAGCTTTTTATACGAAGGTAGCAGCTCAAAAAAAGCTATTACAAAAAACCCCAGCGCATCAGAGCCGCTAGAAACACTAATGTTCCAAGAACAATAGACGATTTGTGCAGATTTTGAGTGTATATTCTACCACTAGCTAGTTTTCCTACTTAAGACACACCAAGTAATAATAGACCCTAAGCTTATTTTAATTTCGATGACTTCATCGAAAGTTACAGCGATAAAAAGATGTTTGGGGTTGCCATCCGAAATGTTCAGACCTTAGAAAATTTAAATATTGTTTACTTATTTTTATTTCAAATGTTCGCGATGTGTATACTTAATGCTAGCATTTATTGGTACGAAAATAACAAAAACGCCCCGTGATAGCCCTTTGCCAGCACCGAAGCCAAGAATATGTCACATCTGCCTCACGTTGAAGTCAACCTGTTTTGCGAATTTCGTATTGATCCGACCACTGCATTGGAAGTTATAGGGGTACAAAGAAATTTTGAGTTACCATTCGCGAAAATTTTCAATTTTTTAGATCTTAATATTTGGTGCTTATTTTCACTACAAGACCACTACCTTTGATAAAATCGCTTACTAAAGATTTGCCAAAAAATACAAAAACAGCCATAGCTGGCAATCCTATCATTGTTTTTCCAACTAGATTGCTACTGAACATTGCCTACAATAAGTTTATTTTGCCATTTATTCTTCGAATGTTAGTAAAAAAAAACATTTCACTCAACAAAAATTTTGCCTACCCATAATACTCGTACGTAGATGCAATTGAAAACGTTATGTAACCAAGTCTTACTTGTAACGATATAAAATCACTAAAGTTTTCGTGTTATTTGCAGTCGTGTTTTTTTAGCTTGGTTATATGCAATATTTTCCTCATTAATTTGATTAATTTTCTTACTTTCGTGTGCTGTTTGCCCCTCTGTCAAATTTAAACAATGAGCAATGCACACACTATTCTAGAAGATAATATTTGTTTCATTTTTATACTATCAGTATAATAACAATATGTTTCAGTACAGCAGTTATTGCTTTGCTAAGCGTTTGATCAATACTAGGCAAAGCTTGTCTAAACTTGCTAAACTGCACACTAAAAGCCTATGGTTTTGGTTTTTGAAATGGGGATATGTACAAATACTTTCGATACATTTTATTGCCCACCTTAATAATTTGCTCCCGAGTCTACTAGCTAGCCGAACAATATACACTCAAGACTAGCTAAACTTAAACGATTATGCTGTCATTTTAACTTTTAATCCCCCGAAATTGCGGTTTCAATGATCATTTGTGTACAGTCTTAACTTTTTAACAAAACAAACAAACTTTGCACAATTATTTAACATCATAAATTCAAACAACTGCTACCAGCCGAAATAAATTTTAATTACCATAATACGACTTGACAGCTGCAATAATTTTTAATTGTGTCCTTAAACGCTAACAGAAGGATTAAGTGGCCACAGTAGTTTTGTGGTAATTAATGGAAGGACAGAGTGCTTGTAGTGTCGTTATGGCTCCTTGCCTTGTTATCACAGTCACGACGTCGTTAATAAGGACATGCGATGATATGGTCGAGATGGCTCATTTTAGTTATCACCTAATCATGACAGAGATAGATACTAACGCTGACCGTAAGTGTTAGTAAGGGAGATCGACCACAATGGGCGCAATAATTTGATTACTAATACGAGTAGACTGCTTGAATAAATTAGAATCTTTATGTAATATTTTAAGTTGGAAATACTTTGGTTAGCCAAAAACATCATGTATATGCTCTAAGTTATTTTGGGGTAGGATATAAACTATGAAGCTTGTAAAGTTTATGTGTGTGGTTAGTCTGAATTAATGTACAAAACATTGAAAATCGTTGAAACTCGTACGAATGCTTCTCGGTAAAATTCACGCTAATTCAATATAATTCAAATTCATCACTGCATACAAGACAAAGTTTTCCTTTAGAAGTAACATACATGCATATTTCAATTTTTTACTAGGTTTCTGTTTCGGGAGTAATTTGCCCTCTTCTTAAGTTTCTATTGGAGAGTGACAGATACTGAAAAACAGCTAATCTTTTGTTTTGAAAGCTAGGAAAATCAAATCAAATTAACTTAATTGAAATCAATTTTTTTATAGATGAAAATATTATAAGTTCAAAGTATTATTAATCTTACTGTCATATAAAAGCGCTTTGATTTCATGCCGTAAGTAGAATATTGTGTGGCGTTAATCGTAAACTGATCCACGGCCTGGTTCTTGTTTATCATAACAGCCACCGGAAAGAATGTTTCAAGCTTCAATTTCTGCTCATCTTTTGTAAGACCTATCCGTGAGTGAATCTGTCGGAGTCATAAAATTTGCTGGGATTGTACGTGTGATGGTGTATTCCGAACGACTTTCATGAGACTTATTTTATTTGTTTCTTTTGTTCTCTTTTTTGGGAAGTGATAAATTGTTTGATTGAGTGGAAATGGTGCGGTGGTGTAGTAGACTATTATTCGGTCGTTTTATGGTTTTTTGGTATGATAGAAAGCTACTTATTGGCTTCTTGATTAGTTAAAGTGGTGTTTTGAGAGTTTAGTTTAAGGTTTTGGGAAAACGCAAGGTTTTTTGCCATTTTTGTAACAAGTATGAATCGGTGGAGAATACAAAAGAGTAGTTTCAGAAATGTCACAATTTTTGATTTTCACACATTTCACGATCAGGCATCCTGAATTAACAAAAATGGTATTCAAATTTAAAATTTCTTCAAAAAAGATAATCAGTTTTATCTCAATGAAGAGATTGACTTCACTGATTGTTTACAATTGGTTATTATTGATTCGTATATGTGTCTCAACTGAGGCAGTGATATTGGGGAAAGAGGGTTTCTTAATTTTTCCTATCTTATTTTCTGTTTCTTTGCATATTTAAAATTATTCACGAACTTTTTTCCAAGGAAAATAATGGATACGCTAAACTTAAATAGGCACCACAATTGTACAGATTTCCCTTTCGTGTACGCGGGTTTGAATTTTGATAGGGTGTGCGATCCAAGTCTCTGGTTATAGTGAGGATTTAAAGTCTTTCGAATATTTTGAGTAGGAAAGCCAGACTAAATGGCCTTTAGTTTTTGTGATACACATGGTTGCGTTTACCTGTTTAGGGTATAAATACAACCTTAGTGGCTTCTATGCTCCAGGTACTTGACTAAATACCAGGCAACCTTTATTAATTGGTTTAAGTAAAGATATGGCTCAATTTAAACCAGTTTTTTTCCTTTTGAAGCTTCAATGTTTTGGAACTTTTGCTTTTTTATTTCCAATTAGGCTTGCAAACTAAGCTTGCTGTGACGGGGTGTTTAACATATAGTGATGGGCTCAAAACCGCCAAACAGTTTGAAAAAAACGTTTGGCTGCAAAAAACGAACGAACAGTTTTTCCAAATAGCGACAAACAGTTTTTCTGAAACGAACTTTTTTTTTCTAGAACGAACAGCATTTCTAAAACCAACCGTATTTCTACAACGAATAGTTTTCCGAAAACCAATTATTCTAACTATTCTACAACGAATAGCTCTTCTAAAGCCAATCGTTTTTCTAAAACGGACCATTCTTCTCAATGTAGTTTAATAGTTTTTATAAAAAATAGTTTTTATGAAACCAATCGTTTTTCTAAAACTAATCGTTTTTCGTTTTTCTCAAACGAATCGTTTTTTTAAAACGAACTGTTTTTTCAAACGAGTCGTTTTTCGTTTTTTAAAAACGAACTGTTTTTTTCAAACGAATCGTTTTTCATTTTTTTTTCGTTTTTTTTAAACGAACCGTTTTTCGTTTGTTAAAACGAACTGTTGGGCAGTGGAAAACTGTTTAGCTGCGGAAAACAGTATTTTAGTACTTGCGAGTATTTTCGTACTTGCAAGTATTTTATTCAAATATTCAAAAAGTTTTTAGGGCAAAAGTAGCTGAAATCGGACAAAATCGGCCAATTTTGGGTTAGAGTGGTTTGGGACATAACGGGCCAAGACCAATTACTGTGATATAAAAATTTCGGTTTTGTAGGGGAGTAAGGGGTTTTTTGGCCATAGTTTGGCAAAAACTGCTTTTACCGCGCTTTCGTTGATTGAAAGTGGTCGGGGAGTAAATTAATGATATTTTAAGGGCAAACAATTTTTGATAGGGGATATTGGGCAAAAACGTCCATTTTTAGCAAAAAAATTTTTTTGATCTAGCATGAATTCGGGCACCTTTCTGAGTTGTTTCGGGCGAAATTTCCATACAAGTCTGGGAAAAAGTGGCCTAGTTTCGAAGATACGGCAAAATGAAATCCGGTGGAAAAACTAAAAGTAGCACTAAAAGTGCCAAGGAGGAAAAGGTTGAGATCCTTTTTGGTTCACCAGTTGGCGTCTCCGGGTGTGCTAAGGCCCTCCTCGTGACTGCAGGTCGCCACCAGGGTGTCTCCATACCTAACGGGGTTGTAAAATTTACGAGACCATGGGAGGTAAGATGCCCCTGGACTCATTCCCAGCCTTACGGAAGAGGTTGGCCCCCTAGTGGGTGCATGTTTAATAAACGAAACATTTTTTTTTATTGCTGAGTAAAAATTTCATGCTTCAGTGAGGCAAAGTGGAAATCCGACTGTTTTAGATTAGCCAGGAAAAGTTTGGTATCAGAGATCGCTCGATGAAAAGTCATATAGATGACAAGAGGATTAGTTGGTCCTATCTCAGTAATTTTTTTACTTTTGTCATTTGAACGACAGGAGGTGTTTTTTGCATATAATAAAATGAAAAGCAAATTAAATGGATTGAATTTGATCGTTTTTCTTTAGATGGCCCCTAGATTGGAGAAAGACTTGCCAAATAAATGACCGACCATTGGAAAGTTACGAACAAGCTGCACAGACTAATGACGCGGTATTCTTTTAAGTTAATCTTGCACCATCACCATTCTAGCTTGGGAAAGTTGTGTCTGGAGGGTGGAGGGGGCATATTAGTCAATTTCATTACTTTACTGCAAATCGTATGCATTGTATGTAAACATGTACATACTTCAAATAGGTATTTGGAACAGGTATTTTTTCGTACTCGTACTAGTTATACCTAGTACGTGAAAATCCTAGTACGACTCAACTCTAATTGTCTTACAGCATAAAATTTGTTTCTCTCATTAATTCAAACTGTTTTTTTCAAACAGTTTTAAAAAACAGTTGTTTTTGAAAAAAAACAGTTCGTTTTCGTTTTTTGAAAACAACAGAAACGCCCATCACTATTAACATACAGTTTCTCAGGTTTCGCCGTTTAAGGGGTTACCCCCACTTGTAACTTTGAAATTTTTCTGTTATTTTTTGTTGCATTTTTTGTAAGTATAACTATCTGAGAATAAGTCCTTCAAATTTCAAGTTGATCCGAAAAAAATTAACCGAGATATGAGCGTTGAAAGAGAAGAAACCGTTACTTATACAACCGGCTAATCTGCGGTCTGCCGCGCTCGACCCTCTCTCCGGTTTCTATCTATTGTTGCGGGCGAGAGAACTCGGGAAGGCAGAATGCTGAGAAAGTAACAGCAAATTGCATTTTTGGAAGCGGCATCGTCGGCGGAAGAGCTATTATATGGAAAATAAAAAAAAAATTGTTTCCTCCGTGTAAACTGAAATTGAAACTTAAAACGCGTTTTTCTCGAAATGTCATTTTTGAAGTCGGTGACCAAAATTACTCGAAAGCTACTGAACCGATCTTTTTGGAACTTAACAGACTTATTCAATGTATAAACATTTAGTGTTTGATTGTTCGATTTGTTTTTTTTGATGAAAAATGGCCGTTTTATAGCCAAAAGACGACCGTTTTTTATGTAAAAATCGAACCATTTAACTTTGACTGTCCGCCATTTTGTGAATTATGGATATTGTTTTAAATCCTTCGATCAACCACTAGTTTATACTGTTATTTAACTAAATCCATTACTTTTTTTTGCTTCGGATGATCCAATTCGACACAATGTTGGTCACCGCAAAAAGCAAAAATTAAATTACCATTGTTTTGACGCCCATTTGTAATTTAACAATGAAATATTTTTCAATAAAAAAATTACTGAAAGGTGTTTAATGTATGTACTTTAAGATAATATAATAATCGTTTAAAAGATTTTCGTAGTTTTCTTAAAAAAAATTCATGAAAATGACTTATTTTTTTGCGCTACAAGTGGAGGTAACCCCTTAAGAAGTGGCTTGAACTCTTTGAAACAGCTTTTTCGAGGAGGACGACCTGGCTCTCCGTATTTATGATTCATAGTACCTGAGAACGTCCTAGCTTTGGTCCCGGCATTCCCTGCAATCAACAACTTAGGCTTATTTGAGCAGTTCCCGTAATTGTGCTCTGCAAAATCCCTATTCCAAGCGTATTTTGAAGCCATTCTAGCGAAACAAGCATCAAGGTGGCTAAAAGATGTGCTTACTACAGATTCTGGGAAAGGAGCGTTCGAAACATTACATAAATTTTCCGGTGGGTGTATACATCTCCAAACCTGCCACAGAGTCAATTCTCGAGGAGACTTTCAACAAACAGCTTTTCGTTTGTTGGTCTTCTGGTTTTTGCTCAAAGGTTTACGAAACGAAAGAGAGCTTTAAGCTGGGATGAAATTCAGAGTGAAACTAATGTTTTCATGATTAGAAAACATTAGATTCTGCAAGGGACCTCCAGGATTCTATCAATTGATTGTTGGACATTTCACATCGTGACGTCGAGCACATTTTTGCCAAAAGAAACATTTCCCTGACTTGCTAAAACTATATTCTTATTTGACAATTAAACTGACTAGAGACTCATCTCTTTCGCTGATGTCCTTCCTGTCCCAAATAGTGTCATGTGCGATGTCGTTTGCTCTTATGAGTGAGAATTTGCATCTTCTTGGGTGAATTTTGTCTCCTTCTCCTGTAAAGCCTTCCTATTGGCTGTCATGTAGGTGGATACCAAAATACATGTCCCTCCTTGGGCCCCCTTATACGCCACAACGATTAGATCATTTTCAAATTAGATATAAGGTAAGTATGAATATTGTTCCTCATCAGCATAGCTATTTTTACTTTGGCTATGCAGTGGGGAAAGATAGATTGAATTATCATTGCCCCAAAAGTTTCTGATCTAGAACCACGTCAAACTTATCATTGTGAAGAGTAAAAAGTAGCCTCACGCACCTATAAAAAGAGGTTAATACAAGAGTCTTGAATAAACAAAGGCAGAATAAGTGACTTGCACACAGAAAATTGTAAGTTAATCTGGGCCGCAGCGGAAAGAGATCCGAGGATGACGATAGTAATTAAACAAACGTTAACTTTCTTCGAATCCCAAAATACACCATTAGGGACACAGTCGTGGTCCAAGTACAGGTCCCCATCGAAGGAGGAATAGTGAAAGCAATATTTGCCACAGCCTTTTTGACAGGGAATGAGGACCAGATCCCAAGTAACAGCATCAAGGGACTTGCAGGCCACTGCAGAAAGGAGAACAACATGCTGATTATTGGATGCAATGCCAACGCTCATCACAGGGCATGGGGTAGTAGTGACGTCGACGCTAGAGCTAAGTCTTTCTTAGAACTCCACCTAACCCGCGATTTGGCTATAACAAATAATGTTCCTAACTTTTAAAAAGTGACAGATACTAAACTTCACGTTGATGTTAAACAGTGAAGTGCATTTAGTAAAGATGTGAAGTGTCCTAAAAAGAGATTCGTTTTCTGATCGCCGGTATATAAACTTAGGAAAAAAAATTAGGAAAAAAAGTCGTGAAAAGAGTCAAGTACAATCAACCAAAGTGTACGAACTGTGAAGGCTATTAAAATGGTTTTATAGCGGGACTACATGACCTGCACTGGAGTTTCGCTACAAATCGGTGGACACTATGGATAAGGTCACCAGAATAATTTTCAAACCATTCCAGGATTGCTACCCTTAGAAAACCATTGCTCCCAAAACGAGAACGCGTGGAGGAAGACATCAAACTGGGAGGCCTACAAAAATAAACTCTTAGAATACAACAAAGAGCTAAGGAAATCCAAAAGAAAGGCTTGAAGCGCCTTCTGCGAAAGTACAATAGCATCTCAGACACTACCAGCACACAGATAGCTTTGTCTAAAGGCCACCAAAGGCATGTAGGATCACTTAGAATTCCAGATAGAAGGATGACGATCACGTTGCGAAATCAGGAGCAGCGGTAAGCCTGCGGAAGAAGAGAAAGGCTCCTATTGGACACCTCAGTCACTCCTGATGAAACAAATCATCTCGTATGAAAAGGCTGACTGGGCAATAAACTCCTTCAAATTCTTCAAATCACCAGGACTAGATAAAATTCACCCAACTTTGTTACAAATAGCCACGGGAAAACTAAAAACCATTCTGTTACACATATTTAAAGCGACCTTGAAACTAAGCTACATACCAAAATTGTGGAGACTGGCGTGGGTTCATATTAAAGATCATGGAGTAGCTGATTGATTTATACACAAGGAGTGATTTTTTGGCAAAGATGCCGCCTCAGAAATCGTCACAATTTGCTTATCAAAAAAGCAAAGCAGCTACGTCAGCTACACATAAGCTGGTGCAAATAATAGAAAAGGCGTTGGATGGCAAGGAAATCGCACTATGCGCTTTAATGGACATAGAATGACAATGTAAGGCTTGACTCACTGTACCACGTTCTTTAGGAGAGATATGTGTTTGCGGAGCTATGGAAGGGAGAACACAGGGAGAAGTATTATCCCTCCTGCTACGGTCTCTACTAGGTGATGACCTTTAACAAATATAACTGCTTTCAGCTATTTGGACATCACGGTAATAATAAGAGGCGCATGCATAGGTACCTTGAGATCCAGAGTACAAAAAGTCTTAAATCAAACAATTCAATGCTGCGAGAAAGACGGTTCATTCTTTAAAAAGGGACCGTTCAACAGAGAGAGAAAAATTGAAAAGGGAGCTCTTAATAATAGAAACACAGCAGTATGTCTGCAGGACGATGTAAAAGATCTAGAAATCCTCCAAGAGAGGAAACTCACTTGAGTCAATCATCTGAAGAAAAAAAACACTGACGCCACTTAAATGCAATTGGGGACTATCTGCAACGCAGACACTATGAGCACACAAACAAATGGTTATATGGAGCTGCAGTTTGGTGGGAGAAACCCATACAAAAACTACTGTTGATAGACTCAACAAGCTTCAAATGATAGCGTGCCTGCTGATTACATAAGCAATGAGCTCCACCCCAACGGCAGAAGTGGAGGCCTTTCCAAACTTAGAACCATTACACTTAAACATTCAAGAACTAGCAGCAAAACAGGATATTACGCTGCAACAAGCCTACATATACAAATCAGGAAACTTAAAAAACCACCTTGAAATCCTGGACGACATCAGGAGCATAATGGAAATTTTGAGTTTCAGCGATTAAATAAAGGTCGAAGCAGCCTCTGGGGAGAGGATCAAGGTCACAATTCTATCAAGGAACAAATGGGAGGATGGTCAACCATCCTCATACAAAAGAGTACAATTGTGTTATAGAGATAGTTCGAAAATGGATTGTAGAATAGGAACAAGGTTCGTAGACCCCAAGTGCAAAATTTATTTCGCTTACCCAAAAGAGGACTGTTGAAGCAACCTAAAAAGAAATTTGTTATTATCGGGTTCCGATTGTTTACTTACCTGACTATTGGATGACAGCGGACTGACTGTCAGCATGACATCGCCCAACCATTCCAGTGAAATCGGCAAAATTCCAGTCAGCTGATATATTGAAAGTTAATGCTGTATTCTATTATGAAATTTGACCAAGTTAATAGTAGTTTAGTAAACAATAAAAATGTACCGAAATTTTCATCGATATAAAAGAAAGTACCAGTTAGTCGCTCGTTCTCTTTTGTTAGTAAAATTTTGGTTTGAATCGCTACTTTTTGCATTGATTTTTTCGTATCTTTTTTTTCGCTTTGTTCGCATTATACTTTCGCATTCTTTTCGCACATTCGAATTGTTTTACATAAGTGAAATTGGAAATAAAGTATTGAATTGTTACTTCGCATTTTTTTATTCGTGAAATTGTAAGTGAAAGACAAAACATTTGGTCCTTCGAACCGGATAGTGATTGAAAAATTCAGTTCGTTTCGTGCAAATTGAAAGAAACAATTATTAAAAGGGACTTAAATCTTATTAAAGTTTGGAAGTGAATTCAATAGTGATTATTTGAATAAATTAGCGCGGACGCGATTTCGGGTATAAACGGGAAATTTTCGATTGTTAAGTGTGGTTCCTGTAAGCCGGGGTAAGTTCAATTCCTTTTTTTCCTTTTATCCTTTATATCTATATACTTTGTTCCTATATTTGATTGCAATTGCAAAATACAAGAATATATTTTGCGAATTTGAGAGTGAATTGGGCAATGTGTGAATAAATTGATTGCAATTGCAAGATACAAGCATATTTTTTGTGAATTTGAAAGTGAATTGGGCAATGTGCGAATAAATTAAAATTTCTATTGGGCATTATTTGAAATTCATTGGGCATTATAAGAAAGTGATATTTGGCAGTTTTTTTTGTCGTTGTATTAAGCAATAAACTACGAACTTGTGTCTTATTCGGAGCTATATTAAGCACTTTGTCAGCTAACACTGCATTGGTTTTATATTGAATATTGCATTGGGTCGTGTTGCGAAGCAGTAGCTTGTGAGCTTGTGGTCGGAATATTTTCAATATATTAAGTGCACCACGTATCATTTATTTAGTCCACTTGAAAATGGAGAATTTATTTGTGCAACAAAAGTTAGCCTTAATTCAATTGAACAGGCTTCGTTCCAATTATAAGAAAGATTCCTCAACTCGCAAAACGGTTTCTTATTGTGAAAAGATCAAAGAAAGATTGAAAGTTAGTTATGATCTTTTCAACGAAAATCATTCCAAAATACTATCGTTGTTAAAGGGAGATGAAACTGAACTTAATTTAGAATATTTTTCGAATGAAGTATATATTCAATTCGATGAGGTACAGCTGAAGTTCGCATCTGAAGTGGAAGAGCAGTTAAGAGAAGCAATCGCTAAACAGCGGGCAGCAGACAGCAGATAAAGGATCGGCAGAACAGATGGATTCAGAAATCATTCAGGATGGAAAAAATGTACAAGAAAGAAAGACAGTTTTGGACCACGAAGCACAGGAATCGGATCCACATTTTGAAAACATTAAGTTACCTCGTATTTCTTTGCCAAAGTTCCATGGTAATTATGACTCATGGATACCGTTTCGTGATTTGTTTCAATCCCTCATCCACAATCGCACAAACATGTCGAAGGTGCAAAAGCTGCACTATTTGAAGTGTAGTCTGTCCGGGGAAGCTGAAGGCCTGCTTCGTCAATATGCAGTCACTGAAGCAAACTACGACATTGCCTGGCGTGTATTAAACGACAGGTATGATAACGTGAATGTTTTATTGAGCACGCAATTTAAACGTTTGTTTTCCATTTCAAATGCTAATGAGTCAGCATCTTCTCTTAAAAGTTTGCTTGATAAAATGATGGAATATGTTCAGGCTATTGAAAACATGGGGATAGAAAATTTATGGCATGCTATGTTGGTGCATATAATCACGCAAAGGTTACCTCCGTCTACGAGACAACAATGGGAACAGGAACACTTCCTTCATTAACTGATTTATCCGAATTCTTGCAACGTAGATTTCGCGCGTTGGAAGCTGCAGGAATAGACCGAATAAGAGTTCCAAGAAATACTAGTATGCTCCCACCTCACAATTTGCAGAACTACGCAGCTCAAATGACTCAGAGTTGTATAGTTTGTAAAGCTGGCCATCACATTCGGCAATGTCCCACTTTCGGTGAAATGAATTACGATTCAAAGTTCGAAACTGTAAAACGGAATAGGCTTTGTATTAATTGCTTGACGAAAGGACACATAATTGCAAATTGTCCAAGTAGTAGTAGATGCGCAAAGTGCAAAAAATCCCATCATACTCTTCTGCATAGAGAGACAGCGACAACAAATGTGGTAACTTCCGGCCCACTGAGCGTCGATGCAGCAGAGTTTGCATCTAGTCGTGCACCAGCATCAAATGTTGCTCTGAACGAAGCTGAAATACAAACACTGAGTGCTGTTGCATCAAAGCAAGTTCTCTTAGCAACAGCATTAGTGACAGTACAAACTCCAAGTGGTTGCGGAAACTTAAGGGCATTATTGGACCAAGGCTCTCAAGCATCGTTCATTAGTGAGAATGCCATCCAACAGCTAAATGCAAAACGAATGTACACAAATACTACTATTAGTGGTATTGGCAGAACAAATAATACTTCGACGAAAGGAATCGTACGCTTAATGTTAACTCTTTGTGATAAACAATCTTTGGAAATAGAAGCCTATATTTTAGATCAATTGACAAATCTGATACCCACTTGGAAAGTTTCTACGGATGTACAAAATCAATTGAAAACCTTCAATTTAGCTGATCCCGATTTCGACAAACCGGGAAGGATTGATTTACTGCTGGGAGCGGATGTTTATGCTCAAGTTATATCAGGCGATATTCATAAACTTCCGATGGGACCAATTGTCCAAAGAACCAGCTTAGGATGGATTGTTTCAGGAGCCGTGCACACTCAACCGCAACGTACTCTTCAAAGTTTTAAATTGGAAGTAAATCATCATGACGATTTATGTGGAGAACTTAGGAAATTTTGGGAATTGGAGGAAGTCAATGTATCTCAGCAACAAACGAAAGAAGATCAGCTTTGTGAAGAGTTCTACTTGAAAAATACTTATCGTGATCCAGATGGTAGATATGTTACTCGTCTGCCATTTAAAGATGGTTTTAACCGACACATGTTAGGTGAATCGAGAAATAGTGCGCTTTCCAGCTTAATGTCGTTAGAAAGAAAGTTTGCAAAGAATTCAGAATTGTACACTGAATATTCAAAGTGCATTCGGGAATATTCGGAGTTGAATCATATGCGTGAAGTTGGTGACACTATTGAATTACAAGTTGACAATAACGGAGTTGCTAAATGCAAAAGTAATTACCTCCCTCATCATGTGGTATACAAAGAAAGCAGCAGTACACGAGCTCGAGTTGTTTTTGATGCATCGCGAAAAACAAGTAATGGAATTTCTCTTAATGAAGCGCTCTATGCTGGTCCTTCTCTTCAAAATAGCCTCGATACCATCTTGCTAAAATGGAGGTATTTACAATTCGTATTTATAGCAGATATTGAAAAAATGTACCGCCAAATTCGTATACATCCAGAAGATTCTAATTTACAACGCATTGTTTGGCGAAATAGTCCTCAAGAAGCAATCCATGACTATTGCTTGACCACAGTTACTTTTGGTGTGACTTGTGCACCATTTTTAGCCATCCGTACTCTCAAACAACTTGCGGAAGATTCACAGTCCTCGTTTGTCATGGCACACAAGGCAATCATGGAAGAATTCTATGTAGACGATCTTTTGTCCGGTGGACCCAGTTTGGACCTTGCCCTCGCTAAAAGAAATGAATTAAGAACGTTATTAAGCTCGGCAGGTTTTAAACTACGAAAATGGGCAGCCAATCATGAACAACTCCTGTGTGATATTCCTTTGGAGGACCGTGAAACCCTTCCAATCCTAGATATGAATCTCGATCAGGGTCTCAAAACACTTGGCATTATATGGTATCCACACACGGATGAATTTGCATACAAGATAAACATTGATATGAATGATGATATATATACAAAACGGAAAATACTATCTGACATAGCGAGACTGTTTGATCCCCTCGGATGGATTTCCCCAGTCTTTGTCGTAGCCAAAATATTGATGCAGTCATTATGGTTAGATGGGATAACTTGGGATGAAAACGTTCCTACTGACATAGCAGGTAGATGGCACACTTTCAAATCAGATTTGGAAACTTTACAAAATATCAGAATACCTAGATGGTTAAAAAATGAAACTAACGATATTATCGAATTGCATGGTTTTAGTGATGCCTCGCAGAAAGCGTATGCGGCAGTCGTTTATTTCGTTACACGGACTCAAACCAACAATACATCTTCACTACTATTAGCCAAAACGAAGGTAGCACCGGTTAAAGCTATTTCAATTCCACGTTTGGAATTATGTGGAGCGCTCTTGCTGGCTAAAATTGTACATCGAATTACACAATCACTAAATTTAAACGTATCAGGGGTATATTTATGGACTGATTCAACCATCGTTTTGGCTTGGTTGGCCAAGCATCCATCAACTTGGACAACTTTTGTAGCTAATCGAACTACACAGATTCATGAAGCGGTCAAGGATATTCCATGGAACTATGTACCGTCGGAGCAGAATCCAGCAGATATGGCATCACGCGGTGTTTTTCCTAAGCAACTCATCGAAAGCAAACTGTGGTGGAATGGACCTGAATGGTTGAAGCAGCAAAGAGAAAATTGGCCTGTTAAACCGTCTCTGCCAGCATGCGTAACAGAAAAGAGGAAAAAATCAATCATGAGCTTATTAGCATCTCATTCAGAAACACAATTTTTGGACTTGTGGTTGGCCAAGTATTCGTCATTGACACGGCTCGTCAGAATAACCGCTTATTGCTTTCGATTCATATCATTAGTAAAAGGAAGTCGTAACATATCCTCACATTTAAGTACAAAAGAGCTTGACTTGGCTTTAAAATTTTGGATTAAATACTCGCAGGAAACGGATTATCAAGCAGAAATTGAATTTTTAAGACATAAACGGTCTATCGATAATAAATGTCACTTATTGCAATTGAACCCCTTCTTAGACGCGAACGGAATCTTGCAAGTTGGTGGTCGACTTGCAAACGCCGATCTTCCTTATGATATGAAATATCCGATAATTATCTCAAAAAGGAGTAAGCTTTTACCACTCATTTGCTCGAATTATCATTTGCTTACGTTGCATGGAGGAGTGCAACTCACGTTAAACATAATTAGACAAAAATACTGGATCATTGATGGAAGAAACGTAATTCGACACTTCATACAGAAATGCATTGTGTGTTACAAACAAAAGGCACAAACGAGAACACAATTGATGGGTAACCTGCCAGAGCAAAGAATTACTCCTTCCAGACCATTCACGCATTGTGGTGTTGATTATTGCGGGCCAGTTGATATCAAGATATCTAAAGGAAGAGGTTCACGATCATCCAAGGGCTACGTGGCAATATTTGTGTGTCTGGCTGTGAAACCAATCCACTTGGAATTAGTTAGCGATTTGTCTACACAATGTTTTTTAGCTGCATTCCGACGCTTCGTAAGCCGACGCGGACTATGTAGTCACCTATATAGTGATTGCGGTACAAATTTCGTTGGAGCCAACAAAGAATTGAAGCAAACGATTGAACGAAACAAAACATTGGCACAGGAACTTTCTAATGAAGGCATTACTTGGCATTTTAATCCCCCGTCAGCTCCACATTTCGGTGGATTGTGGGAAGCCGGAGTCAAGTCTACAAAGCATCACTTGAGAAGAATTGTTGGGAATGCAGCGTTAACCTTCGAAGAATTTCACACAGTCCTGACCAAAATAGAAGCATGCCTGAATTAACGACCTATCTGCCCGCTGACGAACGATCCTAATGATTTAAACGCCTTAACACCTGGACATTTTTTGATAGGAGCCGCGTTATTAGCAGTGCCAGAGGACAATCTCATGGACATAAAACTCAATCGATTGGATCGCTGGCAATTAACACAACGAATAACACAGAATTTTTGGAAAAGGTGGTCGATGGAATACATAACCAGACTGCAACAAAGACCCAAATGGAATCGCCGCTGCCCAAACGTCGAAAGTAACGATTTGGTTTTAGTAAAAGATGATCGTTTGCTATCGTACAAATGGCCTATGGGCCGAATTGTAAAATTACACCCTGGGAAAGATGGACTAACCAGAGTAGTAACAATTCGCACAGCCAACCAGGAATTAGATCGGCCCATTGCTAAAATCCCCTTGTTGCCCATAGAAAAAGCCCAACCAATAGAACATTGAATTGAATTATAGTATATGAATAATCGACAATAATGAATTAGATATCATGAATTATGAAATTGGAAGTCGATGAATTAGAAGCCAACATTATTACTATGTAAATACTATTGAATCTTCGTTGATCAAGTAAAGTTATTTGAATTCACTTCTCGTTATTATCATAATCCTCATCCATTTCCTATTCCCATTCCACCCGGTATTACTTACAACGTTCGAGATTGGCGAGTCGGGGCGCCCCATAAATAACCCCTAGTCGCAGGATATGTTGTTTACTTGTAAGGAGGAAATGCCACAAGTAATGTCAACATATCGTATCCCTTAACAAATAAACGGATTTAAAACCATCGGATTGTTCATGACAGAACTTCGACAAGAAACCTCGGATTGGTAATTGAATATCAATATGAAAGGTTATTCAAGCTCTATTTACAGGCATTGATTCTGATCCTGACGGACCATCGGGGGGAGTATGTTGAAGCAACCTAAAAAGAAATTTGTTATTATCGGGTTACGATTGTTTACTTACCTGACTATTGGATGACAGCGGACTGACTGTCAGCATGACATCGCCCAACCATTCCAGTGAAATCGGCAAAATTCCAGTCAGCTGATATATTGAAAGTTAATGCTGTATTCTATTATGAAATTTGACCAAGTTAATAGTAGTTTAGTAAACAATAAAAATGTACCGAAATTTTCATCGATATAAAAGAAAGTACCAGTTAGTCGCTCGTTCTCTTTTGTTAGTAAAATTTTGGTTTGAATCGCTACTTTTTGCATTGATTTTTTCGTATCTTTTTTTCGCTTTGTTCGCATTATACTTTCGCATTCTTTTCGCACATTCGAATTGTTTTACATAAGTGAAATTGAAAATAAAGTATTGAATTGTTACTTCGCATTTTTTTATTCGTGAAATTGTAAGTGAAAGACAAAACAGGACACAATATATCAAGCAGAGCGATCTATCATACTTAGAGTCTCAAATATCATAAAGATAAGGACTATTAAAAGGGTCGGAATTAAGATCCTAACAGATAGTCAAGCGGCTCTCAAGGCTACCAATCATGATCACAGAAATTCAGCTCTACTCTTAGAGGTGAGAGGGGCTCTAAATGAACAGCCTCGAGTTGATATGTATCTCCAGTCGTGAGGGGCACCAAGGAAACGAGAAAACTGATACCAACGTCAAAAAAGGAGCACGAATACCCTTCACAGGTCCTTCTCTGCACTACAAAGGCGGATAAGGACAAGGAAACAAGAAAAAGATAGAAAGCTACTGGCTTAATATAAGAATATCAAAAATATCTCGACATAATAGATAAGGAGAGGGACGACTGCTGCAGATACTTTGGGGGAAACAACAGAGTGTGTAGAACATCCTCCCACACACTGTCCAGCACTAGCGTGATGAAGATTAGAGCTCTTAGGCTCTGCTCTTCCCTCCACCAGGGACATAGCAAATGTCCCATTAAGGAAATTATCCAGGTTCATGAGAAGGGTGGAATATAGGACATAACGCAGAGGAGGCACAATGGACCCAACAGGTCGCAGTGCTAGGAGCCTTTTGGACCCGTTTCAGGCTATCTAACAATCAATCAACAATAGTTCGGTCGAAACAGCCTGCTGGATTGCAGATTAATCTACAAGATTTTCAAGTCTGGCCACGATAACTTCCATATTCTGCGGCTCAACTTGTTGGTGGCTAGCAGTGGTTCTCTTTGTGAATATGCCCAGATCTCTGTCAATTTCGCCAGTCTCTAGCGTGTTGGAGCTGTCTCACTCACTTCAGCACTCTCATTATTTGTGTGCTAGGAGATGCTATTGTAAAATTTTCATGTGATAAACAACCTATAATTAATATATGTGGCAAGTATTTTACTTTCTTTAATTTTTCTATCCTACGACTATCTAAGTAGTTATATGTAGTATTACAGTGGTACATAACCTTCGGGTTGGTTGTAATAAGAAGTTCGTTTATTATGCATTCAAAATATACACAACGGTACTAGCATCCTTAGAAAATTATTTGCAGGAGCAAGGATTCAGTTGACTACTAAATTTTGTTAACAGGAGCTGGATCTCTTTCCCATATTCAGAGCTATCACTCAAATATGCTCTTTGTATCCTATGCGTTGTTTTTTATATTTTCAAAACATGGCATTTACGGATCATGTGCGAAGTGCTGTTGAACCAATTTTTAAAAAGAAGCACATGTTTTACAGTTTATTAATTTGAGGACAACCGAGATTTTATTAGCCTAGTTATTTAGACTAGTATATCTTTAAG
Source organism: Nemotelus nigrinus (assembly GCA_947369275.1). NCBI lineage: Eukaryota > Metazoa > Arthropoda > Insecta > Diptera > Stratiomyidae > Nemotelus > Nemotelus nigrinus. Next base: position 65,407,622 of record OX376372.1, read on the forward strand.
TAGGAAAAGTTACTGTAACATTAATGCACCGAGGCTATGCTAATTGCCACCTGTTGACTGCACACTTTACCGAAGTACAACTAGGCACCAAGCCAAGAGTCGTGAGCATTTTCCATAATAAAGCATGAACAGTAGATACGCTAACCATCAGTATTCACCTGAAGTTTGCATTGTACTAATAGAAATGTAAGCTTGCTCACTTCAATGCAAAGGTATTATTACATCAACACAATTTCGCAATTATATCTGAGCGTGGTGCATAGAAAAGCATATAATTTTCTTGACACGCGGATACCACGCAAATCGAAACCGAAATGAAACAGAAAACATAATTCTCATCGCGTTTTGCGTCACATAATAATGCTAAAAGTCGTGGCGCGGCCGTGTATGAAACGAAAATCTTGCATTTATGCATATTAGATTGAGCTATATTGTATGGTGGCTGGTCTGGTCGAGTTAGTGGATAATGGCGACTCATTAATGAGAAGAAATTCAATTATGGGTCCGTTGTGAGTTGCAACTTCGAATGTTCCGACATCGATGGCAATCTGAAATGTCATCGTTTTCCTATCGATTTCACTTGGTCAGTGAGGCGTGCATTTATACTTAATTAGGTCCATGGCTACCACCTGAAAAGATCAAGCCGCACGATATTGGCCATGGAGCTGAAAGATTAGAATTCCTATCGGTAAAACTTTATGGACCGACCGGTAAGGTAATCGAATATGAATAAGCTTAGATCTTTACCAAGTAGCTACCGACAGGTGAAGCTTCAAATGGTGCTCCTGTTTAGTTCATAGATTGGCAGTTTAGTTCGAAATTTGATTATACTATGCATCCTTTAACACAGCTTGACCCATTACAGCACACGGCTTGAAGGAGCTAATAGGAGCTTATTATATTAGTATATATATTAGTTTGAATGAAGTCTTGTATTTTATTGTTGGGACTGCAATTGACTCAAAAAAGTGAGCACACAGAAAGAAATGATGGGGGAATTGAAGAAATGTGGATGAATGAAAGAGAGGATGAAAAGTTCTGATTCTAAACATGGTTCGGTTAGTTGACAGAGAAAAGGGTTGTTAATTGACTTGGATAGTTTACAAACGAATGTACCATAGACTTTTTTCTTGTGCTTAGTTCAAATTCGTTACGACCTTCTTTTTACAAATCCATTATCTGTTTATCATCCGTTCTCTTAGGCAGCAATTTTTATTTATTTTAATTTTCACTATTCTTCACTATCTCTTCCATGCTGTCATCGGGCACCGCTAGAAAACCCAAACATTTCAGCTTAATATGACTGCAGTTTTCTTGATGGCAATTCTTTCTGCTACTCCTTGTCTTTTTTTCATCCTCTAATTCATCTAAAAACTTCCTGCTTGGGTTTAGTCATCATATTTTGAACAATGTGTTATTGTCTTCTTCTTCGTCTTCGTTTTTCATATTTCTAAACAGAAACCCAGATGAAAACTTTTCCCAATTGTAAAATGTTACCAAACAGCTTTATTTTGTTTCACACAACTTTCCCGAACAAATCTTTCGCGTTTTTACAATTTCGCTCAACTGACGTGGTAGTTTTCCAGTGGAAACAGTTATTTTAACAGTTATTTGCAAAATTCAGCACATCGTCGAAGAGTTCAGTTATAACTAGACCTAGACTAATGGGCACCAATGAAGCGTAGGAAATAAATATTGCATTAAGACTGACCACAAATAAATGCATTGAACACAAAATTATAGCTATGTCTTTATAAGAGAGCATGATTGGGACACTCCTTGCAAAAACCAAAGACTTCTAACTGTAACAATCGTGCTTCAAACTGTCTATTAAATAAAACTTAATGTCATTCTACGTTAACAAAGTTTTTTACACTACTAACGGCTAAGAGGATTTATAAAAGTTTATTTTTGTATCACTCATTACTACCTTGAACTACTGTCCCAAGGAAATACAAATAACTTAAGCGATACAGGTCTTCTATATTAAATTATCTAGACTTTTTCTTGTTGTTAAATCCTGGCATTTCAATTTAGTCGACTTCACCAACACTTCAGTAAATGATTCACACACAGAAGGTGAAATTCTTCACAGGGATGATCGCGACTATTGCTCTATAATGCAGACAAGAGGAGGTGTTGTTTTAATTGCTGTAAGTAGAACATCAAATTTATTGTTCCAGCACATTATTATTCGAATATCTTTTCATAATTGCGTGGTTTACTTTAATAAAGTGTACATTCTACCCAGACCCGACGTATCTTCTTATGATCATCTATGATAAACAGTATCTTACTTTGCATCATCCCTAAACGAACAAAGAGGATAAAATCATATTTTTCACCAAATTATTATACTTCGATCATCCGATGAAAATGTTTTATTTCTTGTCTCTGTAAACCTTTTGGATGCTGATGATTTTCGGCTTGCAATAACTTTTTATGACAATAATTTCGGCAGGTTTCTTCGACTCCCAACCTAAACGGTGTTTGGTTAAACCTCGTATTTACAAACGCCTAAAACGAAGTAATTGGAAGTCTAACTAATGACACTGAACATCTCTTTTGTAATAACTTTCACTATATTCCACTTTCAGTTAAGCTTTACACCCTTGATTCCAATCATTTTATAACATAGATAAACTCATTTGTATTTGACTTCTGTTATTCCAACTTTTTTTACATCGTCCTCTGGGCAAATACTCTCTTGATGAAACTCTTTTGACCTTGATGACCTTGATGAAATCTTTTTTTCATTTAACGAAATGGTATTTAATGCCGTTAAAGTTATGTCCCTAAGATTAGGAAAAAGTTGTTCGAGCCATGACTCAAGACACATACAACATTTTAGATATAAATTCTATAAGCTGATACTAGGAAAAATTGACATCTGCTCTTTTATTCACGAAGAATATAACGTAATCGCTGAGCAATTTGGCGTATGGCCTATGATAATTTAGTTAAGATAACTGACAAAAATATAATTCGCGGTTCAAAAAAATTTTGAGATTTTGTAAATTTAAAGCAAAAAACTGCCGGTAAGTCATCATCAATATTCCTGAACAATTGCACATCTTCTTCTTCTTCAAATATTTTCAATTTCTTCGCATAATGTTTCCACAAAAAGTCTTTAAAGTTCCTGATTTATCAACGCATTCCACTCTTTCTCTGATTCAATAGTTTTTGCGAACCATATATCAGTAACACATGAAGATATGCCTAAAGCTATTATGGAAGTAGATTGTAACAAATGTTCTGGCCTTGAGCTTCTTCCTCCAGCTTTTAATTAAACAGTTAGCTGTCCGCTGCATATTATCATTAATAGGTCACTCGCCTCTCAGGTTTCCTTAGCTTACTAGAAGTCTTTGTATGTAACTCCAACATTAAAGTATGGTTATAGACGCTTTGTCAAAAATCAACCCTTCCGAAACTATTTGAAATGGTTGTTTGTTTATGAAAAATTCTCCCTAATTATTGATTCGCGTCTAAATGACCGATGGTGTGGCTTTGGATAACTTCGCTCAACTACTAGAAAAAACTTTCTTCTGAAAAGTCTCAATGTTTTTTCGTCAAAAAATACATTTTAACATTTTCTTATCTAACTTATCACACATTTTATCAAATATGCCCCATTAACTGTACGCTGCTGATCTGAAAATTTATCACCTTTTTCAATCAAAATCTGATGCAAAATTCCTTCAATTGAAGCTGGACTCGATTAACTAGTGGTTCACTATTTCCTGAATATTGATAAGTGCCAGTCTATAAGTTTAACCGCAAAAAAAAAACACCAATCATATATAGCACATACTTTTAATTATTAGCTCGAGTTAATAAAGTTATTGACCTCGGCGTAATCTTGGATGATAACTCTGCTCCTCCTATAATTTAACAAAATCTCTTTTCATGAAAACAAACAGTTAAGATTTATAAAACGCCATGCCATAGAATTTCCTAATCGATTGGCTACCAATTCGTTGCATACTTCAAACGTACAGCCTCTTCTTGCGGGCGCTTGTGTAGTCTGGAGCCCAGCCTTTCAAATCTACAGTGACAGACTCGAACCTGTACAAAAACAATTTTCGCTACACGTTTTACTTGAAATATATAGCCTTAGTGCTTTCCATAGCTTATCGTCAAATGTATTACAGTTGTGTCAACTGAAATTGCTTCCGCTTTGGACCCTGGAGAATTGTTGTATATGCCTGCCTTATAAGGGGCGCTAATAGAGTTAATTACTAAAATAGTTAAGACTAACCCAATCGGAAACACCAGATCCAGCCATTTGTTCCAATAGTATCCACATTCAATCGCATATGCAGCATCTATTTAAAGGCAGATGCTGCAAATTATTCAAAGAAATGTTCCAATTATACTTCTCAATAGCTTCTGAATCATCCTATAAAGACTTCAGCATCAAAGTTTTTTCTACTCTTTAATGTAGAAAAATGTAAAAATGTTAATATTAAGCTTCACTAAATATATTTGCTTTGCCAAATGGTAGCATAGGCTACGGGGGCGTCATCAGATGTTGGTTATCGAAGAAGCAATTGAAATCCCGAGAAATGCTTGCTGGAAACAACATCTACAGGTCTGCTGCTGAATCCTAACTTCGCCCTCCCCAAAGATGTGATTTGACATTTTCACATCGGGTGGCTGCCGGGAACCTTCATGAGATGCAAATCATGAATATTGCCAACGAAGGGCGCGTCTCACATTGGGAACATTAACCAGACTGGCTCTCCAGTTTGGGGGCTGGACAATGGGCCAATAACCCGTTTCCGTAAAATTTGACTCATTCGGGAATCAGAGCAAGTTCAAGACGCAGAGCAAGTTCAAGACGCAAGTTCAATTTCGACAAGCTTCGAACAAGACGGTAGAAGCCGAGTATACATCTGCTCTGGAAATTGAACTAGCTTCTATGCCTAATAACTCGTCTATCAACAAAGTCTGGACTAGCATCAAAACCGCAGTGAATGTAGCAGGCGAAAAAATTGTGGAATATACAGCCCGGCAACGCAGAAGTGAATGGTTCGACGACGAGTGTCAAGTCACGTTGGACGAAAAGAATGCGGCCTACAAATCCACATTAAACGACCGACAAGAGCCAAGAAAGAAAAAAGTAGCTAATAAGAATAATTGGACATAAGAAACGAAAGCATTTCGACAACATGCTGAATAGCATGAATGACAACTTTATGGCTAATAGCACTCGACGAGCGTACAAAGCAGTGAGGCCCTTAAAACAAGGCTCATATGTCTGATTCACAACAAAAGAAGACAAACTACTGTGCAAAAGCTACAGGGGCATATCACTACTTTGTACGTCGTACAAGCTTTTGACAAAGATTTTAGAGTTTCGGATTTCCCATCATGCTGATAAAATTCTCGGTGAATACTAACTGATCAAATATTTACGGCTCGGAATCCCAGCAAAGCTGGTACAATTGGTGAAAATGATCATGACTGACTCCACATCACAAGTGCTGATTCGGAATGACACCACCAACTTGTTTTCGACGAATACAGTGCTAAACAAGGGGATGGATTAGCTCCTATACTCTTTAGCTTAGCACTTGAGTATATCATAGAAAAATTCCCGTTGACATGAAGGGAACTTCGTTATTTTAGTGAACACAGCTAGTAGCTTACGCTGATGACATCAATATTATGTCACGTTCGTTCAACGACGCCAAGGAAGTATTTGTAACTTTAGACGAAACTGCCAAAGAAACTGGACTTGAAATTATGGAGCAAAAAAACAAAAATTATGACCCAATTAAAGAAAAGGACGCCAATAAGACAAAACCTAACGATAGGGGACTATGACCTTGAAGACGTAGACTACTTCGTGTACTTAAGGGCAAACCTCTCGAAGGATGGAAATCAGAATGACGAAATCAAACGACAGATTCAATTAGTCAATAAGACATTCTTTTCGGTGCTTCCCACTTTGAAGTCTCGATGCGTACACAGAAAAACAAAGCTTCGCATCTACAAAACAATAATTGGACCTGTGCTATGCTATGGAAACGAAACCTGGACACTGACCCAGGCGTCTGGAAAAGCCTTAAACACGTTCGAAAGAAGGGTATTGCAAAGAATCTTCGGTCCGATACGGGAAGAAGATGGATGGGTAATCCAATACAACAACGAGCTGTATACCATATATGCCGAGCCGGAAGTCTCTGCTGTCATACGATTGCAAAAACTTCAATGGGCTGGTCACGTCGAACGAATGAGCAACAATCGAATCCCCAAGCGGTCTCTCAAGAGGCGAGCGAGCGGAGCCAGTTCAGTCGGTAAGCCACGCAACCGCTGGGGGGATTTGATAGGTAGACAGCAGGTCGCTTTTGGGAGCACCGAATTGAAGGACGCGGTCACTGAACCGAGACGAATGGAGGCGGATCATTAAGGAGGCTAAGGCTCGATTCTATTTATTTAATATATTTATTTTCCTTACTACTTGAGGTATAGTCTTTGTAAATGTACATATTTATATTTAAATGTATTTATCAAATTCTTTTCTTTCGAAAAAAAGGTTGAATATTATTTAATTTGCGCTACGAATATATCCTGAAGCGATAAAGGCTTATGTATTTTTAATAAACTTATACGTATTTGAGAATTACCAAATGATTCTTAAATCACTCTTTCGATTTTAGTCAAATCAATACAAGAAGCTTTAGTTACATGACCTTTCATATGTCAGGTGGTTTACGAAAAAAACCCAGTGGTTAGTCACTCCCGCAGTATTCAATAACTTCACATCTTACTTATTGGAGGAAAAATGTCTCAAATTCTATCAAATTTATTATCTGCGCTTTATGTTGGAGCCACTGTCATAGATTTTCAATTTATAGCCCATTGTTCTATAATTTGTAAAAAATTGTGAGCCTATTTCCTAAGATGTGTAACTTTCCGTGGCGTTTTGTATTAGGTATATTATCAAAACAGAACAGAGTAGAATGTTATATTAGACGGCCAAATTTTTCGTTTTATTTTGCCAGTTTTTCTGCATTTTGTTGTTAATTTTGCATCTAAATCATGATTTTCCTTTTCGTTAGAGTTACATATTTTCAGACCTACTTCGTGTCCTTCGTAGTCAAGTTTCAGCAGGAGTTCTTTGAAGACTATATCGTAACGCGACAAAATGTTGGTGCCAACCGTATAGGCTACTACTTGGCTGGTTGTTGATAGATGGGTACCCTTTGTATCGACATACAGCTTTCTTATCAAATGCTCAAGTGCTAAGTTGAACAACATCATCAGTCAGATAGTTATTGATTCTGACTTGAGATGGTGTCGATGTCCGCCGACAGGATTACGTATTTCGTAATATTTCCAAAGAACAATAGTATTAGTCACTATTTCTCGGGAACGCGCCATTCTACTGAGCTGAAACTTTCAGGATATATTGGTGTATATGCAACATCTGGTCTGGGTTTCACCAAATGTCAATTATCTTTAGCCCTTTGGCGCCGACTGCCATTTTATATATATTTTTAAACTAACTACTATTCTGTCCCCAAATAATTTTCGCAAAAATTAACTCAACGAAATGAATTTCAAACGTATTTTAAATGTGAATTGGATAATGTTTTTGAATTTTTTTTGACTATAAATGCATTTTTTTTATATGAAAACCTTCAAAGCATCGAATCTCCTGAAAAGTTGTCGCTTTTCGGAAAAATGCAACTCATATGTAAATCTTATGCTTGTTTACATAGTCAGAGTAAAACATTTGAAATTTTACAACGGCAAGAATGGTAACCCTTCCTCAATTTACCTATATTTTTCAAAAACTTCTGTCCACGGGAACTCGCGACATAATAATCAAATATAATTGAAAATTACAGAATGTATTGTTCTTAAGTAGGTCCAGGTCTGAAAAAAGCATTTTTGAAATTTGGGCAATTCTGTGCCAGTGGTGCCATCTTGAAAAACCACTTAGAAAAATAACTGCTATTGACCCTATAAATTCTGATTCAGTCACCAGATTTTGACGAAATTTACACAGTGTCTGAATCCTACTTTAAGCCACATTTGATAGAAATTTGGTGGAAACTTTCGCTTGGAGCTGCCTGCTATGGTAATTTTAGTGTCTTAAATTTTGAAAATTCGCTCAGGAAAATAGAGCTTTTTGCCCTATAGCTTCCAGTGCAATCATGGAATCATAAGGAAATTCATGTGGCAAATTGAACTTATTGTAGGCAATACTCAGCAAAAATCTTATTGAAAAAATAATGGTAGGGTTGCCAGTTATGGTTGGTTTTGTTTTTTTTGGCTTATCTTTAGTAAGCAATTTTATCATAAAATGTTCAAACCGTAGTAATCTTGCAGTGAAAATAAACAAAAAATATTACAATCTAGAAAATTTGAAAGCTTTTACGGGCGGTAACCCTAAATTTCTTTGTATCCCTATAACTTCCAATGCAGTCACTGGATCAATACGAAATTCGCAGAGTAGGTTGACTTGAACGTGAGGTAAATGTGACATATTTTTGACTTCGGTGCCAGCAAAACGTTGCCAGCAGGAGACGATTTTTGTTATGCCCGTACCAATAAATCCTTGCATAAACATTTAAAAATAAGTAAGGAAAAAAGTAAACAATTATAGCGATTACAGCAGACGTTTAGTCCGCGGACTACCTAAATTATTTAGTCCACCTGCTGCAAACACTCAGTACCCGACCCAAGCGATAGGTCAGCACACGATTTTAAGCAACCTGGTCGTGGACTATATCGCTGTAAACACACCCGACCTAATAATAAATATATGTACGTTGAACTTAATCTCGCAACCCACTCTTTTGACTCAAATTCATTTAAATAATCATGTTTGAGAGAGAAATAAAAAGATAATTACAGTGTATGATAATTACATTACAGTGTAACTAAAATTAAACTAAATGACAGCTGCGACATATGCATGTACAAACGAGGACTAAACTCGATCTGACCAAATTTTAGGTCAGGTCGATGTTAACACCTTAGAACTAAATTCACTTAGTCTGCACTATAGTTCAGGTCACATTTGGTCCAATTGCTGTAAACCCTACCAATGTTTAAATTTTCTAAGGTCTGAACATTTTTTGGATCGCAGCCCCAATCACCTTTCTATCGCTGTAACTTTCGATGAAGTCATCAAAATTAAATTGGCTTATGGTATATTATTACTTAGGGTGTCCTTAAGTAGCTAGTGGTAGAATACGCACTCAAAATCTGCAAAAATCCTCTTCTGTTCTTCGAACATTAGTGTTTCTAGCGGTTCTGATGCGCTAGGATTTTTAATTATAAAGTGGGTTGAGGCAATATAACATTCAATTCCTTGAATGAATGTTTATTAAGCTTTCTGTTTGGGAAACAATATAGACAATCCTTTCAGAAAAGGTTCAGAATTTAATTGAAAAGGTTTTCCATAATAATTTTCTCGCCGCTTACTATTACCTTATTTGTTCACCTGGAAAATATTCAACTTAAGCATTAAAGTGTTCCAGAGTAATATATGGGTTTTCGATTCATGCTGACACATTATCAGAATGATCCCTATGTAAACTTCAACAAAACTGAAAAACTTTTTCAGCCCTTGAGGGAAGGAAGGAATGATTCCAACAAAATACGATACATGTTTATTCGTTTCCTTAAATTTATCTACATTCAGAGTGGCTATATGCACAGCAAACGCATACACTGAAATTCGTCAAAATCTACCTTAGTCTTCCTATTCACTATTTGCATATGCTCGTGTATTCGATAAATAATTCTCAAACGTTCTCAGGCCCAATGAAATTGATGGAAGTCGGTTGTAAATCTTCACATCGAATTGGCACAACAACTAAAGTGCTGAAAGTAATTTCCAGCCCTGTGGAAATAAAAGTGAAAGCATCTGAAAATTTGAAAGTATTCGTACATATCCAGGATCCAGCTTCATGATGAATGTGTGAAGGAACCGTTTTGTGAGCCTGAGAGAAACACGACGTGAACAGTAATTGATAACGTAGAGCAAATTGGAAGTACGTATTTCACCCTCCAATGAATTCCTTCGGGATATATTCTAAGTTTCAGAGAGATTGGTAAGATTGAAAGAGTTATTTGAAAGTTAAGAATCTCTTCGGGATATGAGAGCGACGTGATGAAGAAACCTAGAATATTTAGGGAACCTAGCAATAAAATCAGATCTGGCTGTTGAGATGAAAACATTTGCAGTATATCTTCACTGTATCAAGGGGATGACTTCTACATGTAAATAGAAAAGCTCATTCACTCAATTATTGTTATATTGAGAAAATTTCATTGTAGCATTCACCAACCATTACGAGATGCTCTTTGACAATAGCACGTTGCATTTACAGAGTAAGTCCATTTAGGTGTGACTAGCAAACAGTCACGATGTCCGAGAATTACGCGAAATGACTTTTAATTCGATGCCACTTGAATGGAAGTCAGAAGATATGGTCTATTGCTGCACGCCAGCATGATTGGAAGAAAACGACAAAAAACATTGAAACTTTCTCACAAAAATCCATGGTTGCTGTGAAATCGAAAGCTTCTGCAGAGTTGATTGTGACATGATGAATGTGTTTATAAAATGTATATTGTTCGTTGTGCACGGCTGTGTATCTATACGATTGTGCAATCGAACTGAGCTTGGTTTAGTTATAAATGGATGACTTTAAATAGCGATGATTTAATCTATCAAATTGACTCCTGCTTTGTCAAGTTTGGCACGTTTTCTCTTTGTGATACAAAAAAGAATTGCTTGAAGATATTAAAGAAGTAAAATTTAAGATTTCCTCATGAAAATTAGCATTCAAGGTTTTATGTTGACGATAAAGAACTTCTGATCGATTCAACTGGCAGTAAGCTAGTTTCATTTTGATTCATTAAATGACTATTGCAAATCATGTAAGTTTAAAGTCTTGATAGTAGAAATTTTGAATGTTATATTGAAGCAGCTATATCGAACTTTATATCGGCATCCTTATCAAAAATCCATAAATAAAAGCAAATAAAATCTTCATAGCATAGCTAATATAAGAAACACACTCGTATCTGCTCGTCTGCATGAAATCTGCTTTGCTCATATCAAAGGATGAAAATTATCTTTTGTTCGATGCTACATTTCATCGTCAGATAGTCAAATGCCTATGATCTAGGTCATGACAATAATAAAAATCTCAATCAAAGAATTTTATTGAGCGCGAACAGTACGCCAATCACATTCCTTGTGGCATTTGACATATCAAGGATTTATTGGTTATTTCATAGAATTCCAATAAAAAATCGACATTTATGCAAAAACCAATGTGCACAATGTGGCTTTATTAATTCGGAAATGATTCAGCCTTATGCTGAATAAGGTTTTTATAGGAATTTCACATGTCTCATATTTGAATTAAAACAAGGGATGTTGGTATTAAGACTCGAATCGGTTTTCAACGAGATTGCGTAGATATACTTTCATAAACTTTTGTACATGCTTAAACAAATATCATATGATTATTTGGTGATAAAACAAAAAAGGAAATTAAATGCAGCTATATTTAAAAAAAGTAATTGTTGTGAATACTGAAATGTAAATACAGAGAATGTTAAAATATATTAAACATACACTATGCGATTTGAACGACATTCTAAGAAACTGGTGAGCACTTAAATTAACAGTAGACGTAACATAGTGGAGACTAGAACAAATACACTTAAGAATCAAATTAATATCGTAAACCAAGTCCATGCAATTAATAATTCAACGAAAAATAATTGTGTATAAAATGGAGAAATGAAACCATAAAATCAGTCTGTTTCAGTAAGCCGTGGTCGACGATCTAACTGACGAGTTTAGAATCAAACACTTTAGTTTTGATTTGTTAGATGGTCACTAAGTCGTAGTGACATGCCGCAACCAGAACTCTGATCCAGCATCTATATTCTAGAACAACAAGACTCGATTCTCTATACCCATTCCTTCTCTTTAGCATTTAGTGCCTAAATGAAATGTCATCTTGTGTTGATTGTTTGTAATTAGATGTGTTTGAATTAGTGATGGGAAATTTGGTTACTTTGATAACTGATAACGAATCATTACTTTCAAAGGTAGTAGTCATTACTTTTATTTCGTTACTCGTTACTATTACTACTATCTGCAAGGACAACTCGGAAAAATAAGTACTCTTACGAGCATGATATTCTTGAAAAATTTCAAAAAATATTCATTATTAAGAAAACAATTTTATTTTTAAGAATAAAAAAAAAATCACTCTTGACAAATAACAATAGAAAAAGCACTTTATACCAAGCTTAATGAAAATTTAAATATTTTTTATTCGAATTCAAAATAAACCATAATCCGCAAATTTTTTGGTGTTAGTCTACTCCACCTGCCCGATACTACCTGGCCTGTTTGCGGAAATATTCTCTCACTAGGAACAGAAATTGCTGGTACTCCAAAATATTTTTTTGCGAACTTTCCTAATCTTGGATAAATTTGTGACCTTGTTTTCTACCATGTAAGAGGATTTTGATTCCTCAGAATGTTGAGCTCTTCACCGAATTGTCATATTTAAATGAGGGTCCCGGATGTTGGAGTTGATCTGGCACATGCAACTACTGTTTCGAATGCATCCCACAATACAATCTCCTCATCAGGTCTAGTTGTTGTGCTTGGAATTGAACTGGCTATAGATTCTTCAATCCCAACACCATTACTTGAAGTTTGAATGACATCAACTGAAGCTTGCATGTTAATTGGTTTAGCTTCTTCCTTCAGTTCGTCCTTCACTCTCACTACAGTGAAAGATGATTCATCGCCGAACTCATACATTTTGAAACGCAGGTTTGAGTATGTTGCTTTGGTAAAATTAGAGTGGCACTATACCTTTCGGAACTTTCGTTTATAGCAAGCAATAAATCTTCGAGCAACATAATTGTTTAAAATATCGGTTAATCCTATAGATAGTTAGTTTTCCTTACATTTCACACAAAGACTATGCTATCAGGATACAGAGTCTGAACTTTGATGTAATATTCCGCTACGTTATTGCTTCATTATGCTATGATAGTTCTTATATTTTTTCCTAGATAATTTAGATTGAATTTTGTTTATTCTGATTACCCAATGGGAAAAATAATGCTTCGGCATATATTCGGTAAGTATTTCGCGTAATGCGTGGAAGCATTGCCGATGATGATGATAGCCTGGAGACCCTAGCACTGCGACCTCCTGGGTATATTGTGCCTCCTCTGCGTTATGTCCTATAGGATGTCTAGGCTTCTAATGAACCTGGACATGTTCCTTGACGAGACATTTGTGATGTCCCTGATGGAACGAAGAGCAGAGTCAAGTAGCTCGAATCTTCTCGCTAGTGCTGGACAGACTGTGAGCCGATGTTCTACACACTCTGTCGTTTCCCCACAGTATCTGCAGCGGTCGTCCTGCTCCTCACCTATCCTGTGGAGGTACTTTTTGCATGGAAGGTGTCCTGTCAATGGTCCACATAGGCATAGGCGGGCCGTGGCCGAAAATCTGGCAGGGGCCAGGGACTGAAAGGTTCAAGACATGCGATGATTTTGTTTTTGATTGTACACGTACTGCTCATACAATTTATATAATTTACTAATACATTATGTATTTATTTGTTGATTTATTCTTTGTTAATTGCTAATGCATAATGCATTATCAAATAAACTTTTTGTCTGTGAATACGTATGAGCTACTAACACATGCATTTAATGTAAATGGTAGGTATGAACAGCACATGAATTATCAATGAGCGCTAAGAAAAAAAGCTTGTATGAATTATACGGGAATAGAATGGCAATAATTAAAAATTTAAGAATATTTTTTCGTTTAGAAGCTAAATATATTTCAACTTATACTTGAAGAAGAGGATAGCTAAGTTTCAAAATACCTTTGAAGAAATTGGAATATATTAAGCTTAGAAGGAAGACATTGATCTCTTGCTTTAAGCATTTGTTACCTAGATGAAGATGAAAAGTGCTGTAACTTACTCTTTACGAGCTATTTGGTTAGCAGGAATATCTTTGTAGCCCCAACTGCGTGTCCGAGGCTAGATGAAACATCAAAACCTTTGAAACTAGTGCTTTTTGCTGTTTTCCGTTTTCGCGATCCTCTGGTAAATGTGAGATCCAGACAGTTCTTTTCTGCGAATGATTTATTTTTTCCCAAACTCCATACAAGTCTTCTCGCTCACTAAGTAGTGTTTTAACTGTTCCATTCATAAGATTTATCCCATCCCCAAGAGTTGCATTTTTAGTTTGGAAATATGTGCTTAACATGTTTGTTATAAAAAGAACATAGTGAAAGATGAAAAGATTTACTACAAATTTAAGATTACTGATTGAATGAAAGATCCCCAATGAATAAACTGAGTCGTTGTATTATCCCTCATTCATTTCTTTTTCTAAAGCCTCTTTCATAGTCCCATAGCTATCAATCACATATTTGCAATTGTGAAATCTCATTGACTAACGAGTCGAACTTAAACTTCTCATTCCACGCCTTGTGTTTAGACCAACTGCCTCTTCAAGCTGCTTCAACAATTTGTGTTGTGATGGCTTCGAAAAGTGTAGGCAAAGGGATTCGATGGCATTGAAGAAGGATATACACGTTTCGATTGTGAAAAATGTGTCCATCACAACAAGGATAATTTTATGAGCTTGACAGTGTACAAATGTGGCTGCAGGGTATTTTATCTTAATTTAGGTTTGTAAACCACCTTTTTGTCCTAACATGACACTAGCACTATCATAAGACTGTCCAACAACAGGCAATTAGCTAAGTCCGTAGCTGTCTAACAGGCTCAAAATTATATCGGCTGAATACGAGGCATTTCTAGCTCCTGAAATGTCTAGCAAATCTGACAACCACGGAGAGTGTTTCCTTTTTGTGGACCCTTGCTTCGTCTGCCATAATGTCATCTCCTCTCGAACGATTTCAGCAATTGTTTTTATTAATTCATTTTGTGTTTTGCCAATACAGTAGTTCGCAACCTCGATTTTAAAATGTTTTTCAAAAGTTAAATAATGCTTCGCGAATAATTCACAAAATTCCAAAAAAAATTCACAGTTATCACTGAGACCACTTTCATCATGTCTTCTGAAAGCAAGTCCTTGGCGACTGAGGCACGTGGTAGGGTCGATAACCTTTTCCAAATAATTTCGATTCATCTTGACAATATTCCAAGACTGTTCAAGCACCATATCACTTACTGTCTTCCAAGCACTTTTAAAGTTTTATTATTGTAGAGTTTTTATTATTGTATGCAATATGTGCATGAATTTTACTATCCGGATAATTTATCCGGATCGCGAAGTTTGGTCGAGCTGAAACTTTGGTGTATTTTTGGGGGAAAATTTCGCATTGTGATAACTTCACACCGAGTCATCAGATCATCACGAAATTTACAAGACGCATCAATGGGTAGAATAAATAAGTTTCTGTCGTTTTGAAATGTCTGAGCAACTTTGTAGCTACCATAAGTACGTAAACTCAAATCTTGCAAAACATTGACTCTCTGGTATTTTTATCGGTATTTAGAATAAAATGCAAATGATTGATGTATTTGATACTATATTTATACAGTCAAATCTAAACTTCTAAAATTCCCAAAAGGAAAAATCGTAGCCCTTCACCAAATTATTTATATTTTTATCTCGCGATCGGATAAAATATCACTGGATATATATCTTGAGTAAATAAAGGTCTAACAAAAGTTTAATGAAAATGAGAGAAACCATGTGGCGGTCGTGTCACCATGAAAAAACGCTCGATGAAATTGAAGTGCTATGCCTTTTACCTTCCGATGCAGTTATCAAATTATAATCAAATTCACACACATTTAACGTGAGTGTAAACCAAGTAGGTCAGAGTTTTGGTTATAATGTTGGATCCGCGATGCCAGCATCAACATTTCTGTCCTGGAAATCGGTACTATTAAATTTTCAAATAATATTGATTTCGTAGTGAAAATAAGCCGAAAATATTTCAATTTCAAAAAATTTAACATATTCGCGGCGAGTAACTCTAAACACCCTTTTTTCGTATAACTTCCAATGCTTTCAATGAATCAAAAGTTATATTGTAAGTTATTTTAACGGGATGCAAAATCGGTATAGTCTTTGTTGTGGTGATGTCAAAATGTTGGTGGTGGTGTCAGCAGCAATATTGAACTTTTCGAGCTATTCAGTATGGACTTTTTTACTCAAGCCACTTTATCATACGCAAAAGTTAAAGAAAAATGCTCTCAAATATGGAATGAGACTGTGTTTGTTTTGCTTAATATTAGGTATGAATGTGCTAATTGTATATGATCCCATCAAGAAAAAGTAATCGCAGCGAAAATTGCTCGTAATAAACAACATTGTTTTGAATAGATAGCATAAAAGTGGCAGAGATGCCATTTTTACTCTCAAAAGACTTCGAAAATTGTATTCTACGTTAATTATCTTAATGCCTACCATTTTAAAACTCAGATTATGTTTTATGAAAAACATAATTGCATAAAACGCCAGTTTACAAAAGTAAAAACAGGAAAGGATAATTGGCGAGGCGCTTTTCGTCTTTTTCTTGACGTATAACTTGTCGAAATTAAATATTGCCGTCCATTTCTTGAGACAAGTCCCATAGCATCGTAATTAATATTAATTAATTAGTCTCTATGTTATAAGTAGTGTGCTTGCTTTGGTATAGGCTTACACTACTGCACTATAAAGCTCTTGCAGTAACAACAAAAACCAAAGAGGCGAAAACTTAAGTATTTATTGTTAGAAATATGTATTTTTCTGGGAGGGGCCAACCTAGGGTCTGGGGGGGTCCCGGCCCCCCCTGGCCCCCCCTACGGCGCGCCTATGCACATAGGGCTCTTATGCCACTTTAGCACTTTTACTATCGAAGCCAAGATATTTTTTTTTGAGTGCTTTAAACCATCAATATTAAGTTAGTAGTCTTCGATCTTTTTCTTGCTTCATGTTTTAATTTCTTTTTCCGTATCTGCCTTTGTAAAACCCCAGTACGAAGAAGGACCTATGAAGAGCATTTTTGATCCTTTTTTGGCTCTGGTATCAGCTTCCTCGTTTCCTCGGTGCCCCACATGGCCGGGGATCCATATCAACTCGAGGCTTTTCTGTCCCCTTAATTCATTTAGTTCCTCTCTCACATCTAGCAAAATAGCCGAATTTATTTGATCGCGATTTATAGCCATGAGAGCCGCTTGACTATCTGATAGGATCTTAACTCTGACCCTTTTAGTGTTCCTTATTTTTATTGTTTGTGAGGCTCTTAGTATGGCAGATAGTTCTGCTTGATAGATCGTGGCCTCCTTTGGGAGAGGAAAATGCATTTTGCACTTGGGACCTACGATCCCTGCTCCTACGCCACAATCCATCTTTGAACCATCCGTATACCACATTTGCACTCCTTTGTACGAAGGAGATGGTCCATCCTTCCATTTGTCCCTTGATGGAATTGTGACCTTGAACCTCTTCTCGAATGCTGCCTCAGTTTTTATTTGGTCGCTGAGGTTTAACATTTTCATTATGGGCCTGACATCCTTCAGGATTTTTAGGTGGCCTTTAAGGTCCCCTGATTTAGACCTGTAGGCCTGTTGTAGGCTAACGGCTTGTTTCGCTGCTTCCTCCTGAATTATGAGTTGTAGCGGTTCAAGGTTTAGAAGGGCCTCTATTTCTGCTGTTGGGGTGGAGCTCATTGCTCTTGTAATCAGCAGGAAGGCCATCCTTTGGAGCTTGTTGAGCCTATTAATAGCAATTTTTTGTATGATTTTCTTACGCCACACTGCAGCTCCATATAGGAGGATAGGTCTCATCATTTGTTTGTATGCCCATAGGGTCGTCCTTGGAGATAGTCCCCAATTCTGTCCAAGCATTTGTTTTGTCGCCCAGAGTACCTGAATAGTTTTCATTTTCGTTTTGTTTAGATGATTGTCCCAGGTGAGTTTCCTATCTAGGTGTATTCCTAGATATTTTACCTCTTCCTGCAGACATACGACTGTGCCCCTAATATCAAGGGGTCCTATTTCGATTTTTCTTTTTCTGGTGAACGGTATTATTCACGTTTTCTGAGGATTAATGGATATACCCTCTTTTTCGCATCATGGATTGTTTCATTTAAGGCTTTTTGCATTCTGCACCTCACGGTATCCATGTGTGAGCCTCTTACTATTATCGTGATGTCATAGGCGTAGCCGAGAGCAGTTAAGCCCTTACTATTGAGGGTCACGAGAAGTTCATCAACCAGTAGGGACCTTAGCAGGGGAGATAATACCTTTGCCTGTGGACATCCCTTCCTAGTCTCCGCCCTTAGCTTCACCTCCCCCATCTCTGCAAACACACTTCGATTCCTTAGTATTTTGCTCGCCCATTTCACTACTTCTTGAGGAGCATCCCTTCTCTGGAAAGCGACGTATAGCGAGTCATGTCTTGCATTGTCAAAGGCTCCTTCTATGTCGATGAAGGCACATAGTGCCATTTCCTTGCATTCCAATGTCATCAGCTTATGTGTAGCTGATATAGTTGATTTGCCTTTTTGGTAGGCAAATTGAAATTTGTGAAGTGGCATCTTTGTCAAAAGATCGTTCCTTATGTATAGGTCAATCAGTTTTTCCATGGTCTTAAATACAAAAGATTTGAGGCTAATTGGCCTGTATGATTTTGGCAGGTCGGCTGGTTTGTTGCCACCTTTAGGGATGAACACAACCCGCGCCAGTCTCCACAATTTTGGCATATAGCTGAGTTGCAAGCTCGCTCTAAATATGTGTACCAGAATGGTTTTAGTTTCCCTGTTGCTCTTTGTAGCAGAGCTGGGTAGATTTCGTCTGGTCCTGGTGATTTAAAGGGTTTGAAGGAGTTTATCGCCCACCCAACCTTTTTATACGTGATGATTTTTTCAAGCAGAGGAGGTGAGTGACGTATCTGATCAGGAATGTCCTCTTCTTCCTCAGCCTCGTTGCTGATTTCGCACCCTGGAAAGTGTGTTCTAAGCAGCACTTCCAGTGAGTCATCAAAGGTGGTCGTCATCCTTCCATCTGGAGTTCTTAGTGGTCCTATATGCCCTTGATAGGCTTTGGACAGAGCTTTTTGCATCCTGGCAGTCTCTGCTGTTCTATTGAGACTTTCACAGAAGGCACTCCAGGCCTTCCTTTTGGATTTCCTTAGCTCTTTGTTGTATTCTGAGAGTTTCTTTTTATATGCCTCCCAGCTTGATGTAATTTTAGCTCGGTTGAACTCCGTTCTTGCGGCTCTTCTAAGTTTTTCTAACTCCCTATTCTACCATGGCACCCTCGTTTCGGAAGCACTTGTTTTCTCGGGGCAGTTATCGTGGTATGATTCGAGGATTATTTTGGTAATCTTGTCCACAGTGTCCTCCAGTTCCGTCTTCGTACTGAAATTTGGATGCAGGCTATAAAGTCCCGCTGTAAGGCTATTTTGATAGCCTTCCCAGTTCGTACACTTTGGTTGCCTGTACTTTACCGCTTTTATAATATCTTTTCCTAGTTTGAAGTTTATATGCTTATGATCAGAGAAAGAAGCGATTTCTAGAACATTCCACTTCTTCACTAAATGCGCTGCATTGTTTGATACCAACATAAGGTCTAGTACCTCTTGCCTGTTAGCTGTCACGAAAGTTGGCGTCTTGTCTTTATTTGCTACAGACAAATTGCTGTTCAGGAGGAAGTTTAAGAGTAACTCACCTCGAGTGTTGACTTCACTACTCCCCCATGCTGTGTGATGAGCGTTGGCATGGCATCCAATAATCAGGATTTTGTTCTTCCTTCTGCAGTGGCTAACGATTCCTTTGATATTATTACTTATACTTATGCAGTGGCTAACGATTCCTTTGATATTATTACTTGGGATTCGATCCTCATCCCCTAGGAAGTATGCTGAGGCAAATACCGCCTCCACTATTCCACCCTCGATTGGGACCTGTACTTGGATCGCCACTGTGTCCCTATTGGTGTATTCTGGAATCAGAAGAAAGTTAATATTTGTGTTAATTATAATCGCCGGCCTCGGGTTTTCCTCTCCTGCGGCCCAGATTAACTTACTATTTTTTTGTGTTCAGGCCATTTATTCTGCCTTTATTTACCCAGGGCTCTTGTATTAGCCCCAATTTATAGGTGCCCGAAGACGAAGAACAGACGATTTCTTTCTGAAGAGCTCAGGATTGGGAAGAGCACGAGCATGGACGGGTGAGTTTTAGGAGGAACGCTGGACTACGAGCACAACAGGAGCATGGACGAATAAAAGCAAAACGTGGCTTAGTTGTGACCCCGGTGAAATAAATTTCTGCCTGAACCGACTTCGATCAGATCATGGTTACTACAGAAAATACCTTCATAGAATGAGGAAAATTAGGACAGAATACTTCAAATACTCCATGAAAGAAATCAATGATGCATTGCACACATTTTTCAAGTGTCTCCGCTTCAAAGGAGAATGAAAGGCGCTTTTGTCGGAGACGATCAATGAGACGATGCTTCATTCACAAATCGCTTGGGACAATATTACGGCTGAGAAGAGAAGAGAGTTCCGTTAAATACCCCTCCTGACAGAGTTAAAGTAGTCGTCGTAAATCTCACATAGTCCTGCATTTTTTGGAGGAAATTTTATGAACGTTTTTCGACACCCTATGATTATAGACCTAGAAAAACATTTAGGCCTAATTAGGTTCATTTGTTTGCTATAAAGTATAATTTGGATATAACTCGTAGACTAAAGAAGGTTGTAAATGGTTACAAAGAGGAAGGATAATTGCAGCCACTGTAATGACCAGGAAATAGTAATAGCGTACAAAAAAAAAAGTTGCATAAAAAAACAAATAAATCTGATAAGAGACAACAGTCCTAAATAAAACAGATTTTAAGCTTTTTTTATTATTAGTTTAGCGATGTATAACATGAAATTGTTATACATCTGTTTCTTACAATAAAAAAAATAACAGCACAGAATTAGATAAGCGAGCCAACTTCTGATTAATTGTCTGTCTACGAGATAAAAACTCGTGTAATGAAAAACGAATTGAATAGTTACGTAAAGACAGCTTGATCAGGATCTCCCAAAGCTCCCACATGCTTCATTGTCTGAAAAATAGTTCAATGAGACAATTCCTTTAGATGCATATTTATTAACCCATTCACTGGCACTGGCATTTTTAAGATATCTTGCTTTGGGTGGGAATATCTTGTATGAAAATAAAATGAATTCATATGTAGTTTCAGATATCGAACTAAAGTGACATTTTCAAGAATTTAAAAAATTAAGGAAAATATACACAAAAAAAGTACATCATTTAAGTGCTGTGTGTCATATGGTAATTTAGACTTATTACCACTAAATGACCAAATTATCAATCATTAGCATATCGCTAAATGAGCAATAAATTATGGTCATTTATTCTTCAATGATGTAGAGTTGAACAAAGTCGATTTTCACATTGAATAAGAAGATGAAGACAACTTTTTTGAGATGCGAAATTTAAATTCAAAATATTTAAATAATTTAAATGTAGTTTTTGCGCGGTTTGTACTCCAACTTCGTTTATCAGAACATAAAAGAGGCAACATACACTTAAAACACTTTAAAAATCTCCATTTTTCAAAATTAATTGCTTTGAGTGACAGGCAGCCAGTGACAGTATTCATCATTTACGCAAGGGCTGTGTGTAAGCAACTTTCAAATTACTAATTTAGGTATAAATGATCATTAGTAAATTAGTAATTTAAGTGCTTGTCTGTCTAGGGTGTTTTTAAGTATATAAAAATCATGTGGCATCCTCTTTCTATTCTTTACATTCATAGTGTAGTTTATATACAAAACTTCTTAAGCATTATAAGTATTTCAAATAGTAACAGTCACAACTAAATTTTTTGCACAAGAAAAATTTGGAATCTACAAAATCGATATATCTTCTATTGTCATATTGTCCAACGAGCAGAGAATAGACTCTACGTTCATATATCATTCTACAAGCTGTTCAATTGACTGATAACAATTTCTTATTGGTCACAACATAAAAAATGAAAAATGAATTTCTCACACCATTTTTCATTAATCTGAGGTGACAGATTGCACAGCAATCAATTTAGACAAATTGGTTCAGTACATTGTTACTGCTAAATTGTTCCAATCGGTTCGAAGAGGTCCAGCCGACATGCTAAACATAAAACAATCTCTGAAATATTCATTCATTGAATTGAAAAATACAAAACAAACAATTCAAATTGATCCGAGGCAATTTTTAAAATTGCAGCACATTTCGAAGCAACCATTCGGTCAATTAATTGGAACAAAAGCCAGAACATGATTTTTGGTGGGTGAAATTTTAATTTCAAATTGGAATGGACGATATATGACGCCATTATTGTGGTTGGGTGTATCAAAAAATATTTTTTGTCATCGAAAGCAGCATTGTCATTAAAAAAATATGTCATCGATTTCCAAGGCTTGGTTAATTTCAATATGAAGAGATATGACAATGCGAAAATTGATTTATCATTGGCAATGTTTCAATTACTTGGCGTTAATTGGAAAAACGAAAAGTAATTCTACTAAATTAGAACTGAGGGTTGCCTATTATCAATTTGTTTACAGAGTTCATTTGGATTTACAGTTAATTGAAACGGCTTTAATGCGGAAATGTATGTGCACATGACCAAAATCTCTCTTCTGGAGAGCAGTGTTGATGAGACTTTCCTGCTATCGATTATTCAACCCCACAAACAATAAAAATGCTCTTCAGATTTGGCGAATGATTTCACGCATTTTTTATATGCAAATCTTTATGCCGCCTGAAACTTCATCCTGAGATCCATCAATGTCTATAAATCATAAATCTTTTCTTTATAGCTGTAATCAAATGCTTTTAATCCTGACGGCAAATAGGTCCTTAAAAACGCCTGGTAAATAAAATTCTCATAAATCTTTCGTTATCATATTTGCTAATCTTGCAGCGTGTGTGGTTACGCTTGAATAAAACATTCAATAACATGCGCACAACAAACGATTTCATATTTTTATTTCGTTTCGATGCAGACTCTTACAACTGATTGAGCAAATCTAGCCAAGAAACTAATATATTAATACATGTGTACATGTGTCTCCATAATTCAGTCACATCAAAGTTGTAGCGTGCGGTTTTGTTGTCACTATGGTTGTGCTATTAGTGGCAAACCTTTGTTGGTCATCTGGTCGTTGCCTTCGGACCTGTGGGAACCGATAAATAGCTGAAATTAGGGTTACCACCAGAATTGTTGGGGCTCGATTTTGCACATCATTCCTACAATTGGCGACAATGATTCCTGCCAAGATGTCGGGGACTAAGATGTCTTTTGAAATATCTTAAAACTAAATGTGAAGATGTGTAACTCCCGTTTGACAGTATTCTTAGGTTCGACCGCAAAGGAAATCATCTTTCTACACCATGCTTCTTTAACAGCTTGGTGAAGTTGAAATTGATAATGGCACCCCTGCATTTTTCCTTTTTGCAAAGAAAAGGATTGGAAATAGGCGTTATTATGAAATATTTATCCAATTTCGGGAGAATACAGTCTGTTTTGTGCTTTTTGACTGATTAGGAAGGAAACGATTAGTTTCACTTCTACGGATAAGAAATCGTTGCAATAAATTCGGTACTGTGTAGAAATGTATTTGATTGTCGGGAATAATGAAGAAAAATGTTTGTAGGTCAGTTACGGGTAGTCCGTAGTAGAAATTGAATCGGGGTCATGTGCTCGTATGAAAGCTATGGCGTCGAGTTGAGATTTCACATGTCTTCTTAGATGCGTGGGTGATGCTATTATTGTATTTTGTGTTCTTCCTGGAATTTACTTTAATTTGTTAGGACATATGCAATTTCAGCACGTATAACTTAATGAAAATGCAAATATATTTATTTATTTATTTATTTATTAACAAACGGACAGTTGTACATAGAAAAAAAATTATACAGTAGCTGTATATGTTAAATTAAATTTAAATTAATGCTAGCAAAGATAATTACTTCATTAGGTATAAAAGCAAAATCGTTTATAGCAAATTCAATATACATTTTTTTAATCTACCCTTATTTACATTAAATATATCCAGATGAGAAGCAACAACGTTTCCGATAGCTTTCAACCGTTCAATTGGTGAATTTTGCGCATAATTGGTACTACAACTTTGAATGTGGAATTTGAATGTTATTGTACATCTTGCTGGTACCCTAAGTGAGATTTCCTGCAAGATATCAGGAGCATCAGCTACCCCGTTAACTATGTTCACCAAAAACGAGGCATCATAGTAACATCTACGAGTCTCGAGTGTATCCATTTTTAAAAAAGACAAGATGCTGGGATACTCAAATGCCTCAGTAGAGATGTGAAGTTTATACCCAATGTAATGTAAAAATTTGCGTTGAACCTTTTCGATTGATAGGGAATGAGTTTTATAGTAAGGATTCCAAACAACAGAATTGTACTCCAATTTACTTACTTGTTGTACTCCAACAAGCGAAAAAATAGAGATTTTAGTGCTTGAATATTGTTAAAATGATGTGTATTCCTAATTATAAAACCCAACAATCTGCGCCCTTGTTCAGTGATATCATTAATATGATCCGTAAAACTCAAGGAAGAAGAATCCACTAGCACTCCTAAGTCTTTAATCAAATTAACTTGAGATAAAGATACTCCATTGATGGTGTAAGTATGTTGAAACATTGATCTAGTTTTTTTTAAAAACAATGTAGTGACATTTAGATAGATTGAGAGACAAGCAATTTTGAACACAATATGTGTAGAAACTATCCAAATTAGACTGCAGGATCGTTATGTCGTCACGGGAAAAAACTGCTCTAAATATTTTGCAGTCGTCAGCAAAAAGTAAGAATTGTATATCCTGGAAAACCATATGTAGGTCATTGATAAAAATCAAGAATAAAAGTGGTCCCAAGTGTGAGCCTTGAGGAACACCTGAAGTAGAAAGAATTTTCCTAGAGAAAATATTATTGACATTTACAATCAAAGACCTATTTCTTAAATAATCATCTAGCCAACATAATAAAGAGCCGTGAAAACCAAAATTACTAAGCTTCTTATAGAGAAGATTTAGATTGAGTTTGTCGAAAGCTTTAGAGAAATCTGTGTATTCTTGCGATCTGTGTATACTTGCGATCCATTCAAAAAAGAATTGTAAATATAATTATGGTAAGATATAAGATTAGTAGAGGTTGATTTACCAGTCCAAAAGCCATGCTGATTAGGTATAATAAGAGGGCGAACAAGAGTTGAAATGCAATCACAGACAAGGCATTCGAAAACTTAAGGTATAGCAGATAAAATACATATGGGGCGATAGTTCGTAACGTCAGCTTTATCACCTGACTTGAAAACAGGTATCACAAAATTGGATTTCCATTGAGTTGGAAAAATTCCAGATGACAAGGACCTATTAAATAAGATTAGAAGAGACAGAGCTATACTTTCGGCACAATTTTTTAAGAACACAGAAGGAATACCATCGGGTCCACAGCTTTTCGTAGCATCCAACGTGCGAAGCTTCTTTAAAAGGGAATTAGAATTAATAGTACATTGTGGTAAATCTAATGAGGAGCATTGAAAAGGGGGATCAAATGTACTGACGTCGCTACTATAAACTTTTGAAAAATTGTCTACAAAAAAGTTCGCGATATCACACGCGTTGGAACTCCGAGTTTCATTAAGGTACATGGTATTTGGTAATCCATAATTCGATTTACGAGAATTAATATGCCTCCAAAAGTATTGTTTGCATATTGTTAAAATTTTGATTGAGCAGTTTTGGTTTCAAGGTTGCATTTCACTTTCAAGATATTTCTTGTGAAAATATTGAAGTTGACATGACTGAAGGTGAGATCAAATGCATTCACCTATTCCAATAAGAAAAAGAAAATAATCTAAGAAACATTGTTTGCATGATCTCCAATACAGCTCCAATAACAAAATAATTCATTTTTTCATCAAGCCAACCAAACCCATCTTAAAACCCGTATTGTCTACTTTTTCATTAAAATTCAACACACCATCGCTTAAATGGATCTATCGCTCTGTCCTTTTGAACTGTTTCATGCCACTTAATATGTAAATTACCGTTTCGCAGCTCATTATCAACTCATTGTTTACAGTTTTACTCAGCTAATTAAGCTGAATTTCCTTTCTGTCAACTGGTGGTATCCGAAAAACCGAAGAAGACCTGAATATTTAATGAAACCAACACGAATATAATTCCGGAGACCGAAGCAACTTGAAGAAGCAAGAAAAGAATATCAGCTTTCTCTGTGGTGCGCACTAAAGCGATTTTCGGCTAATGTCCACAGACAACTGAAATCAACTTTGATTATAACTGCAGTTTTTCCGACACCGAAACAAGACGCTGAAATTAATAAGAGACAACAACGAAACTTGGAGACATTATCTCCTGGCCAAGATGCATATAAAAAGCCTTTTATTTACAGTCTATTTACTCGCAATCACGTCTAGACAAAGAGTTGTAGCCGTTTTAAGCGAAAAAGGAAACTATTAGGGGACATTATGATTTATGCATCTTGGGGATTTGATGGCATTTTGATGGTTTGACTCTAGAAGGACTCATAAAATTGACTACTGTCAGTTTTTATTGAAGGAATTAGAGCAATTGGTTTCACTTTGTGATTCAGATAAATGGTTTCTTCATCATTTTTTGGGGAAAAGGAGATGATTTTGTTGCTTCACATTGTTTTTCGGATCTATGAAAATAGATAACATGTAAAATGATATTACAGTAATTAACTACTGCAGTAGATTTTTAGGACGTCCATAGTTTATATCGTTTATATGATGAGGTGAGTTCGTTGTACAGAAAATAAGCATTTAAATTCATGTAAATGTCGATGTTTGATCGTTTTCGTAATTTTCAAGCTTTAGCAACAATCGTTTTTCTGAATTTTCTTTTGGTATACATATTTTCATTTCGCTAAATTTTTTTAAAAAGTAAACTGGAACTAACGGTATTGGAAACATTGAAAAAAGGCTGGATATTAGTCATCATAAAACTTGGCATTTCAGTAAAAAAAACTGTCTAGCTTCCAAAGGAAAAATTGGCGTCTGAATGAAAATATTTGGTTTGAGAGCTGGAAAAATGTAATCATAATAAATTTATTAATTATTTAGCATACTTTATCGATGACGTCTTGACGCAGTCGTTTACATTTATGAACTCTTCTCAAGTCCAACGCTTCCATTTGTACGACGGGGAATAATTCGCTTTCAACCTGTGGCAATGATAACGTCGGCCACAACTTTTTTCGTTCCTGTGAAAAATTATTCGTTTTCGTATTCTCAGTCGTTTACGACGTCGGTTAATAGAAAAAAGCAATGCTAAAAATGCAAAATCATATACAGCTAAAATTAAGCTTATATTTTAGAGCTGCGTCTATCCCACACATTCCGCATGTACTGTTCTGGAACAGTACCTTCAAAACCAAAACGCGACTATTAAATAATACTGTTTTATGTTTTTAGAGTGCCAACTGCACTCTTGTGCATTGTATTGTCTATTCTATTTTGGTGCCTCTGAAGTATTTTTTGGTAAAGTATTATTCTTTTGGCTATTCAGCCAGTCGTCGTTACTACTCTGCTACCATAGATGTTCCGAAGAAACTAAAAAGCTTTTCAATCTGCTAAATAGTTTAATGATATCAACAAACATAGTTTAATTTCATCAACATATTTACCTTTCAGAATAGTCTTTCCCAGGGATCTTAAATAAAGTCTTGGCACCCTGCCCCAGAGGTCCTAAGGACAGGGTGCCCAAGGTATACCCTTTGTCCGCGAGCACCTTCTCAGCCATAACCGACAATTGCTGGTTTCTCGCTTAACTAACTTTACCCGATGGGATAGAAGGGTATAATGTGGAAGGTTAACGGATCAGCTGGTGCCCAAAAAAGGACCGTGCCAAATAGGTACGCTTTCTCACATGAAAAAGTAAGAAAAACATATTCTCGGCTGTGATACAGGTCAATGATCAGCTGGTGCCTCAAAAGAGTCAAAACCAAATAAATATACTTTATCATATCCGAAAGCGAGAGAAGCATACTCTCGGTCCTGACAATGAGAGGTGAGACCGTGCTGGTGGGCGTATGATCTCATCAAGAAATAGTAAGCGCAGCGAACTAGAGATGTTCATGTAAAAAATATATCGATATTTTTTCGGATATGATATATCAAAACTCTATATCGATACTTTGCGATATATCGAAATGTAATTATCGATTTTTTCGATACATCGAAATCGAATCGAAAGTAACATATATAGGATAATTTATTTTCTTTACTGGGTTTGGTCTTTGGTTGGGTGGTATTACTCGCTGAATATAAGAGGTTGATATTGTTTCTATGTATTTTTTTTCTCATGAATATCTGCCACAATAAAATTTAAATGCTGGTTCAGATAAATCATCTCATTATCCCAAAAAATGAGCACATAAATTATAAAATATCTGAAAAATTTACGAACAGTACAAAATATGGCAAAAAATGGAGTTTACTACTACTATTAGATAAAAAAAGCCGAAAATATCCTTGAGACAAATTCTACATTCTTTAACTTACTAGTTTAATTTGAAATTTGCTTCGACTCTGGTTTGAAGCAAAAATAACAAAGGGAAATATTTGTCCACGTAATCTATCATTACTTTGACTTCTCTTCGCGGCGGTCAAATTTTGCTCATGAAAGAAAAGTCATTTATTTTAAGATAGACTAGCTCATCTCAAGTTATTTATTTATTTATTTGTTAATATATATTCAACAGACGAATCCAATTACTGAATATTATAATAAAAATGATAATAAAATAATAAAAAAACAGAAACATAATAATACTAATAAAGAAGCAGAATCATGATAAATATAAAGAAAAAAAAATATTAAGAAATAAAATCAAGTTAAAAAAGGACAAACTAAAAAAACTTAAAAAGAGAGAAGAGAAAAAAAGAAAAACTACAACAAGTTACGTACAAGTATATAAAATATGTTTATTTAAAAAAGTTTTAGAAGCACGTAATGTCGGCAGTAGAGGACCAAACTGTAAGTTATTGTGTTGCCTTGGTAACCGCAATAAAGGAGAAAAAGTAAATATCAGTGCGCGCAAATGGCTCACTAAACACAACGGCAGAACGCGTGCCATGAACTGCTTCACGGACAGATACGTAGTTACTGATGTCAGAAACAGCTATCCTATAAAATAATTTAAAGAGTAGGCACTTATCTAGGAAAAGGCTGCATGATTCGAGGCAAGGAAAATTTAGGAACGAAAGACGATCACTATAGGAAGCTGAAACTTGAAGAACAAGTTACGAGTAAATCTGCGTTGAACAGACTCCAACGCAGTATTTAAGTAGACATAATGAGGACACCACACTTAACAGCAACATTCAAGGACACTGCGCACAAACGAAAGAAAAAGGTGTACACAGAAGGAAATATTAACGATGAATTTAGAGGATCTAATAATGAAACCTGATAATTTAGAGGCCCTGGCAGTAATATATGAAATATGCTTATCAAATTTAAGCTTAGAATCAAACATTACACCAAGATCTTTAAAATTATCAACAACATTAAGAGGCGAGCCAGAAACAGAATAGGAGAACATTCAAGGTGACGTTTTACAGGTAAAAGACATTTTGTGACATTTCGCGATGTTCAAAGTGAGAGCATTGGTGCAGTACTAAATCTGTAAATTATTAAGGTCATTTTGTACAAGCGTACAGTCATTTTGTAAAAACGTACAGTCATTTTACAACAGACAAGTAGATTCGATTAAAGGAGGTAGATCGTTTATGAACAAAAGAAAGAGAAGAGGACCAAGAATAGATCCTTGCGGAACACCTGATACAGGAAAAAAGGGAATTGAAGAAAACAACTTCTCGTGAGCTTTTCATTTCTCTACCAGCACATTCAATAGTTCAGCACGTGAACTACTTATGAGGAATATAATTTCTGTACTAGTGAATTCACTGGTACAACAGTGCTCTTGTTTCCAATGCGTCTCTTCTTCTCTGCTGGATAGAGGAGCAAAAAAAACGTGCCAGTTGTGTACGCTACTGAATCATCTATCTACCAGAGAGCCCTTTTCTCGACAGCAAAGTATCTCCTCAAATATCTGTCAGAAGATGCACCTCCCAACAAAAATAAAAGCTCGCTGTTTTTTTGTTAAATTTACAGATTGCTGAAAAAAGTATAAATATATTTTTTGGCAAAACCCTACGTAAGTGTATTATAGAAGCTTTTATAGTTTTCTAAAATATGTGAGGGAAATCTTGTTTTGGCTATAGTTTATTAGCTTTTTGACGTTAAAGATCACTTCTTTGATTTCGACTCTAATTTTTTAGGAAGGTTTTATTATTATGCTTTAATATATACTATTGAAAAATTCACAATGAAAAAAAGAAAGGCAAGCGCTTATTTGCGATGCGTGCAAATATCTTAGTCACGAAAGTACAGTAAAATTTCAATAAGAAATCAAACAGATTGTGATCATCACCTAAATGATCGTATTAAAAAGTGAAGGCGTTAGCTTATCATCGGCAATATCCTACATTGTAACTTTTGAGCATTCAAAAGTAAAGTCATGCCACTGTGATGCGCAAACAAGCAAACAACATTATTCAAAGTTCGTGTTAGGAAAACAATCTAATTAACATAAATCAACAATTTATCATCGTTTCGTGAAAGAAACCGTCAAGAGACAGTTCAATTCCGTGGTCGAAGGCGAACACTTCGTACGTGCGAGTATTTGCGAATCTGTAAAGCATAATACAAAATATGTATAATGTACCACGATTACATGATTTGCTCTGTGAATACTAAAATTCGAACACTACGTCAATTTAAGGTAAATGCCCTAATACGAGCTCTCTCTCTCCCTAATTTGTTTGTCCAGTGATGGTTGGCATTAACAAATACAGTTCAGTTTACTCCATTGAAAGAGGTAATTTATATGGCTATCTTTTCATCTATGCGAATTTCAAATTTAGCCGTTACATAACGTGGACAAGTCCGTACTGCTTTTGAATAATAAAACTCACCTGATACTATGTCGAAAATGAAACATCTATGTCTGATTACGGTTTTAGCATCAAAAGCGAAGATTAATGAAGCGATTGATCAATGAGACAGTAGCTTGATCTCAATGAATCTCATTGACTCAATTATATCTTAATCGGTTGCATCGGTCTTCGGTGCAATTGGCGAACAGTTGCATTTCACATTTCACATATTCCGAGGAGTATTTTAAATTAAGCTGTATAATTGGCCTGTTATGGTAGGCCAAGGGGTTAAAATCTACGATAAAAGTATGCACCTTTTCAGGTTGGACAATTTGAACGACAGGTAAAGTTTCGTCATAGAGCTAAGCTGTCTACCAGTTAAATACAAGTATATTGTGTGTAGTTGCATCAACTTGCACTTTTCGCATTTCGTTGCTAATCAATTGCGCTTCAGTATAGTCCAAGAAAATAACTGGAATTTTCGTCTGTTAGAAAGCCAGGTTAGAAATCAATTTATGACTACTCTGAGATTATTTGTTATTATTATTTTAGATGATTCAAACTATCGAAAGCTTTATGTATATTTAGGTACACTATCGTGATTTTGTCATTGGGTGAATACATTGCATCAAGTCTCATGGAAATAAAACTACCTTTTTTTTGCATCTTATCCAAATTTAAGCAATTGCTTGAGCATCAAAGCACAATTCTTACCGTGGTAACAAAACGTATAGTCTTAGAATTCACCTCACGTGCAATCATTATTGAAAATTTTTAATCGTCTATAACAGATGTACACGAAGTATGAATGCAAGTTGTATTTATCACCTAAAATTCAGGTTGAAAATATGAAAAATCGAGGAACGCAGGGTGATGGTGTAGTAAGCTTTGTCTGTTTCAGAGACAAAACGGATTCAATAGCGAATTCCCATCATTTATTTGAAACACATTGACTGAAAGTCGAGGATGGAAAATTAAAGATTAGGAGGTACAAAGGTTTGTCTTTGTCTCAAGCATTGAAGTGACCGACCTGAATCGAGGCAATAGCTTCGTCTACAATATGATTTGAAAGCGGACTAGGATCGATCAATCCCTGTTATATACCTGTACCGTATTGATTTGGATTAGTGGAGCCTATCAGGAAATTTTTCGAGGCATTAAAAACCCGAAATTCGAAACCCACTTACTTCTATTCATGTAAGTGGCTTTCCAATGCGTCATTCTTCACCATTATAGAACTGGCTCACTTGTATTCGTTCGATCCAGTCATATCGAAAATCGAATTTGACTTTTCAAACATTTTGTCCAAGTGGATTCAGTTTGTATACTTTACTAATGTTTTGAGAAGGTTAAGCGAACAAATATGAAATCAATTATAGTTATGCCCATTTTAAGGTTGATTTTGATGGGACAATTCTATGCATAGCTTACGCCGAGATAAACTAGTAGCCTTTAATAGCTCGACAAGACTAAATTGTGATGATCCTTGAACAAAGGCTATTCTAAAATGCACTCAGCGGACATCAATTATACCAACAATCTCTATCTCAGCAGATTGAGACCCAAATCTCAATCAGAGAGGTGTAAGCGATGGAGTTTTCCCTAGGTAGCAGTATTGTGAGGCTTCCGTGGCCGAAATTCCCTCGCAAATGCTCGTTTTTCCCACAGAGCAGGTCGCGAATTCCCACGGTTTTTCCCACAGACAATATGTGAGATATTCACCACAGTTTTATATTTATTGATCAATATCGCGCAAATGCCAGTACTTATAAAAAAACGGCAGTTTCATATATTTTATACACATATATATTTGACTTATTACAGCGAAGAAAAAAAACATACCTTCATTTCGTGAAAAAATAATTTTATTATTACGCAAGATAATTAAGTGGTTACACCACAGTAGAGAGCGAAAATTTAACGTTTTTCTGCGATTTTTTTTAAGTGGAAGGAAAAGTAAAAAAGCAATTCTCTTTAAGGATGTTGCTTAAGCATATTTTGAAGTTTTTTAAAAAAATTTGTTAATTTAAATATATTGCAATATGGCTGCCCAACATCCGTTTCTGCAAAACGGTTTTTTTTGGAGGGGCTCCGCGGCACGCAGTAGAAGTGCACAAAAAATTAATCTGGAACAAAATAAAAAAATTGTTCTTTAAGAACATTAGTAAACCTAGAGATATACGTAGGGGATTTGAAAATATTTATTTTTGTAAAATTGGCGAGCATTTGAAAAAAAAAGTGCATTTTCCTTCAAAAAAACCGGCACTTATTTATAGCTAAAAAATCGAGATATTTTCTTATTAAAAATCGGCTACGTATTTCTATGCGGAATGTTGTTTTAAAGACGTGATATTAATTTGGAGTGAAAAAATAGAAAATTGTTTGAGTTATGCTGCGTGCCGATTTGAAAAAACGTGTTTCGAGAAAAACGCGTTCAAAGTTTTGACTCGTGTTTCAAGTATGATAAAATAAAAACTTTTGATCATTTAATTTTTTTTACCTTCAATCAATATCCAAATTTACTTTATACATCGATAACGTCAGAATCCACTTTCAATTTTTTTGCCGAAGCGCTGACACCGGCCGAATCTTCTTCCGCCTCATATCTGTTCAACGGTCGTCGTTTCGTCACGTTGGTCCGTCGCCGCGTCTTATACGATATTTTTGAGCTTTTAGGGCTTGCATACACTTTCTTTTCACTCATTGTAACTCACATAAATGTAAAAGCTACAAATAACGTGTGAGAACTATCAAGAGCTACTTGGGGGCTTAAAAACTCAATTTTTTTTTTAAAGATAACATCATTAAATGGTAATCTCTCTTTCAGCTCTTCACATGTCGTAACGTAAAACTCTTTTTCTATTTTTGTATGTCTAATTTTACAGCTTCTTCAAAAGACGCTATGTATTCTTCACATTTTGATCCCAAATAAGCATCCATATCTGGAACTAAATACTCTTCATTCAATTCGATATTTTCCAGTATGAAACCAGGTTTCACAAAATTTAAGCAAATTCTTCTTCAAATTCTACTGCACTCAGCTTACAATTTGTGAACCACTAGTTTCTTTGACTGAAACGGTGCATTAAATGTATTGAAATTACTTACACTATGTTCTTCAAAGTTGAAAAATGCCTTCACATGATTATTCTGCATTATTTCGTAACAATATTTTGCTATTTGTTGAAAATTGCTAATCGGATGTCTTTAGAAGCGAATCTTGTTCATTTCATTCCAGGTTTTAACTGAAATGTAAGAATACATGAAGAAATGTCAATTTTGCCTGGATTATTTAAATTCTTTCTCAAATATATTTGGTAGAAATTTTACGAAAGTGTTTCATTTCATTTAAACCATTTCTCCCACGATTTTTTTCTACGAGTAGCACTTTTCCCTTTTCCCTTTTTCAAGTTTTAGAGGGCGAAAATTCTCATAAAAAGGGAAAATTCCCACAATGTCACAACACTGCAAGGTAGTAATGCTGTGAAAATATATATCGACGGTCTTAACCCAGGCTGCCTCCACTAGCAATTTCCCATGGCATGAAATTTGAAATTGCCAGTGGAGGCAGCCTATGGTATGCAATATTTTATGGTCTGCCGTAAATGGTAGGCAATATGGTTTGCAATTTGCTCGGCAATCTGCCTGGCAATATTTTGACAGTTCTTGATTTCAAAATGGCGCTGAACTGTGAGAATGTTTTATTTCTTATAGGAAATTGTAGGGATTTTGATTTCAAAGGGATTTTTAGATCTTGTTGAGCAATGAAAATAGTCTACACAATATGAAATGGTGGGAAATTGCGAAAAAATCGAATTTTGATGCGGAATGGTGAAATTATATATAATTTTTTGATTTCAAAATGAAATAATTTCGATTTTGGACGATGAGTAAATTTATGAGACTCCCAGTTGATGATTGGTGGATTTTTCAAATTACTTTTATCTCATTCCCCTTGGTACCCCAGCAAATCATATAATAGTTACATTTTCGTCTGGAATTTCACCCGCTTATCCAAAAAGTAACTAATCCTACACGTGAACTTTTCATAAGTAGCAGAATTTCTTCACTCTGCGCTTCAAATAACTTCCTAAGAGCATTTGACACTCGGATACAGCGCACGTCCTTCTCGCTCAGAGTTATTTTCGAAATGAAATTGCATGCCATGAAATTGCCCATGCACAGATTGCATACCATAAATTTGACAGTCGCTACCATCGGAAATTGCAGGGTAAATTGCTAGTCGAGCCCCGGTGTGAGGGACATAATGGGGTGTGGTATATTTTCCACTAATCTAAACTAGAAGCTTTCGTTCCGTATGCCAGACTACTGCAGTGTCTTTCAAGCGAAGGTGTTGGTGATTCTTGAAGCATCCAATTGGCACTTATACAATCGGGTATTCGGAGTGAATACTTGCATTTTCACTGACACTCAAGCGGCAATACAGTTCCTTGCTGAAGTTTACATCTCCTCAAAGCTATTCCTTGAACACCGTACTCCTTGAGATGTTCAATGATGCAGCTTCTTTGGATGCCAAGACATAGGAATATTAAGTGGAACTGTGAAACGGATCAATTGCTTAGGCTAGAACACTTTTGTTGGAAATGCTTTGCAGTCTCTCAGTCGACATTTCGATGGCTTCAGTTAAATTGAGCATTAATCCAAAATACTTAAAGAGCGCTGTAAAGTCCTGGTGCTGTGCGGTCACCAGAAAATTGAGGAAAACTTTTGGCAATGGTCGTACTAGGGAACTTCATGATTTGAAAAGGATATCCTTTCGTGCAGCTGTGGCTGTTTTAACTGACCACTGACTGTTTGGCAGGCTTGCACCGCTCCTGGAAGCCACTTATAACAACTTCTGTTGGAGATTTAGTTCCGAGAAGTAGGTGGAAATAGTTCTTCACCCGGCTTTTGCTGAAAGAAGAATCAAGTTCCTTGACTCATATTTCTTCACTTGCCTAACCAAAGTGGATTCAGCGGACCTGAAGGAGATCACTCATTTCATTAAGAACCCAGGCTGGCTTTCTGCTTTGTAAGGGTTGTGCACTTCTCAATGCGGTACCGCAATGGTTCCTTGTACGCCTAATTGTGCCTTTTTTGGTGTCTATCTTTTTGCATTCACATTTTATTGTGTTTTAAAGATTGTTGAATTGAAATAGAATCCACGCTCGGTCAAACATGTATGACATTTT
The DNA here is from genome assembly GCA_947369275.1 of Nemotelus nigrinus. Lineage (NCBI taxonomy): Eukaryota > Metazoa > Arthropoda > Insecta > Diptera > Stratiomyidae > Nemotelus > Nemotelus nigrinus. The sequence goes on from OX376372.1 coordinate 65,443,896, forward strand.
ATCAAAAAGTGTTTCAATACTGATAGGTTGGAATGGGAATTGCCTCAATTATCGTTTGAATGGATTGCTTTAAATCATTCAAATTTGTTGGTTTTGGTCTGTTAACTTTCTCTTTGCAATAAACCCACGAGAAAAAATCAAGCGCAGTAAGGTCAAGAGACCTTGGGGGTCAACGGAATGTAGAGTTCCTGAAAATCCCTTTATGGGGGAATTTCCGTTGCAATTCTATCAGAACAGCCCTAATTATGTTGAGTGAGATATTTATGGATAGACTAGAGAAGAAACTTTATGAAGAAGGTTCGGAGTTTGGCTGAGATATGTAGCCGATATTCTAGCTATAGTTTAAAAAGATGCTGTAGGAGAAACGTTGGAAAAATCGAACCAAGCACATAAGGACATCCAATTTTAGTCAACATCAACAGTTCTGCAAATTTCACGACGATTTAATATTTCTGTCAGAAGCTATGACAAATAAAAATTTGAAAAAAATTCTTGCCTATTTTTAGGCACTCAGCACCCATATACGGCTCAAAATTTCCAAATCTTATCATAGGCAAGCTTAAAACATACTAAACTTTCATTCCCAATGCTTTTTTTTTTAAGGAAAATGTACTCTGCACAGAAATATTGGAGTACCTGAACATTGACTAAAATGCCAGCCGCCGCCAAAGGGTTAAAGCTATCTTAATTTTAGCAAGTCATGGACCTACCCACTATATAACAATTTTTGGTGGAAATTTCAGTTCAATCAGATCGACCACTCCAGAAATTATCTCCCTCAATCATTTTGCTGATATATATATATATATATATATATATATATATATATATATATATATATATATATATATATATATATATATATATATATATATATATATATATATATATATATATATATATATACAGATATATATATATATATATATATATATATATATATATATATATATATATATATATATATATATATATATATATATATATATATATATATATATTTATATATTTATATATAGTGGCTCACAGCTTATTTGATACAGTGCTTCTTTAAAAAATTAAGTTGCAATAACTCAAAACATAATAACAATATCAAAAAAATTTGAACACCATTTTGAAGACAAATGTTTGTTGTTTATTAAACAAGTTTAT
>OX376372.1:65450047-65575047 GCA_947369275.1 Nemotelus nigrinus
TATATATATATATATATATATATATATATATATATATATATATATATATATATATATATATATATATATATATATATATATATATATATCATCAAAAAATTTCAGTGAGATAATCTCGGGAACGCGCCATCCGATTGAGTTGAAACTTTCAGGATACATTGGTGTATATGCAGAATAGGTCCAGGTCTCATTAAATGTCAGTTATTGTTAACCTTTTGGCGCCGGCGGCCATTTAAGTGATATTTTTAATATACCTATTATTTCGTACACAAATAATTTTCGCAAAAATAAAGTACACGAAATAAATTTCGAACGTGTTTTACATGTGAATCGGATAATGTTTTGGAATTTTTTCACCCCATGTGTGTGCTGAGTGCCTAAAAAGAGAACGGGAAAATTTAAAATTTTTTAAATTGCGATAACTTTTGACAGAGCTATTCAATCATTACGAAATTTTCAGTACATATTTGTATTGTTTAGTTGTAAGTTCGTGTAGCTTTTCATGGAGGTGCTAGCAACCCTGTAGCTAGGGCAGGCACTGAAAGTGAAAACCTCCAAATCATCGACCCTCTTGAAAAAATGCCGCTTCTTCAAAAAAAAGCCACTCATATGTAAATTTTATGCTTTGTTTACATAACCAAAAAAAAAAAAAGTTATGGTATTACGGGCACGCCTGGTAACCCTTGCCCAATTTACCTATATTTTTAGCATCAAAAACTTCTGTTCACGGAAACTCACGATCCGATGAGCAGAATTAATCGAAATTTGCAGAATGTATTTGTCTTAAGTAGGACCAGGTCTGATAGAAGTGATTTTGAAATGCAGGCGATTCTGTGCCAGTGGTGCCATCTTGAAAAATCACTAAAAAAGATAACTGCTTTTAGCCCTATAAATTCTAATTGAATCGTTCGATTTTGACGAAACTAACACAGTAGCTGGACCTTACTTAAAACCACGTTTGGTAGAAATTTGATTGAAAAATTCGGTTGGAGCTGCCAGCTATGATAATTTTGGTGTCTTAAATTTGAAAAAAAAAAATTTGGAAGTGAAAACATTCAAACCATCGAATATTCAAAAAATGTCCGTTTCTTACAATAAAACCAATCTGTATACAAATCTTATGTTTTATCTACACGTTCAAAGTAAAACTTTGAAAATTTAATTTCGGACAAGAACGGTAACCCTCTCCCAGTTAACCTATATTTTTAGCATGAAAAACTTCTGTTCACGGGAACTCACGAACCAATAATCAGATACAGCTAAAATTTACAGAATGCATTGGACTTAAGTAGGACCAGATTTAGAAGCGATTTTGAATTGTGGGCAACTCTGTGCCAGTAGTGCCATCTTGAAAAATTACAAAGAAAAATAACTGCTTTTTGCCCTATGAAATGTGAGTCAATTACCAGATTTTCATGAAATTGACACAATAGCTGAACCATATTCTAGTCTCTGTTTGGTGGAAATTTGATTGAAAAATTCGATTGGTGCTGCCAGCTATGGTAATTTTTGTGTCTTTGGTTTTGAAAATTCGCTCAGGAAAATAAAATTTTTTGCCCCATAACTTCCAGTGCAATCATGAAATCAATACGAATTTCATACAATTAATGGAACCTATCATAAACATTATTCAAGCCAAATTTGGTTGAAAAGCCGCGATAGGGTTGCCAGCTATTGTCGGTTTTGTGTTTAATTGCAATATCTTTATTAAGCGGTTTTATCGCAGAATTTTCAAATGGTAATGATATTGTAGTGACAATAAACAGCAAATATTAAGCTTTCGATTATTTGAAAAAACTCGCTGCAGGTAACCCTAAATTTCTTTATATTCCTATAACTTCGAATGTAATATAACAACGTAAAGCAGATGTGATATATTCTTGGTTTTGATACTGGCAGAAGGTTGCCAGCACGAGTCGGTTGTGCTACTTTTGCATCAATAAATGCTTACAGTTAGTATTCATACCGGAAACATTTACAATGAAAATAAATAACCAATATTTCAATTCCCAAAGTTCTGCAAATTTTTCGGATCGCAGCCCCAAACACCAACTTCAGTTACAGTGCTGCAGGCACTGAGCATTTTCTTCATTGATGTTATATGAGATGCTGCTTTCAAAATTATGTGAAATAAGTAACTGATAACGAATATAATTAACCCATGAATTTCAACGTTTATGAGAGCAAAACACGCTCTCATAAACTTTGAAATTCATGCCAGTGGTAATATCTGAAACCTTCCACCATATGAGTTATAATGCATTCTTGAAACCAAAGTAAAACGTGACATTTGAAACAGTTTGGCCTTAATAAGCAGCACATGTGGTGGAATATGCACTGAAAACCTGCACGATTCTTCTACTGTTCTTCGAACATTAGTGTTTCTAGCGGTTCAGGTGCGCTAGAGTTTTTTTTTTTCATATATCAAGATGGCAAAGTTTACGCTACCACCATAAGATCTTATTGGAAAATTTGTTCGATACCTACCGAAAGGGCACAAAAGACGCTCTTTACTGCCACTATTATTAGGAAACCATATGCTTTCTTTGATAAACTGCGTCTTCCCCTAAAGACAGGTCAGTCAGACTTTCGAAGAAGGATGCACAGAGTACTGCTAATCTTCCCTTCGCTAGAGCCAGACACGAGTACATGAGATGGAGGACGGATTCTTCTCCATACTTTGAGCCACAGCTTGCATAAAAATCGTTGAACCCAGCTCCATGAGGCAGTGGTTCATGCCATTCTTTAAGGCAGTGGCCCGTGAGAGCACCCGAAACGCAACGCGAAGCACTACGGGTTAAACCTAGCAGCTGTCTAGTGAGACGCGTGTCCAAAGAGAACCAGATTTGTCTGACAATCGCACAGGATGGCTCTTCAGCCCAGGAATTTTTAGCATAGTTGAAATTTATTTGCCTAATGATTGATTTATTTGCCTAATGATTGAGAAAGGGTATGGAAATTCCAGTTAGAGTACGAAGTCTCATGGGCCTTATAATTGTCGCGAATAACCTCGTGCCCAGGTACTTAAATCAGTTGTGCCGCCGAATGTATTGACATCTCCCTTAGAGACGCACGACATTCAGCAAAAATTCTGTACACTGTACAAGGACCACCAAGTAACTACATATCTGTGAAAATACCAGTATTAACCTCCGAATATTTAATCAAACAGAAACCAGTTGATTGTCTGCAAAATAGCCACCTTCTTCGCATTAAAGACCCTAACACACCAAATACTCTCCGCAGCCGACTTTATTGTTTAGTTTTCAGCATAGGTGAGCTCACTCTCGAGAGTGAAGCCAACATTCCATTCAACCCTACCGCGAATGGAAATTTGAAACTCCATGTCGGAGCGATGTACTCAGCCCTTTCAAATAAAATTCTAGTGTGGGCCGAAACAGTCCTATTTCACGCATATATGCAACGCGCTCCCTCAGCAGCAAATTTAGCTTCCTACCAGACTAAGAGATTGGTTAACAATCAACAAATCAACAGAAAATGTGGCCATTCCTATCTTCATTCGTTAGAAATGTTTATAAGCAGTCTACTTTAAAGGAATTTTAAAATAAAATAAAAAAAAACTCTAGCGTACAGGAACCGCTAGAAACACTGATTTTCGAAGAAAAGTAGATAAATCACGTAGAATTTGAGTGTATATTGTACTAGATGTATCCCTTATTACTAGATGTATTCCTCTCTAATCTAAATACTGCACTGAAACTCATTGGGTAGAATTTTTTCAGATTCACCACTCGCATGAATTGCAAGGTTAAGGATGGTAAAACACTTGTTGTTACATTAATTATCGGTTGTTTATTTGGTAAAGCATTGAAATCAGCATCTCCTATAACAAAAATGCTGTAAATGATCAGTGGTCGCAACACTATACCAGCACAACCTACCATAATGCTTCAAATACATATTCAAATACATACAAAAATCCACTCAGGCTGGGAGTGAGCCGAACATCTGCCCAGCTCGCACCAAGGGGGTGTACACATATTGCCCATAGCCTCTTTTGGTCTTGCTTGGGCCAAAATGTATTTCCTACCCTGAGAATTTCGTTTTCGTCTATGATTCGTCAAAAGTTACAGCAATAGAAAGATGTTTGGATTTATCATCTCCAAATTTTCTAAAACTTGGAATTTTATGCATTGGATATTACTGAATCGTAGCATTTGCTGGTACAAAAATAACGAAAATGCCTGGTGCTGGTAATTCTTTGTTATCACCAAAATCAAAAGTACACTAAATCTGCTTGACGTTGAGGCCAACTCACTCTGTGAATTCCGTTTCGATTCGATGACTGCATTGGAAGTTAAAGGCGTAAAAAGAAATTTCATATATTTTTTGTTTATTGCTGCCGCCATATCACTACCTTTTGAAACATAAATGCTAACATTGCTTAGTAATGGGCCATTTAGATAAGCGTCCATGCGTCCACGCGTCCAAGCGTTTTTAGATTACACGAGTCAAGTCAACTCGAATCCAGTTTTTTGAAGGCGGGGCTAAGGCGATAAGTGGATGGATTTTACACGCTTATAATGATGTTTTTTTTGCTCCGTACAAATATATTGGTAACAGAAAATTGTATGTATTTATCCATATGACTATATATACCTACATATATATGTTTGTGTCTAGATATTCAAATGCATTCAATTTTTTTTTCGTAATAGTCATGCACGTAAGGATGCAAAATATATATTATCCACATCATTATATAAGAAAATAATCATCCACAAAACATATTTAAATGATCACCAACGAATCATCCACACATGCCACTGAGCGAAAGAAATCATGTTAAAATCTATTGTACATGAATCAGCATACTCCACCTCCTTCGCTTTAGACCCGCCTATATAAACAAAATCAAATTGACTCGTGTAAGCAAAACACGCTAGATCGCATGGACGCGTGGACGCATGGACCCTTGTCTGAATGGCCCATAAAGATTAGGTCACGTTAGGTTGTACAGACTGGCATAAGGCCACATATAGACCTATTGGTCCATAGTGATACCAAATAAATGGACCACGAGGAAGAAAGCTCCGTCCAAGCGGCCGTCGAAGGCCCCGGACTTTTTCACGAAATGTAGGATGTCCTTTAAATTTGCTCCACCGCGTACAAGAGATCCACCAGCCAGGCAGTGGCGGCTCGTGGTTTTGAGACTAAGGGAAGCACAAGCAAAATGTAGAAGCATATAATATAGATATGCATACTTAAGAAGCGCGTAGTAAACTATACATGCGATTTTTTTTTTAAATATCGTGTAAAAATTCATTAGGTATTTCAATGCTGACCATATTTGCATTAAAAGTTAATGATTGATTGTCAACAGCTTATTTCAGTGATATTCCTACTAAGATCAAAAATCTCACAAAAGCTCAAATATGTATAGTATTTGAAAGCAAAAAACATTACTAATTTTTTTAACGTTTCTTTGAATCATAAAAAAAGTTAAATTGAAAGCATATTACAGGCTAAATAAATGGTGAAAGTTTTTTAATAGCTCAAAGTAGAGGATATAATGCATCTTTTAGCAAATTAAATTAAATAGCCAATGCCACAATAAAAATAAATTCCTCATATAATTTTGCAATAAAAGTGCCTAATGTAGTTTCATTTTGCAAACAGTTGACTGAGCGAAATTAGTGGTCTAGGTTGCTAAGACTCAATAAGATCCTCAATGAAAAAGACTACCGCAGTAAATACTCTATGGCACAATCACATCAATTTTGGTTTTGCACATTAAAATCTATATTAAACGCGTAAATATCAACTTGTCGAAACATAATCTATTCAATACGCTCTCACTTTAACGAGCTTTATGCTATAATTTACTTTAAAAATTATCCTTTTATATAACCGACAGCATCAATACTGACAATACAAAATAATTCAAGTCAAAAGTCGCACCTGTTATAAACAGGTGCGTTTTTTTTGCGAAAAAGACATAAAAAAGCGCACCTAATGTAAATTATAAATGCTAAAGAAAACACTTCAGAAATTCAACATAGAAATAACAGAGGCGAAAGCAATCAAGTGGTCATTTAACCTAAAGCACCTGAACCGAGAAACTCATTTTGCGAAAGTAAACCCAAAACAGATACAAAAAAAACCGATCTGGAGAAAATTGCACACGAAACAATTTAACTCCTACATATTCTCCATATCAACGTCATAATCACTTGCACCGTACACACACCATGCAAACAAAGCATAAAAGGCATCGAATCAAAAGGGGAACAACTCGTAAGAAAATGAGTAGAAAAGAATACAAATTCTATAACGTAGATCATGACGGCAAGCAACCATAATAGCGACGCGGATGAATTTTCAGCGTCAACATAGGCGTCCAAAGCAATTAAGTGGTCATTTTACCAAAGCACTAGAACTGAAAAACTACGTCTTTTGCGAAAGCGAACCCAAAGCAGACACAAAAAACCGATCTGGGGAAAACTGCACACGAAAAAATGTAACTTCTACTATTATATTCCCCACATGAACATCACCATGAAACATCACAATGGCTTGCATCGTACATGTGTACATGTGAACAAAGCAGAAAATGCATCAATTCCTAAGAGGAACGGCTCGTAAGAAGAGGAGCAGAAGAGAATCTGCAGATAAATTTTGAGGGCAAACAGGAGACGCGGATACTATTGCAGCGTATTAAGTTCATTCATTAACTAAGGTTTCTGGTCGTTCAGCGGGTGGATGGGGCAAGGGTTTTTTGAATTTTTCTATCCACCAAGACGCTGCGAACTGAGCTAGCGTCCGCGATACTATGTGAGAACATTGACTGTAAAATTTTTGTGGACATCATTTAGGCAAAGCGTAAAGTAGATCTATGTGAAAATCACGAGTTTGAGCATTGAAGCAAGATCACTTCAGTGTTGTGTGTAGTATATCTGATTGAACTGTATGTTTTGAATTGAATGGTATGCAGTGCTTGTAGTTTATAGTAAAACGTTTGAGTTTTCGTTGTGTCGCTGTAAATTTAACGTGGAAGCTCTGTAGTTGGACTCTTGTAAAATAAAACCATTAGATTCATGGTAGCGATGGAATTTTGCCTTTTGTAAGAAAATAAATGTTATTCCATTGATTGTTAAATATTGATTGTAAATCTTTTGATTGTTACATATTGATTATTTAATCAATTTTGGGGATTAGCAAGGGAAGCACTGCTTCCTTTGCGTACATCGACGAGCCGCCCCTGCAGCCAGGGCTCGCCGAAGCAGCGCAGTGTAGTTTTCCTCTGTGTCGGGCATTGACACAGGAGATGCTGGATTGTTTCAGAGCCTCCTGGCTCTTCTCACATCCTACAGGTGTCATTGGTTAAAAGTCCAATTTTCATAGCATATGCTGCTACAAGACAATGGCCAGTAATGTGACAGCCAGTCGTGTGCAGTCAGTCCGTGTTAATCGGAGGAGGTATTTAGTCAATGCGAGATTGTATGATCCCCACATGATTTTGGTTACCCTGCAGGTCTGAGTTGCACCCCGTCTGCACGTTCATCATTTGGGAGCCGATTGAGTACTTAATCATTTGGATAGGAGTTAGGATGTCTACCGATCCTGGCAGGGGAAGACTAGCTAACGCATCCGCTCTTTCATTTCCTTCAATGCCCTTGTGGCCGGGAACCCAGAAGATTCTGACTTTTCTGCTGTTACCCAGTCTGTTTAAAGCTTGAATGCAGTCGAGTACACATTTTGACCTATATGTGTGAGACATCAGTGCTTTCCTTACTTGTAGTATATTTTGCATATACCAGATCTGCGGCCTTACATATCGCAAAAACCTCTGCCTGGAAAACGCTAGTGATTCGAAAGCCTGAAAATTGCTTAAATAGCTGCATCCGCAGAATATGCTGCAGCACCCACTCCTACAGCTGTTTTCAGCCGTCAGTTTAGATGCTAAGAGCTGCTGCGCACATTTGCTGCTTCCATTCCTACCCATCTCCCAAAATCGCCCCATATCCCCGCTCGAAGCACAGAGTGGGAACCAACTAGTTTGTACGTCCTGCGTAGGAATCAGGACTCTCGAAGTGTCCTGATTCCCCGAGCCTGACAGCAGCTTTTTTGGCAGTAGCTTCAATAAAGAGATCAAGCGGAGGGAGATGAAGCAGGACGTTCAGAGCAGACGAAAGAGCCGAGGCTAAGGCACCTTTAGTGCAAACAGCCGCCAACCACTAACCTCTGTTTGCCATGCTAGCAAAGGTGGTTTTATTCACTGCTGGCTACCAGACCAAGCATCAATAAACAAAGATCGGCCTAGCTATCACCAAATAGATCCAGTGCGTTAGAGCAGTGCTTAGACCCCACGTTTTACCCAGTACTCTCTTGCTGCCGTAAATCGCATTGCTTGCCCGCTTAACTCTTTCCTCTAAATTCGCCTTCCATGAGAGCTTGCTGTCCAGAACAAGACCCAAGTACTTAGTTGGTAACTTGAGATTTAACCTGGAGCCGGCCAATGTCATTGGGTCTAAATCAGGAGGTTTGTACTTCCTAGTGAAGAGTACAGCATCCGTCCTATTGGGAAGGCCACGGTATTCGCCCACTCCTCAACTAGCCCCAGAGAGTACTTGATGAGCTGGCCAAGGGTATGTGGAAACCGACCCGAGATTAAAATCCCAATGTCGTCATCGTAGGCCCCAACAGGGAGTCCCTTACTTTTCAGCCTTTCCAGAATTGAGTTTGTAAGAAGGTTTCACATGTGAGGGGATAGAATCCCTCCCTGCGGTGTTACTTTATGGATTATCTTTATGATTTACACACCCGCCCACTCTGCTGATATGAGCCTTAGCTTAAGCATGTTGCTTATCCAGCTACATATAGTGGGAGGCTCTCCATAATGCGTGGAGCCTCTCCATAATGGCTTTTGTGTGCACATTATTGAAGGCGTCTGCAATATCTAGAAACGCCCCCAAAGCGTATTCTTTGTAATACAGTGCCCTTTCTATTTTGAGGACTACCCTATGGAGAGCCGTTTCAACAGGTTTCCCTTTAATATATGCATTTCGGGCTCTCGATAGAGTTTGAAAACCAAGTTTTTGTTTGGTGTGTAGATCAAGTAATGTTTCGAATACTTTGAGGAGGAAGCGATTCAGGCTAATTGGCCTGTAGTCCTTTGGACACGCATAGTTGACTTTACCAGCCTTAGGTATAAATACAACCTTGGCGGTCCACCAGGCTACAGGTACGTGACTTAGCACTAGGTAACCTTTGTAAATTTGTGTTAGCCAGGAAAGGCAAGCATAACTGTCTTTTGAAGCATGACTGGCAGAATTCCTCCCGGACCTGGGAACTTGAGGAGTAAAGGTATCAATTGCCCAGACTAGCCTCTCCTTGGTAACAACTTCGCAAATGCCATCGATGTCCTGCAGGTTGGGCGTCTGCTCGCCAGTGAAAGGGGTAGAGTTATCCAAACAGCCCGGGAAGTGAGTATCTGTGAGGATCTTCAGCGTTTCCGAGGTTTTGCTGATCCACTCCCTATCCGGCTTACATACCAGGGTAGGCGTGACAGAGCATCTAGCCAGCAGATTTCTGAGTCTAGCCGTCTTCGAGGTGGATTTAACCCTGTCGCACAACTCTTTGCAGGAGCTCCATCTGGTTTTCCTTATTTCGTTTTATAGAGTTTAAGAACCAACATTTCCTGCAATCAGCTACTTTGGCAGTTAGCTACTTTGGCAGTTTAAGTTTAAAGAGCTAAGAAATTACAAAAGTAAAGAAATTACAAAAGATTACAAAATCTATCATAGCTGGCTACATATCATGACTTTTCAACAAAAATTTTACCAGATTTTCCCTAGAATTCATTTCCTATATAAAATTTGTTCAACTTTTATTTACTATATGAATTTCGCTTTTATTTCATAATTGCACCGGAAGCTTTAGGGCAAAAAACTTTATTTTGCTGAACGAATTTTCAAAATTCAAGATACTTAAATTATCAGAGGTGGCAGTTTCAACCCAATTTTTGAACCAAACTTCTATCAAACTTAACTTGGAGTGAGGTCCAGCTATTCTGTGAATTTTTTCAAAATCTAGTGCCTGGATTGGAATTTATAGGGCAAAGAGCGGTTTTTTTCCTAGCAATTTTTGAAGACGGCAGCATTGCCACAGATTTACCCATATTTCGAAATCACTTTCAGTTTCAATGCATCCTGTGAATTTCATATTGATTTGATAGCCCGATCGTGAGTTCTCGTGAACAGAAATTTAGAATGCGCTAAGTAGAGGTAATTTGGTAAGGGGCTGCCGTTCTTGTGCAACGCGGAATTTCGAAAATTACAGAACATAAAAGGAACAAAATTTATCAATCGTTTGTGTTTTGCTTAAAATTTTTCAGAGGGATTTTTTTCAAGTGTCTGACATAGCTACAGGGTTGTTTGCACAATCAAACATATCATCTATGTATAGTTTTAACTAACAAGAAGACACGGTGTGCAAAGCAGTGCGGACGGAAGTATTTATGTCCATCAATTGTCTAATGCTTGTAATTAGACGAGTTCACCCAGCGTGGAACGTGCATTGATGTAAGATCACATCAGTGTTCTGTGTAGCATATTTCAATGCACTGCAAAGAGTTGTACGTTCTGGTTTAGAATGGTACACGATGCTTGAGGTTTCGACTAAAACGAGTAAGTTTTCTTTGTGTTGCTGTAAAGTTACCTTTAAACCAGTGTAATTTGGCTGTTAGTAAATAAAACTATTTCGGAAATAGATTAATTGAGTTTTGTAACGGTTTTTTTTTATATTTTGAATATTTGACGCATTAAATTAAATAAATAGTTTAATATATGTTTGGAAATTATGTTTTCCTTGTGTGACGAGTCTTTAGCAAGTGAAGTAATGCTTTCTTTGCGTCCAACAAACAAACAAACAAAAACAAAAACAAGCTCACAAATATTCCAAGTCGTATTCAAAGTCGGATAATATAAACATGCCGTTGAGAAAGTGGATACTGTTAGTTACAAATGCTTAGCTCAATATATCTCAAGAATGGTTGTGCTACAAGTTCGTCATACATTATTTTTGTGCAGACGATACCGTTACTGAGATATTTAGTAAACATCACTTTTGGTTAACTTTGACCCCGTATAAAAAGTAACGCAGCTCTCGGATCGATGGGGACTTTTGACATTTTGTTCAACACGCCAGTATCAAGCTTCACACCAAAATTCAGTTTTCCCCTAATTTTTCCGAAGCACCATGTTAAATTTCCCTGGACTAACTCAGGTGGAAAATAAATGCAGAAAGCTCAACGAGGATCGTGAAACGAGATTTGATTTTAATCTGGCTCCAGTATAATGGTTTTCACTGCAGAGAATTTTTCTAGTTTCGTTGAAGGTAATAGTTGGTATTATGGTGATTTTCCTGGGGAGGGAAGGTGACGGACATATAAGGGAAAGAGAAACCGCTGTAGTTGGATTCGAGAAAGAAAGGGAGATTTTCGCCAGGCAAAAGGGGGATTGGATTAAGAACAGCGAACCAGGATGGATCTCATAGAAAATTATAGATAAATTATTGTAGGAAAAAATGAGAAAAATAGTGAAAATCGAAGCGAACAGTTAGCTTCAAAACGTGCAAAAAAAACTTTGAAGCTGATGAATATCGCTACATAAAGAAACTCAAAAACCTTTCTATTGAATTCACTTAATAAACTTTTATTGAAGGTTGAAAGTAATTGAACCCAAATGGCAGTTACACTCACACGACACATTTGCGATAGTACTACACATATGCAGAATAGGTCCAGGTCTCATCAAATGTCAATCATCCTTAACCCTTTGGCGCCGGCGGCCATTTTAGTGATATTTTAAATATACCTATTATTTCGTCCACAAATAATTTTATGCAAAAAATAAGTTAGCGAAATGAATTTTGAACGTGTTTTAAATATGAATCCGATAATGTTTTGAAATTTTTTAACCCCATGTGTGCTCTAGGTGCCTAAAAGAGATCGGGAAAATTTCAAAATTTTTAAGTTGCGATAACTTTTGACAGAGCTATCAAATCATTATGAAACTTTCAGGACATATTAGTATTATTAAGTTGTTAATTTGTGTTGCTTTTAATGAGCATGTTGGCAAACCTGTAGCTAGGGCGGGCACTGAAAATGAAAACCTTCAAATCATAGACTCATCTGAAAAATTGTCACTTTTTGGAAAAAAGCCACTCATATATAAATATTATGCTTTGTCTACACAGTCAAAGTAAATTATTTGAAATTTGATAACGGACAAAAACGGTAACCCTTCCCCAAATTACCTATATTTTTAGCATCAAAAACTTATGTTCACGGGAACTCATGACTCGATAATTAGATACAGTTGAAATTTACAGAATGTATTGGTCTTAAGTAGGACCAGGTCTGATAGAAGTGATTTTGAAATGCAGGCAATTCTATGCTAGTGGCGCCATCTTGAAAAATCACTAATTTTCAGTGCCCGCCCTGCTTTTGGCCTTATTTATTCTGATTCAGTCACCCGATTTTGACGGAATTCACACAGTAGCTGAACCTCACTCTTAGCCCCGTTTGGGTTGGTTGAAAAATTCGGTTGGTGCTGCCAGTAATTTTGGTGTCTTAAATTTTGAAAATTCGCTGATGAAAATAAAGCTCTTTGCCCTATAGTTTTCAGTGCACTCATGGAATCATTCGTTTCGCGGAGGTATGATACTGACTTTCTGTCAAGATTCCGAGCGGGAAACAGCTTTCAGTGTCAAAATAACCTATGATTTAAAAAGATAACACAAGATGGCCCACCCTGTACTTGGAGACTTGCAACGGGAATTGCGTCAATTACCTTGCTTTAAATCATTCAGATTGCTTTAAATCATTCAAACTTGTTTGTTTTGTTTTGTTAACATCCTGTTCAGTAGCTTCACAAGAAAAAATCAGCCGCAGTAATGTCAGTAGACCTTGAGGCCCAGCGTCACAATTATTTCTTTAATTGCTTGTTGTTGCAGAGAAATATCTTCGGTGTTGTGTGGTGTTTTGCGTCAGCCGGTTGAAGCTGCCACCCTGATTTTTATTAGAATATTCAAAAAATCAAGGAAGTTGACTAAGATTAATCACATTTTTTAATCGCAGGTTTCTTACACTGACGCCAGATATAATTTCCACCTTAGATCGACCACAGTATACAGGTTTTGCTCAAATCCAGCTTTCATATGTGTATTATTAGTAGATGGAGCTTCGTTGACCAAGCAAGCATGATAAAAACGCTTAAATTTTCAAAATCCACGATAAGAATATATATCTTTATAGACTAAAACTATCGGCAAAACCAATGTTCTCAAATGAAATGTTTCGAAAAAGTTTATGAATGTAATGCCATGGAACTTTTTTTTTGGATCTGAATTTGAAGCTTCATTTTCACATTAGATCAAAAGCTCCGATATTCTGGCTATCGAAAATAGCCTCACTTAATTCGATTGCCTTCGCCATCCATCTGAAGGAACTTGCCAGCCTATTTAACAGTTCTCACAGTCATCGATTCAACTGTCGTCATCTGGCTCACACTTCGGTTCGTTGGCCAAAAATTTATTTTGCTTATTGCAAAAAAAAAATTAAATAAAAAGTGTAACATTTAAGATAACAATTTCAGATAACTTCTTGGTGCTGCTGAGACTACAATAAATACTTATACAAATATTTTTTGTGACTACACTCTAAAAAGTGGGTCTATAATTAACACTTTAATAACAGGAAATATATTCATTTTTTCGTTTAAAATAACGAATCATAAATTTTTTTACACATTCGATGTGAATTTTTTTGCTTTTACGTCATATCAGCTGAATAATACACAGCTTTTTGTAAATTTAAGCAAAAAGAGTGTAAATTTACTAGTTTGCTATTCAAAGCCATAAAATTGAATCATTTTTTAGGGTAAAATTACACGATTTGGTCGTAAAAAAAATATTCTTTTTAAGCAGTTTTGTAAATTTACATCTTTAATAGTAGGAAACCAGTTTCCTACTATTATATGGGTAAAATTCAACCAAAACTTTTTTGAGTGTACGATTTTCCACTAATCCGACTTCATTGCCTTCACAACAAGAAACAAAGTTAAGTAAATATTTGAGCAAATACAGTAATCACTAAAAAATGCATGTTGTCAAAATAGTTACGTCATAAGAACGCCATTTTTTTTATTCCTGAAATAAGTTGTTTCACATATAATTCGTTTCGTCCTCAGATAGTAAAGTTTGTATTATTCCTACTTACTTAAAAAACTTAAAAGAAGACTAATTTTGTCTTCCATGCTAAAGCTCAAGCTAAAAACAAGACAGCATCAGACGAATAAATTTTCGATTTCTTTCCAATAAAAACCATCCTGACTCCATCTAACAGCTCACCAAAAAATACTTACAATGCATCCAGATACTTCATGTTGACAAATGGCTGACCAGCAAGTTTCTTGAGTGGATTCCCCGTAAGATGTCTGCAAGTATCGAAAAAATCAAATCAAAATTACATTAACAAATATAGTTGTTTGGACGACTTTTAAACGAGGCAATTCACAAAAACGTAGAATATACGCATTCCAGCTATTTCATTCGACTTGAAATGTACAAAACCATCGCAGGATACAAACTTACATAAAGGATGCTTATGCCGATGTAGGGGATCACAAATAAGTTCAGTGAACGCGTAATGTGCAATGTTAGCCGTCTTTTTGAGGTAGTTTCCTTGACAAAACAGATGAGAAGTACATTAAAAAAGTTTTCCTCTTCATAAGAGTCGATGTTGGGACTTGTTGAAAAATGATTACCGAAAATGAACGAAAAGAAACAGGACAAAGCACGTCGACGACGATGACTGGAGTCAAATGGTATGATGTTGAATTTGTAACGGTACGCAAATAAACTGAAAAGGAGTCTCTGTATCGTCTTTTCGCTTGGATGACCAAATAATTTGAATAATCGGCGGGGCTTGCAGCTAAGTTCTAGCTATCGTATTCTGAATGCTGCGGTGTCGTACGATGACCACATTTTTCTTGACAGTAAATAATGAAGCGCAAAATTGGTGCAGGGATAAGAATGTTATGTATGCATGGTGCTTGTGTAAAGAGATAGCGATTCATCTAGTAATTTTTAGAAAGAATGATATGTTGTTGGAGTAGCTGAAATTTACTTACTCTCCAACAGTCAGGTTTTCATGTGTGAAATATGAATTGCATGTCACTCAAATGTGATAACAGTAAATTAACTTTCGCTGAAGTATTTTCTCAGAGCAACATCTGCTATGAAACGTTTAACTTTTATATTTGGTATACAATCGAATTAGGGAGTGCTGAACCTCAATGGCTTAGTGACAGAGTTCACTTGGCGAACTCCCAAGCAATCATTACTGTCTCAAAAGGCATCGTAAAAATTCGCCTATCAACACAAAATCTGATGCTTATGACACCATAATTGATTTCTCATTCGTTGGATCTATGAAACCAGAAAATGAGCTTGCTGTCATTTCAACCATCAAAATTGTGTCTAAGATAGCCACTTTTCTGGGTTCACATTAGATCAAAAGTTCCGATATTCTGGCTATCGAAAATAGCCTCACTTAATTCGATTGCCTTCGCCATCCATCTGAAGGAACTTGTCAGCCTATTTAACATGGCATTTAGTGAAGGCAGTATACTCATGTTGAAACGAATCCAAGTGACCCTTCAGTGTCAGAACCGAGCAGATCGTCAGTTTCGCATGAACGTGTCGTTTAGTATGTTGACGATAAATTTATTAAACAAAACTTAATCCCCCGTTGAGTTTCGTTGCCGACGTAATTAATTCCGACCAATTTGTTTGCAACGTGTTGGCAAGCAGTGCCATTATATCGACTTTTATTTGAACACGGGTTTGATCCCTGTCCAAAGTTCGTTTGACGCCCATTGCACGCCTCCTATCAAACGCTCTTTGCACTTGTAATGAGTTCTCGCAGTCATCGATTCAACTGTCGTCATCTGGCTCACACTTCGGTTCGTTGGCCAAAAATTTATTTTGCTTATTGCGTTAAAATGTTAATGATCCAGCATCCGTAGTGGCAACAATAACAAGCTGGTTTGGGGATTAGAAATGGTCTTGACTAGCTTTCATTCAAAATACCCAAGGGACAATCTTTTCGAGTTAATAATTCGAATTCTTTCGTTCAAGGAAAGAAAATTTGCTTTTTGTTGGTTTTATTGAGATTGTGAAACGATGCCGATAGTGTGAAATGGAGTTCCGTTTGTTAGGATTGCGGGACACGATTTCGTTAACAGAGTACATTACTGAAACTGATTGGCAAGGCAATTAAGATTGTTTAAGATTTTGTTTGTTTGGCTTGTTTGACGCTGTTATGTGGGAAAATTTTCGATAGATATCTATTGCGGGATTATGGTGATGGATTCTGTTGTACGATATTTAAAATTGATTTTCAGGGCAAATGATTTACGCGCTATTAAATAATTAATCAATGTTATCAGCAAGAAAAAGTTTGCGCATATATTTGAAGCAATAGGCATTTGCAAGGATTTTGTGGTGGGTTTAAAATTAATGGTTCAGAGATTTCGTGACAATAATTTTATCAAATAATGTTGCATGAAGCTTGAGCTCCATGATTAAATTTTAATGGTATTGTTTGTTTGAAAGTGAGAGTATCTTCTACTTGGTCAAATATAATTAGAATAAATCTTCCATTATTAACTGGCATTGACAAATCAACGGGATATATACATCTAGAAAAAAAAAATGAATAAATAAAGAAATCTATGTACTATTCTATGTATTAAGTAAACGCATAAATGAAAGAAAAATGTCAAAACATATTGTTCCAGAGAGCTGTGGTTAATGACTTTGAAAAAGAAGCCAAACATCTAAAGGCGAGTTAAAATAGAGCAGCTGTCAAACAAAAGCCGAGCAACTTAGAGCAGTTGAGAGGCAAAAAAGTTACGCCAAATAGAGCAATTAAGAGGCAATTCTCAAAGTTAATCGCTCGTTGTACGTTCAATCTGGCATACCACTAATGAAAAAACTTCAGTCACAATTTTGACATTTGACAAACAGCTGGTTGCTTGCCCGAACTTGGTCCACCAAGCAAGGGGTGTGTTCAATGTGCTTGCTATAGCTGCTCCAAAAGCATAGCATCACTTTAGCAAGTGTCAAAATTCGCAGTAGCTAGGTGAAGCAGCGATGGATATTGGACGTAAGTTGGTTTTTACACAGCACAACTCAATAACGAATCTCTTCAGTTTTTTTTTTTAACTTTAATCTTTGTGTTTGCTTGGATCAGCTAAAAACTTGCCTTGAATTTTGGAAATTGAATGAAATTTGTGCGTTTTCAGCATACAGCTGCAGAGAAAACATTAAAATTTTCCAAATATTTTCAAAACGTTTCACTAATTCCTGGCTTTTGACACCATATCTGTGAAAAAGAGCGAAAAAAAACGTTGCAAATATCATGGTAGACTATTCAGCGTACTCGGCTTGTTGTGTTTCACACCCGCCTTCTAAAAACTCAAGACAAATTGTGCTGTGTAAAAGCTTTCTTAAAACTCGAGTGGAGTTGAAGTGTTCGAAAGCCCGTATTTATTTTATGATAGCACTTTTCAAGTTTATTGTTCATCTTCTTTGCCACCAAAGCACGAAAACCGCTTTTCATTTCCATTTCTAATCCAAAGTGACGTTTGAACAGTATGTCAGCTGTGTACGCACGTCCATTTTGACTTAGCTACTTTCTTGCTATCCTCCAGACTGCTAGCAGCGAATAGCTGCTACCTTAGCAGCTATTCCGGAATCTTGGACAGCCCGACTGTCAAATAGCAAGCATAAGAAAGTAGCTATTTCGTGACATTGGACAGCCAAAGCTGCTAAAATAGCAGCTTATAGCTGCTATAGCAAGAATATTGAACACACTCAAGGTAGAGTAGAAATCATGCTCTAAATTGTTCTAGTTCAACTTAGAGCAGGCTCATGAAACACCAATCAGAACAACATCGGGCAAGTTGGAGCAGCCGAATTGATCACGAAACACATGTTGCTGAAATATCTCAACTCAACCTAGCTAAACCTAGAACAGTTCATTAAACTGATGATCGAAATTTCCAATGATATTTTCCACTAGAGACTTTTCTATGACATTTGTATCAGCAATAATGTTCTTTTGAAGACCTTGAATTCGTGCTGGCTTGTTAGCATAAACTTAAGTTTTAAAAAATTATCATAAGAAAAGTCCAATGGTATCAAATTGTAAGAACAAGTAGTTACAAGTCAGATTTGCGTTTCTCCTAAATACACGATCATCGAATTTTGATTCCAGCAAACAAATGTAAGCACGTGTTTTGGGGCATGTCGCACCGTGTTGTTGAAAGTATGTTAATGTTTTTTATTTCGATACGATTAAGTTTGGGAAAAAAATAATCCATTATTATGCTGCGGTATGGGTCCAAAGTCACGGTAATCGCAATTCCAACGTTTTTTTTTCGCAGAAGTAAAGAACAATGATTCCTTGGACCACATTGCACACTAAACGTTCACTTTTTGAGGATGCATTGGATGTTCTTCTCTGTTCAAGTTTGAGCAGCATAATGAGTAGAACACTAGGTCTGTTTGCATACTGCAGTAGCAACATATTTTTGCAGCTGGCTTCTTTTAGTGGCAAAATTTGGCTTGCGGCAAGATTGCAAAAACTACTTGCTGTGAATCTATTTTAATATACAGGGTGCATCAGGTATTTGAGAACATGCACATATGTGTTTGCCAATACTAAACGGTATTTTTTTTTCATTTTTTCCTTTTCAGGTTAAAAATGGAGGATAATAAGCTTACTCAAGAAATGAAAAGATCCGCCATTATCATTGCCATACATGCAGACCATAGCTATCTTGAGATTGCCACATTTTTGAAAGTCACCCGATTGTTTGTTTACAAAGTTCGTCAGGAGTTAGGAGTATCTAGTGGTGATGTAGGAAGTGTTTCAAAGCGTAAAAAGTATGAGACACGTTCTGGCACTGTAAGGACACAGGAATTTGTGGAGCAAGTTCAAGAAATTATCGATGACGATCCTTCAAACTTCATGGGAGCCATATCGAGAGACGTCCATGTTTCTGAGTGCACAATACGTCGGATAATTCATAAAGATATTCGTTATAAGTCTTACGTGATGCGCAGAGGCCAGTTTATGTCAGCTCAAACTAAAGCAAATCGATTTGTGCGCTCAAAAAGACTTTTGGATAAGTTAAAACATCCAGAACTTCCAGACGAGCTATGGTTTCTTTCAGATGAAAAAAATGTTGATCAAGATCAAAAAATAAACCGACGTAATGACAGTTGGTTATGTTCAGAACCCTCAGATGTTCTTCATGTTATGCATACAACATTTCCAGCAACTTTCATGGTTTTAGGAGTGGTTAGTTATAAAGGACACGTCATGCCACCCCTTTTCTTTCCTCAAGGACTTCCATATGTTTTTCAACAGGACTCTGCTCCTTCACATAAAGCCATGATCACGCAAGATTGGATGTCTGAGAATTTTTCTGATCACATAGCCCCAAATTTGTGGCCACCCAGCTCTCCAGATCTTAATCCGCTGGATTATTACGTATGGGGCGGGGCGTTTCCAGCATAATACAATTGGCTCTTTAAGAACAGCTATTGCCAAAGTAATGACTCAAATGGACCAGAACTGTTATATGTATGCACTTGATATGCACATTAGAAGCTAAGCATTAACCTACAAATTTATTGTGTATAAGTTCACTTATACTTACAATTATGTAAACTCACTCATACTTACAATTGTGTATACTTACTTATACTTACAACCTAGATTTAAGATCAGTCAATAAAGTGTCGTTGTACAAACCTGTTGTATCATTTAACATGGTGTCAGGTGTTAACCGAAAAGTCTAAAGTACCGTTAATTGCAAAGTCAAAAGTAAAAGTAAAAGTTAATTTCAATCGGAAATAAAATTTAATTAATGTCGACCGAGGCTGAAGTGAAACCAAAACCAAAAATCGAAATGGAGGGATTCATCTCACAGATTGTACCTCTACAAATGGATGCTATTAATATGCCGTCCGAGTGGACCACATGGAGGACCAAATTCGAAATATTTCTACGTGCATCAGGATTAGAAGCAGAAAGCGAACAACGAAAAGTTGCCTTATTTCTTCACTGTATGGGATCGTCGTCGCTGGATATATTTAGATCACTCAATTTGGACATGGATAAAGTTCAGTATAAGGATTTGTTAGAAAAATTTCATTTTCATTTTGTACCCAAGGTAAATATTGCCGTCGAACGGCACATTTTTTTCACAAGAAAGCAAGGTTCTGAAGAATCTTTGGATGATTTTGTTACCGCATTAAAAAATTTAAGTGCTTCTTGTGATTTCGGTGCAATTAAGGATGATTTAGTTCGCGATATTTTCGTGTGCGGCTTAGTAAGCAATCAAATAAAGGAACGTTTACTAAGCGAAGGTGCAGTTACATTAGACAAAGCAATTGAAATTGCGAAAAATATGAAATTGGCAAAAACAAATGCGGAAATTTTAAAAAATGATTCCAGTGGTAAAATAATAAATGATTACTCGGTAAATTATATGAAAAAATCTAAAAATAACTACCACATGATAAAATCTAAACCAAAAAATTTTGTGAAAACTGAAAAAATCATGAAAACTGATAAGCACACAAATGCAAAATGTTCTCGGTGTGGTGAGTCGCATAGACAGAAATGTCCGGCAATTGGAGTTGTGTGCCATTTGTGTCAAAAACTTAACCACTATGCAAAAATGTGTCGTACTCTTCATACAAATAAGCGGCACTTGTATGTAAAAAATATTGAAGCAGATAACTCTTCAGATGTAGGAGATGATATTTTTCTCGGCATGATGA
Source organism: Nemotelus nigrinus (assembly GCA_947369275.1). Taxonomy (NCBI): domain Eukaryota; kingdom Metazoa; phylum Arthropoda; class Insecta; order Diptera; family Stratiomyidae; genus Nemotelus; species Nemotelus nigrinus. Next base: position 65,470,934 of record OX376372.1, read on the forward strand.
AAGTTTCTCAAATTGAAAGTTCAAACACTAGTAAAAACTGGTTTGTTTCATTATCTCTTTTCGGTCACAGCATAAAATGCCAAGTCGATACTGGCGCTCAAGCGAACGTCATGACCTATCAAGTTTTTCAAAGTATTGGTTTATGTAAAAACCAAATCTCGCCTACGAAAAGTAGAATATTTACATTTTCGGGAGAATCAATACCGGTACTGGGCTACTACAGATTTCCATTAAAGTATAAAAATAATTCTTACAATGTTAAATTTTTTATATTACACGGCAAACTACATACACAGACTATCACAGCATTAAGTTTGAAAAGTTGTATTGATTTAAATATTGTAAACAAAACAGAAGGAATTCAAATTGGTTTTTTAAATAAAACAAACAATGGAAGTCTTAAAGAAAAATGTAGAATTATCGGAAATAAATTTAGAGAAATATTTGAAGGAATCGGTAAATTAGAAACGAAATGCAAGTTTAAATTACGTCCAGACGCCAAACCAGTAGTAGACAGTCCGCGAAAAATTCCTTTTGCCCTACGTATCCCGCTTAAGAAAGAGCTTCAAAGATTAGAATCGTTGAATATTATTGTCAAAGAAGAAGAGCCTACGGAATGGGTTAACTCTATAGTGATCGTCTCAAAAAAGTCTGGTAAGATCCGATTATGTATGGATCCACGAAATTTAAATAAAGCTATTTTACGTCCTCACTACGCGTTTCCCACAATCGACGAAGTTAAATCTCAGTTGATCAATTCGAAGTTTTTTAGCATTTTAGACGCAAATTCAGGTTTCTGGGTCATTGAACTCGATGACGAAGCATCCAAATTATGCACTTTTAACACTCCCTTCGGAAGATATCGATTTGTAAGATTGCCGTTTGGAATAAATGCAGCTCCTGAGATTTTTCATTCAACAATGATTAAATTATTTGGTGACATTAAAGGCGTCATTATATTCATTGATGATTTTCTAATACACACGGAAACTGAGGAAGAACATTACAATATTTTAGAACAGGTTTTAAATCGTGCCAGACAAGTCGGATTAAAATTTAACAAAGAAAAATCAAAATTTGTTGTCAATGAAGTAACTTTTTTAGGTCATGTTTTTTCGGCAGATGGGATAAAACCTGACAAATCTAAAGTTAAAGCGATTTGTGAGATGCCACCACCCACTTCAGTCGTCGAACTTCAAAGATTTCTGGGTATGGTAAATTATTTGGGAAGCTTCATCAAAGGTTTATCTATAGAAACGACAAATCTTCGACACCTTCTAAAGAAAGAAATTGCATGGCATTGGGATGGTTGCCATCAAAAAGAATTTGAAAAGCTAAAACGGCTAATATCAGAAGCTCCAGTTTTAACTTTTTTCAATCCAAATAAGCATATTGTTTTATCGGTTGATGCCTCCAAAAAAGCCGTCGGTGCAGCAATTATGCATGATCAGCTACCCATTGCGTATGCGTCAAGTACTCTTACAAAAAGTCAGGAGAATTATGCTCAAATTGAGAAAGAACTTTTTGCAATTCTTTTTGGATGTACTAAATTTCACCAATATATTTATGGTAAAAGAATTACTGTAGAAACTGACCACAAGCCATTGGTTACAATATTTTCTAAACCTTTGCATAACGTTCTTCCACGACTACAAAGATTCATGCTTAGGTTACTAGCATATGATCTGGATGTTAAGTACAAACCTGGTAAATACTTGTATATGGCGGATACGTTGTCAAGAGCACCTCTCCAAGAAACAAGCTTAGGTGACATCGATGAAGAAGTTGATCTGCACTGTAATCTATTATTGTCTTCAATACCTGTCTCTCAGGAGAAACTTAAAAAAATTCAAAGTGAAACTCGTGAAGATCCAACTTTATTAAAAATTGAAGAATATATTAAATCTGGCTGGCCAAAGCATAAAAAGCTAATAAGTATTGATTATATGCCTTATTTTGCAGTAAAAGATAATATGCACGTCGCATATGGTATTATTTTTATGTCAAACCGTATAGTCATTCCAAATTCAATGCGTCAAGAAACACTTAGATTATTACACGAGGGTCATATGGGAATACAACGCTGTCAAAAGTATGCAAAAGATGTAGTTTATTGGCCTAATATAAATAATGATATTTACAACGTTGTTAGCAGCTGTGAAGCATGTATGCGTTACTGAAATTCTCAAGCAAAACAACCATTGGAAAATCATTCATTCAAGGAACATCCATGGTATAAAGTTGCAGCAGATTTTTTCGAATTTAATAATCAAACATATCTTCTAGTTGTAGATTACTTCTCTAAATACATTGAAGTTGAATCTCTTAACAATCCGAACAGTCGCAACGTTATAAATAAGCTCAAATCAATTTTTGCCAGACACGGTATACCCTTTGAATTTATTTCTGATAATGGACCACCATTCAATTCAAAGGATTTTGAAAATTTTTGTGTTGAGTGGAATATTTCACACACAGCTTCGAGTCCTTATCTTCCAGGTTCTAATGGTTTGGCTGAAAGGTCAGTCCAAACGATTAAAAAACTTTTTGCCAAGTGTCTGATGTCAAAAGGAGATCCGTATTTGTCACTTCTCCATTACCGAACTATATCAAAAGGCAATTTACCATCTCCATCAGAACTTCTTATGTCAAGGAAGCTCAGAACTAAGATACCAACAAACGAAAACATTCTCCGTCCTAAAGTAATTAACTCTTCGAAATATAAATCAGTAATTAAAAAATACAATAAATATCATCAACAGCATTACAACAAACATACTAAAATTTTACGCCCTCTTCGCAAAGGAGAAAATATCTACTATAAGAAAAATCCTAAGTCATATTGGTTTCCGGGAAAGATTAAAGCCATTTGCAAAGAACCTCGATCTTACATCATAGAAGATTCTGCAGGATATGCATACAGGCGAAATAGAGAGCACATTTTACCATCTACCTCAAAACCTAGTCCGAAACTAACCGATGCGCCACAATCTCCTGAACCCCTTGTCACCGAGCATTTAGTCCAAGATAAATCTCCGAATGCAGAGCATAGTAATCAATTAATTACTACTCGGTCTGGAAGGCGCGTTATACCACCTTGCAAACTATCGTATAAATAATGCATCCTTCAAAAATTTCACTAAATATTTCAATAGTTATTATATGAATTGAATCAAATTGAATTTAAGTTAATTGTATGAATTATTGTTGATTATCTCTATTCGACATGTACATAAATTTAAAGAAGGAAGATGTTATATGTATGCACTTGATATGCACATTAGAAGCTAAGCATTACACCTACAAATTCATTGTGTATAAGTTCACTTATACTTACAATTATGTAAACTCACTCATACTTACAATTATGTATACTTACTTATGCTTACAACCTAGATTTAAGATCAGTCAATAAAGTGTCGTTGTCCAAACCTGTTGTATCATTTAACCTGTTGTATGTTTACAGGCCTGATTCGGGCCTGTAAACGTTTTTGACAAAGAATTGAAGCAGTTATTTGAGCTGAAGGGGATTTTATTGAATAGCTGTTTAATTTAAAACTCAAATAATGTACCTTAAAAGTTTTATTAAAATATAACATGTTTTCAATAAGGCATACGTCTTTTAATTTTGAAGGCAATATGTTCTCAAATACTTGGCGCACCCTGTATTATAATAGATTCAGGTACGCGAACAGATGTACTGGCTTCTTATGGGTGGGGTACCTGGTTCCATTCCACGTTCCAGCGAAGGTCCGCGCAGCAAGCTTTGAATTCACTTAGCTCTGAGTAAATCAGGGGTGAAGTGAGTGGTGAGACTCATTACTCCACACTCATATTCACATTAATTGTAAATTTTTGATGAAGCTCTTTACCAGCTTCAACTCGTAGACCCGTGCGAGGATTGTCGTGACTTTATTTTTATTGGATGTTCTTCATCCTCCCTTGGATTTTCATCGGCCCAAATGTGACAAATTTGCTTGTTCACTGTTCCATTTAATGTGAAATATGCTTTGCCACTGAACATGATTTTAGATGAAAAGCCTGCATAAATTGCCCCATGTTCAAGGAGCCAATCAGAAAATTTGCGACGAGTAAATTGGATAATTGGATTGAGATCTTGAATCAATGGGATCTTGTAAGCATGTAAACTCAAGTCTTTGTGAATAATTTGGCGTATACTGGACTATGTAATTCCCAATTCTTATGAGCATCGAGCTATCGAGAGAAGATCTTTCACAAACACTTTCATTGACAGCAGCGATATTTGCTGATGTTCGAACACTTTCTGGCCTCCCATTCACCAGTTGGTGCAAATTTATGCACCAAATGAACAATTGCTGTCTCATTTGGACGCTTAAGAATACCGAAATAATGACGGACTGCGTGAAATGTAGTTTTTTGTCATCATTTTTGAAGTCCTCTTGAATAGTTTTAACGCGGTCTTTAATTAAATATGACTTGGTAACGATAAATGTCACAAATTCAGCGAACAAAATAAAATAAAGCAAAAATGGCGTCACTGTCAAATATACGTTTACTTTACTGCGTCTAATTTGGCGGAGAACATAGTTTAAATATAAATACGCTGTTTACAAAAATATAATAATAAAACATAATAATAGTTTATTTATAGATTTACAGCTAGACAATAGATTCAAAAAAAATCCAATGAACTTCAAATTACGAGCATCTTTGGTACCTAATGATAAAATATTCAAAAGTTAATATTACTAAACATAGGGAAATTAAAAATAAAATAAATGTAATGTAGATAAAGAAACAAAAATGTAAAGTACTAATTTCAAGCAAAACAGTCAAGAAGAAATATAAGTTATCGTAAGAAAAAACGAAATAATTTTTATAAAATTTTAAAGAATTCCAAAAGGGATGTAGGAAAATGCAGATGAACCACAAAGAACATTCAGTTGCTTTAAATAAGTGGCGAATGCCCGGCAGTAGAAAAGGATATATGATTTGATAATTTATGGTGAGGAACCAATAAAGTCAATTCAATAAATCTAAAAAATCGCGATCATGAAACAGCAAGCTTTAATATTTAAAAGAAAATGCAAAATATTAAACTATAGGATTTGACAGTCCATAGAATTGGTGGACAAGAGCCAATATTTTTTTTTTTTCAAAAAACTGTCTCTCTAGATTCACATCTAATAATTAATGGCAAAATGTTAAATAAACTGGGAGCAACGATGCTTGAAAAGCGACTAAAGTTCGTTTTACTACAAGCTGGAACTCGTATTAAATTTTTGGTATTTAACCGTAAGTTAGTTGAAACATAAACTCTAAATGCCTCATAGCCTGAGTTTTTGAAAAAAAAATCTTAAAACCTTAAAAAAATATGAATGTCTTAACGGAAGTCTTCTTAGTGATTTGAATAGATTGACACTTGGAGCTTGAAGGTGGACTTTAAAAATAATTCGAATGGTGTGATTTTGTTTGACAATCAATGGTTCCAATTTAGTAAAATGTGTACCAATCCAACGGCTTAAACCATTTTGTCATTTACATAGAAACAAGCCACTGTAGACTTTTGTTATAGCTGAAGGTTATAAAAAAACACTCAAATGATATGACAGTATCAAAATATGCTTATAAAGACGGAATAAGATCTCCCTAATTTAATTTGGTGTCGTTGAAAATTCCCAAAAATTAAAACTATCAGCTTTTTCAATGAAAAAAAGACTTTAGAGAACAGTTCGCATTCGGATCAAAAGAATGAAAAACTCCGTTCTTATCGCTCATAGGTGAAATAAGATTGTTAAAACAAGCTGGAGCGTGGAAAGTCACATTCATATCCGCACATGCTGGTCTCATTAAGTTAAACAGCATATATTTAGTCTTCTCGCTTAACATTAATTTATAACCAATGATCCAATAACCTAGAATTTCAAGACCATAACTAATTTTAACATAGGTATGAAAGTAATTGTAGTTTGATTGGGGCAAGGTAAAAACTGTAATGTTGCTATTGAAATCTTGACAAAACAGTGAATTAATAAAGATTGGAAATAAAACTGGAGCCAGAACCGAGCTTTAACGTACTCCAATATTTATGATCGTATCAGAACTCAAAATGTCTTTGATTCTAACTTTCTGCTTACGATCGAAAAGAAAGGAATGGAACCAATCAAGAATATGATCTGTTATTCTTGTACTATGAAATTTGAATGGATTGATATCAAAACAACTCAAAATACATGTAATCTGGGAGACAATTTATTTTAACATTACTATCATATGATGCCGAAGCGGTTGACTTTAGGGACATTATAATTTTGTGGATATCCGACAAATGAAAAATCTTCGAAAAATAGGCCACTCGTCGAGGGTAGTTCACGGTTAGAAACAACAGAGTTGTCGAAATTGAAATGAAACTATTCGCGACAGACGCGATATGATCGGTAAATAAATTTGCAACTGCCAAAGGATCGGGTTGAATTGAATTGTGGACATTTCAGTCGTTCAGGACAAAGATTTTTATAGAATTATTAGATTTTTATAGAAAATAGTAGTATGCAGGTGTTTATTTTTTATTTTTAAAGCTTGATACTGCGTTTTTTCTTGATTTGCTTGAGAAAAGCAATATTCCTGAACTTATTAGCATGCTTGCTGAAAATTCACTCTGCAAGATGCAGATAAAGCGATCAAAGGCAGTAAACGGATTATCCGCCAAATACACGTATCTCCCACACATCATACTGTAAATCTATTTTCAATGATTGTAAGTTTATATTTTAACGTTGAATGCTTGGGATTCTGACTAACTTGATCAATGCTGTTACAAGTTAGTTGAAGAAAAATCAAACTCCATAACGTGCAAATTATATACAGCGGTTTTGTTAATGATAGTGTTGTTTCTATGCTGCCTCAGAAAAATGTGATCGAGACAAAATTGTGAAACATTTATTTCACGAGTGGGTTCCGAAATTAGAGAATCAAAACCATAGAATGTCAGATGAGAGATGAAACCCTTAGATAAAATATTAATATTCTATACTCCTCCAGCATTTTCACAAGTCAAAGATTCAAGGAAATTAAAAAACTCATCAAAGAAAATACCAAAGCTGGATTCATGAAGTCCGCAGATGCAGATGAAAATGTGTATGGAACCTACAATTTCATAATTTATTGCTATTAAATCGAATGAATGTAGTTGATGATTCTGAGCATTGCTCGTTAGGTGACTGTTATAAAGTACAGCCACGCCTCCAGCGGGATATGAATCATTACACTATCATCAAAAATATCATCAAAACATTTGTTCAGTTTCTTTAAAATCCCCAAAAGTGCTTTGTTTCTGAATGAAAGTTATAATTGAATCTAGCGCCCAGCGTGGGTGCATTCGTTGAAGTTTGAATATACTAACTGCGTAAAAATTTTGCATTGCATACGCTGCATAGCTCTCTGCAATGCGTAATACACTGTGTGTGTAATACATTGACAATAATACAACGGCACGCGCATGTATCCTTTTCCTGTCATGTTCAATTTATCAGTTCAATCGAGTAATAAGTGAAAATTGAAAAGATTGTGTGTGTTTTTACTGTGTGTTTTTACTGCAAAATATCATTTTTTTCCCGAAAAAGAATCGCTAGGGTAAAACCCTAGGAAATGTTTAAACAATTGGTTTCAATTGGAATTGTTTTTGCGGCATGATTGAAATTGAAAAATTTTTATTTATATTGAACATTTTTATTTGACAAAGTGGTTTCGAAAGTATGCACTGTTTCTCATCAGACACCAGCACACAGTGCATACTTGACTGATGTGACCACTTGCAGTTGGAAATCATTAATTTTTATTTACGTTAGTTGTGACAAAACATCTCCGACTTATATCCATCGACATAATTTACTCATAAAGGTTATTGATTTGTGATCATGGTTCCCTTCTTGTGTAGAAATCAGCATAGACAACGTATATCATCTCTAAAGCTTATTAAAGCAGAGAATAATTGATACGGGAAACTTGATCGTTTTCCGGAATAAGCCTCCGAAAGCAGAATCAAAGTGGAATTGTTTTTGCGGGATAATTAAAATTGAAAACAGATAAATGAAAGAATGCCTAGTTTGGAATCGTATTTATATATTGGAAAGGACTTGTTTTTTTTAAGTAGGTATAAAAGTTGGAAATAGTGTAGCTCTGCTATTTTAGAGATCCTTAATAGTTTAATTTTTCGTCTTTAATATGTCAACATGTAGTTTCTACGTTTTCTTGAACTAAGTGCAATTCTAAAATTTGTTGATAACAGAATAACTGTTTAATCTGATTTATAGACAAAAAGGGAACCATGATCACAATTCAATAACATTTACAAGTTAATTGGTTTAGTTAAGTATCCTTCCTCGAAATGAAAAATATAATTGATAATGACCTGATGATAAATGCAACGACTATGCAATTGCTCCTTGAATAAAGATTGCTTTATTTTTGTATCGAAACTTATGCAGAAAGTGCCAAAAAGCTAATATCAAAGCAGATTTTATTGATCCAGTATTATAAGGATTAAAAAAAGCTCAGGGAATTGTAAAAATCTAAAAGATTTCGTGCTGGTTTTCGATTATATGGAGTTTATAAAATGTTTCTTATTGAAGTAGTAAATTGTGATCAGCTTTCTCTCTTCCTGTTTATAATATCATATCTTAAAAAAAAATTATCGCAACTAAAGTAAATAATCTCCCACCTTCCAAGTATTCACATCAGTCAAATACGGACTATGAGCTGATGTGTGATGAGAAACGGTGCAGACTTTCGAAAAAGTGATAGTTTTAAGCAATTACTTTGGCTTGAAAAATTTCCAACCAAAGTTATACGCCCCAATTGGTAGGCACATAGGCCAAACCAGACCAGCGGTCTACATACTGTTACATAATGAAAATTCTATGAATTGAGAAAAACGAAGAGAGTACGAAATATTCACAGTAGACGAGCTGAGATCAAAATGCTACCTTAAGCATTTTTTCATCTTTCAAAAACTATCGATTGTAAAAGAAAACACCGATACTTTCGATAGTTCTGCACTATCGATAGTACCGATGGGATAATCAATGTTTAACACACACTACTAAAGCCCCGCTATAGCCATTTCTTCTGGTAGATGACGCCTTCAAACGTGGACTCGAATTACGAAATCTAAACAGCGATATGTAGTTTTCGTCACCAGCGTTTCCTGGGTTTTCCCACTGGCCTTTGATCCTTATCTTTTTCATCGAATAACTTTTTAACTAATCAATGCTTGTCCTTCGCTGCACGAGAACCATTCCATTACAGCTTCCGAAGTCGGATGATTTTGGCTACCAGTGGAGCGTCAAATTTGTTTCTTTGAGAGTTTAAGTTTCACATCCATAGCACAATACAGGCCATATTATTGACTTAAAGACTTGTAACTTTGTTTGGAGCTGGTCCTCAGTATAGTACACGTGAAGTAGCAATGTCTGTTAGTGAGTTGCATTTATCATATTATTTCGTAGGTCCCATTGCATTTTGTTATCAATTTCGCACCTAGGTATACAAATTTGTGCACATTTTCTAAACTACAGTGGTCCACAGCTATGTTTTACCTATTGGGGGCTATTCTATTGTTTGCGTCATGATTTCCGTTTTTGTCGAATGATTTCAGACCTGATTCTTGTACTTCTTTGTCAAGTTTCAGCAGGAGTTCTTTGGTGGATATGAAGAAACGTAACAATATATTAATTTATTAGCTGGATTTTTACGAAGCACATTCTTTCCGTTCCACGTACTGAACAGCAGAGAGGCCAGTCCATAGCTTTGCTAAGGAAGTGCATCAGAGACATTTAACGGCTCTAATTTTATTGAGTCATGTGCAGGATTAAGTATAATAGTTCATTGAAAAAGTTGGCCCATAACTCCTTAATCTGGCTGTTTTTAGTGATGATACTGCCGATTTCGACTTTCAAAAATAAAAAAAAGACTATACCATCAAATTTAACAAAATAAAAATAAGCGATTAAATCTTCAATTTCTCAAATAAAAAAACTTTTAGGGATGGACGTAACCTTTCAAATCTTTTTACACCTATAAATTTTGACGCAGCTTTCGAATTCAAACGAAAACGATACGTAGGTTTCAATATGAAGCAAAGTAATAATAATGAAAATAACAACAATAATATAAAAAATAGCAATATATCCATATCCATTATGCATATTCGGGTACCAAAAAGTGAACAATAAGTTATTTCAGTATTTGTATAGTGGGTAAAAAAAACTAAGGCACGAACTCTTAGTAAGAACAAAAAAACCTATTTTTAATGCTATTTTAATGTTTACTTTAAGAACAATATCAAAAAAGTCTAGCGCATCAGAACCGCTAGAAAACTGAATTTCGAAGAAATTGTCTTTGAGTAACCAACAAATTTGGAAATACGTTATACACTTTTTTGTTATACATATCAACCATTCCTTATCCAAAGCCACAAAAAAATGTTCAGAGCTGGCAACACTTTTCCAACGAAGCAGCAATAAGTTTATCATACCAAGCTCACGCTTGAATTAACTTATCCTTTGAATTTCGTTCTCATCGGAGGATTTCATCGAAAGCTTCAGCGGTTAAACGTTGTTTAAGGCTGCCATCCGAAATATTTTCAAAACTCGGAAAATTTAAGGAATTGATTCCTTATTTTTATTGCAAATGCTTTGCATTTAAGTATGTTATTTGAAGCGTCTGTTGGTGCAATATTTACGAAAATGTCCGATGCTGGTTACCCTGTATTAGCAGTAAAGCAAAATACTCGTCTATACCAAATCTGCTTCACCTTAAGTTAAACCCACCCTGTGAATTTCGTTTCTATTGAATCACTGCAATGGAAGTTATACAGGTGAAAAGAATTTTAGGGTTACCACCCTCAAAACTTTTCAAATTTTTAAAGTGTTAATATTTGTTGTTAATTTTAATTGCAGGATCATTCCCATTTGGAAATTTAAGGGCATAATCGCTTGGTCTTTACCAAGCGATCCCTAAAAATTACCAAAATTGTCATAGCTGGCAGCCCTTTCATGATTTTTTTTACGAAATTCCTACGACACTTGGTTTACATTAAGGTCCATTTACTGCATGAACTTCGTTCTGATTTCATGACTGGACCGGAAGATTTAGGGGGCAAAAATCACCATAGCTGACAACTCTATTCTAATTTTTCTACCAAATTTTGATCAAATGTTGTCTGAGGTAAGTTATTGTTGTCTGACTGCTGAATCGGAAGCTATAGGCCAAAAGGCAGTTTTTTTCTCAGTGATTTTTCAAGACGGTAGTACTGCCACAGTGTTGCCTGCATTTCAAAATCACTTATATTCTGTGAATTTCATTATGATTGGATAAGCCGGTCATCAGTTCTCGTGAACAGAATTTTCGAGTGCTGAAAATAGAGGTAATTTGGTGATGGGTTGCCGTTCTTGTGCAAACCGGAATTTTGAAAATTTATATATAACATGATGGAAAAAGGTTAAAATATATCAATGATTTGAAGTTTTTATCAAAAAGCAAAAATTTTTCAGGAAGGTCGTTGATTTGAAGGATTTTTTTTCAGGAGCCTGCTGTAGCTACAGGGTTACTTCCACTGTCTTGAAAACTCATATGTGTTAATTCTTAATCAACATCAACACGCTCTCTAATTTTCACGATGATCAAATGTTTTTATCAGGAGTTATGACAAATTGAAATTTGCAAAAAAAAATCCTTGGCCACTTTTAGGCACTCAGCACCCACACACGGCTAAAAATTTCCAATTTTTTATCATAGACAAGCTTAAAACATAATAAGTTTTCATTTCCAATACTTTTTTTTTAACAAAAATTTAGACTGCTTGGAAATATAGGAGTACTTAAAAACTCACTTAAATGCCCGCTACCACCAAAGGGTTAAAGATAGTTTAACCCTCCGAAAATTTCCAAAATTGTTTAAAATACCTAACTTTTCAGCACTTTGTTTAATATTTCTTTTAAGAATACCCAGGCAAGACGTTTGATCCATCTTAATATTCAGAAAATCTACATTTCCAGGACCAGATGCTCCCATCCAGTTCCATAGCATAATGTTCCCTCCGCTATGTTTTGCAGTGGGAGTAGTATGGTTCCTCCTAAACTCTGCATTAGGCTTTCGCCAAACATATCGCCACCCATCAGATCCAAAAACATTAATTTTTACTTCATAAACAAAAATTATGGACTTTCAGAATGATTTTGGCTTTTTTACCTACTCTTGAGCAAAACGTAATTTAACAATTTCATTTTTTTTTACTAATATAAAGTTTGCTTTGGCACAGTCTGCCATTCAAATCCGCTTTTTTTATTACATTTCGAATAATTTGAGTAGAGACTTTCTTTTCAACTCGTTCTTTCACCTTAATTCGTAAAACTGGGGGACTTAATTTAGGGTTTTTCTTAATTTTTCTGGTGATCCACTTTTTTTTAAGCTCAGATAAGATTTGAGGCCTTTCTGACCGATTGTTTGTTTCTCACAAGTTGGTTGATTTATATTTTGTTATTACTTTTCTCACTGAATATCTTGATCTTCCTATTAGTAACGTCGCAAAATACATTCACGGATTTCTGCATCCACCGATTTCCTTTTCAAACTCATTTTTAATAACACGCTCAATAAAATTACTTCCACAAAACATTTTTCAAGCTAGATTGAATAGAAATATCTTATTTTCATAAGGTTAAATACATTTAACGGTATTTTTTCTATGAATTACACATATTTTTAGATAAAGCTGCGCTATGCCTTAAGTTTTTTTTGCGCTATTTTGGTACTTCACTGAAAAATGTTACGTTGGAAACTTTCGCATGTCACACCCATCTTCAAAAATGGTGATAGACGATGTATCGGTAATTATAGTGGCATTGCCATCTTATCTTCAATTCCGAAACTTTTTGAAAAGATTGTCTACGATAAACTTGCTCCGCTTGTTGACTCCCGTCTGAACGAGCAGCAACATGGTTTTAGAAAAGGTCGCTCAGCTACCACGAATTTGACAGTCCTAATCTCAGACGTTCTGTGTAAAATGGAGAAAAGATACCAAATTGACGCAGTCTATACAGACTTCAGTAAAGCTTTTGACAGAGTTGACCACCCTATCTGAATTTCAAAGCTTCTGAAATTTGGACTTGCCAGATCTTTGCATAGCTGGCTGACTTCTTACCTTCGCAATCGAAAGCAATTGGTAAAATTTCAAGGAGTTTTATCGAAAAATATTTCTGTTACCTCCGGTGTAAAAATATATCTGTTAACTCCGGCCCAATCCATTTTAATATATTTATTTCTGACCTATCTGACGTCTTAGCAAATATACCTCATCTACTTTACGCCGACGATCTCAAAGTGTATCACATCATTAAATCTAAATCCGATGCACTCTTTCTCCAATCTAAACTTAATTCATTTGATCATTGGTGCAATGAAAATAAGCTCTCTCTCAATTGCTAAGTGCCAGGTTATTAATTTTTCGCGAAAATGCACGGTCTCACATAACACGTACTTCCTTGGCAATAATTTGTTAGCCCGAGTTGAAAACGTTGTTGACCTTGGTGTTCTCTTGGATGGGAAATTCCGCTTCACCCTGCACTATGATCAAATACTTTCCGTGCAAACAAACAGCTAGGGTTCATCAAAAGACGTTCCAAGGAATTTCGTAACCTGTGGGTCACAAGATCCTTATACATCTCACTTGTACGCCCCATTCTCGAACATGTCTCTATCTGCTGGATTCCGGCTTTTGAAACCCACAGTAACAGACTCGAGTCCATACAAAAACAGTTCTTACTTTTCGCATTGAGAGAACCATACAATCCTAACGATTTTAATACCCTTCCTCCTTATGAGTTTCGACTGAGTCATCTAAACTTATTGACACTTGCATCCAGAAGAAAGATGATTTGGCCTGCTTCACATTCGACGTCATTAGAAGCGTTATCAAAGTTGAATTCCTGATTAGTAAAATGCTGTTAAATTACCCTGTAAGGAACACCAGGTCCTCTCGTTTACTTAAAGAATATCCACATTCCACTACTTACGCAGCTGGTAAAGCCGGTAAATAGATGCTGCAGAATATTTAACAGTATAAGTTTTCTGTATTCCCCAACGATCACCAAATTCTCCTTCAAATCCTTCCTTTTCCAAGCCATTCATAACCCCTTATCTTAAGCTATATGTAAATGTTTTATTTGATTGTTATTTAACAATTGTTATTGATTTATTTGTTAATTATTTAAATTATTTAATTTTCGTTTACACATATTTATTTCAAAAATTTTCTTGTATTGTTTATACCTTGTTTGGATAATAAATAAATAAAAAATTGGCCTCGTTATCGGTTTTTTTTATATTGTTATTAAAGTAAACATGCAAAACTTTTCATTAAATGCAAAAGCAACATCATTTATTATTCAAGTCTCATTCAAAATAGGTTTTTTGTTCTTACTAAGAGTTCGTGCCTTAGCTTTTTTTACCCACTGCAGCTCTGTTACAATTAGCTAAATCATAGAAATATACTACATCATAAGCTATAACTATGCATAAGGATAGGTAACTTTTAGTTAAGGCAGTATTGAGGCTACCATCTTAGGATATCAAGGAGCAAGTGCATGGCTACCCTGATATTTTCCCCCTTTAACTTTCCTGCTAATCATCGGGTCACAAAGAAATTCAGTTTTCAGATCAGTTTTGTTTAGTTCAGTTCTGGTAGAATTTTTCATTGTAGTGCTAGCTTCAATACCATACATTTTGTTCGTTTTTGTACTAAGACATTCTTCCATCAAATTTTCATAGGATAAATATACTGTAATGGAAATAAGCAATAAATGTCTCGATTTCCAAAACTTTTAAACTTTTGAGCCCTTAAATTTCTCAACCCCTTTTACTTACGATTCCGTTATCGGACCAAAAACGATGTTGACTGGACAGAATGGTTTCGAAATGGTGGTAGCCTAACAGACTTGAGTAGCAGTGACTGGGCGATTTTGTCACTTTCTTTCTAGGACATGCTTGGACTTAACCTTGAGATGAGAAAACCCTGCCAAATTCCTGATAATACCTGCAGTCTTTAAGTTTATTTAGTTTATTTAAACCAAATCCAAGTGCAAATCGAAGCGTTTATTTCGGAAATCTGAACGATTATTCCTTGAATTTCGCATAATGTAATTTTATAAATAAAAAGGCAAACACATAGATGAGCTGATACAAGCCTAGAAATTTTTCATGCAATTCTTTGTTTTGAGTGCAATTAATTGGGATATATCTAGTACATTCAAATTTTTAAGAAAGGGATTCAGTATTCGTTTTTTAAATGCAATCTAAACGAACTTATATAAATTATAAATTAACCATACCAACTTTCTGATCAGCAAGAACAAAAAGATTAAGTGTGGATATAATAATTTTGTAGCTGACTAGTCTTAACTGACACAACTGCAAAAACAGAATTATCTCTAGACAGCTCTCAGACAGATAGTTAGTTGTCCAAAACAAAGCAACAACTTTCACACTTAAAGTACGACCGAACAATTAATTTAATGTGTATTCCAATATTTTGATTTCCTCGCATCATCGCACCACATAGTATATACTTACAGTTCTTTCAGTTTGCGAAGCTCAGCAAAAGCTTGTGGATGCACTGTCTTGATCCGGTTGTAAGCCAAATTCCTTTATCCGACGTTCGTTCAAAATCGCAATGCATGTGTGAAGAGAAAAAAAATCAAATTATGATTAATATTACTTTCGATTCAGTTCATTTTCTACTTTCACGCTACGAACAAAGCACAGACAACACTATTGCCACCGTCATCGTTCTGCCGAGGAACTAGATTAAAGAAATCATAGTGACACAGGACAACAAACCAGAACAAGACCGAGACAAGAGAGTCTATCGGTCTTAGGAGAAATCCAGGAATCTGTTCTCTATTACATATAACAGCTATATCTAATGGATGATGGCGTACTCGAGTGCCGTGAGCGGAGCGATAGAGTATAGAATGAAAGGAAAGTGATTTATTGGAAGAATTTTGCTTGAGAAAAACGGATTTCTGTTTATGGAACGCTATGAACAAGAAGTGATATCTCCTGGGAGATTAAGTGCTCGATAGTACTGTTTTCGATAGAGTCTGCTGGCTTCTTGGTTTCAAGACTTCTTGAACATTATTTTTAACGATATTTTTCCCTTTCGTAATTGAAAGTGAGCAGTGGATATCCTTCAAATAATCAAATTGATACCACACAACCCTGAAGGAATCATAATCGATTGACTGGGCTGTTTTGTCTGACAGGATAAATATTTGGGCCGAGCAAATTTGCGTGTTTGTTTGTCGTTACTATCAAATGAAAGATGGGTTAAATGACGATAAAGATGAAGTAATATTCTTATAGTTTGTTTGGTGTGATTAATATTTAGGAGCCATTAGTAGTCGTAGATTTCTCAGATTGAATTGTAATTCGACTAGTGGTTTGTAAGCTGCTATTGATATCTGAAGTTTGGTTGAAAGAATGGTAAGAGTGTATGTTTGATAAATGGTTGTGCTGATTTACGATTTGATTGTCATATTTTAGAGTTTGGTGAAAAACATAAAAACACGCTACCAAGAAAATAAAATAATTTTTTTCTGTATAATTAATTGTTTCCTTTTCTTTTATTTTTCATATTAGTCTTTAAATTTAACAAAAGTAGCCGATTAGGATAATGGATCAAAAATTTATATTTTACGGCGTTACTACGTCAAAGAGTCTGTAATTTCCGTCCAAATAGAATTTAGGGGCACGTTTAGTGGTATACCTTCAAACAATTTTGCTGAGCAAAGGACAATTACAAGAAGACTTTATCATCGAGATCACTCAGTTCTGTCGCAGGAAACTATCGCTGCTGATGCCGTACAAGTCGATCCTAGAATTTCGACAAGGAGCTCATTTGCTCAAAAGGGCATCAGCAGACAGTCACTGCACACAGTTCTGCATAAAGATTAACTCTTATTTCCTTATAAAATTCAACGAGCTAACAAACCGAAAACAGCATATTTGTATTTTCATTTTGGATTTTCCCAGAAGATCATTTAAATAGTAGAAGAGGGTGAAAACATTTTGTACTGAATGTTTTTTTTTGACAAGGTTCAATTTTGATATAACTGGATTCGCACATCAGTAAACATCTCAAGTGAAAAAATTTAACAGTGACAAGTGTCGCGCATCGAAGTGTCGGTTTTGGGTGTTTAATAGTACACTTGATCGGACTGAGGTCCCATTAGGTAGCTATTGAAAGTATTGAATTATGGATTTAGTCGAGTGTTGCGACAATATTGACTTATAAAGCTTTTCTTATTTGAGTACTTATAAACAATCCAATACTTAAATTAAAAAGATCTCGTTTTATTTATAAAAAAATTATTTCTGTGGTACCTGATGGGCGAAAAAAGAGAGAAGGTGAAAACTCGAAGGTCGGCATATGACAGCTTTCATGGCCCCCAACCCGAAACAGCAAAACTTTTGACAAAGACAGCACCGGCCGTAAGTGCGTATAACTCAGCCATCCGTGCGCCGTCAGCGAAACCTGGTTAAATCGATACAATCAAACAAAACTTCAACTTCAATAACTTCGAAACGGACAAAGGAGCAGGTAATTGTTTCAAAAGTAACAGCACGAATATTAAATCCCAAATATAGGATGGTCATTCCAAAGTTCATCACTGAGCTTCACGATCAAAGAATCACGATCATCATCAAATATATTTCGAGTGACAGATCACTCATTCTGTGTGCCACCGTAGAAAACCATAAGAAGGTCTCGGAACTAATAAAAAGCAGGAGTCAAATCGCAACGACCTACACTGAAGCTTCAGAGAAATCTAAGTAACTAATCATTCACGGCATGCACAAGGACATCAAACCTGCGGGCATTAAACCTGCGGAAACCTGAAGGTCAAGTCAATATCGCACTTCCTCACCCGTTAAGACCGGGAACTGAGTAAATCGGTAGCGTCTGAAGATTTCAGACTCCAGCTCGGGCTCTTCTGTATTCTCCTGTACCATCGTCCACTACTACCTGAAGTGCCTGGAGATGCACTCACGTTGTGGCTGAAAAAAAGTAAAAAGTACAGCATGCACGCATCAACTGTGGATTTAATGGTCACCCAGCCAACTATCGTGGATGCCCGGCATGTAAGAAAATGATGGCCAGAATTAAAACGGAGAATATTTGCCGCGATCAGACCCGCAAAAAACGTAACCAGATTGTGATGTAGTGCATTTCAAATCAAAGGCGAAGGAGCACCACATACGCACAGGCAGTACAAGCTACAATTTTGCCAATTTCTGATGATCTGCGAGCTCCAACGTCTCAAGGGTCATATCAGCTATTATCAGTTCTGGACTGGTAAATGATTTATCTGCCAAGTTTTGGCAGCTGAAACTGACGTTGAGGGGTTGGTGGCCACTCTCAAGCAGCTGACTACCCTTCTTAAGTTAGTTGGTTTATTTGGCCACATTCAATATCGCTTCGTTCATCTCGATGGCGCAAAGAGCGTCTGCTCAAAATCTTTTGGATGTGTTGAAACCAGAATCAATAATGATAACAGAAACCAAACTTTCCGGATTTCAAAGGGTCGATATCAGAGGGTACATCATAGTCTTCAACAACCAAAATAGTGGCTCTGCACTCTTAGCTAAATGCTGCTCTATAGTACGCTTCTCTATACATTCGATGTAATTCGACAATGTCAAGTTTGCTGCATGATTTTGAAGTAATTAGCTCAATTACATCTCAGTATAAATATTCAGGCATCGGTGGCGATCTCAACTCGAGACACCCACAATCGGGAGATTCCGTGGAATGAAAACGGTAGAGTATTAATCGAATGGTTGCAGCTAAGTAGCTCTCCCATTTACTTGTAAGAAGCGGCTTCGAATCCCCCAATTAGACCAAGTAGTAGCTCAACGATAGATTTTTTCATCCAGTCAGACGATCTGTACAGCATTAGTGATCCCCTTTACTGTTGAAAGCAAGCAGGAATATCTGGTCACTTTGCTGTGAGGCTTTGACTTCAGTTTCGCTCCTTTTTCAGCTGCTTGAAAAGATCCCCAAAGACAACCAAATATCGACTGGAGCAAATTTCAGCGCATCATAAACTCTGTGGTGGGAAATTTTCAAGTGGGAAATCTTGATGTTTGTGTCTCGGAGAAGATAAAAAACCGTCAGATTGATATTCTCATTGTGTTCATCAATGGCATCGTAAACGAAACATTTGTTCAGAATACACTCTTGATCGCTGTTAACAAATATCAGAATCATGTGCTGCCGCGGGAAATAATTAACATATGAAAGTGAAGCATATGTAGCGCAATAAGTTAAAGTAGATTTTCCATAGACATGGGAGGGATCACCAGTAAGACAAGCCACTACTCTTGAAATGGTTACCATTGCTGAAATGATTACTAAGTTTCGCAGTGATTGGCTTGTCCAACAACTGACTAACATCCGAATAGGCGCCGGCATGTTTAAGAAAATTAATTTGCTTTTTGGTAAATATATAAGCCAGAAGATGGTGCTTTGCATTGCAAATGTCGCTGTGAGCAAGCCTGACCGCCAGGCTGTGTTGTTTGCATCGAAATTCCAATCTCAGTTGAATGTTGTTTTGTCCAATCCCACAGCCAAATAGTAAGAAAAGAGAGTATAGTAACCGTTCTACGCTTCTAGTAATGGTTCTATTGTTCAAATAATAACGTTTCTACCTGGACAAATTTGCATCCAAAAATCCTTTGCATAATCCACTAAGTTCAGATAAATAGTTCTACATTGTGTGACTGCAGCTGGTGCGCGGTATAAAATTCACGAAGTCTTCTGGGCATGATGGAATTTCTAATTTCATTATTGAACATCTACCACTTTCTATGCTCAGAGCTCTCTCGGTTATTTTAATAATGCTTAGAGCAATGGCTACTTGCCGGACTCATCGAATGTGGACAAGATTGTTCCTACTCATATGAAGGGGAAAAGTAAAGAGGCCAGCAGTTTCCGTCCAGTCTCTCTGCTTGAAGAAAATTTTTGAGAGAATATGAATGGAAATGATAAAAATTAATGTGACCTCACGGAGGTAGTTCCTGAATACCAGTTTGGCTTGAGGCGGAAGCACGGCACCTAGCACGCCGCCTCATATTTGCAAGATCAAACTGTGTCTCACTTGATTGAGCGAACCATTCCGACAGTATAGTGTATTTCAGATATCAATAAGTCTTTCGATTCCGTCTAGCACGAAGGTCTTTTATTTCAGTTAATTAAGTCTGGATTCCCGGAAGAAGTAAAAAGGTTCATCGTAAACTTTCTTACAAACAGACAATACTTTGTCAGCGTTTGCAGAGCAGACTCGCTCATAGAGTCTGTGACATCAGGAGTGATGTCACAAGATTCTTTCACTGGACAACTTGTGGATACCATATTCGCCGCTGACCTTCCTTTTCCAAGTACGAATCCTGTTACCGCCAACTTCGACAACACGAGCTGAAGTCCCTTTTCATTCCAGAAGGAAGTCAAAAGGGAGCAGTTTTGGGTGGCCAGACTCAGGCGAGACGGAAGGGTCCGGGCACCACTCACTTCGTCCCAAAAAAGCTTACTTTCGCGGCGTAAAGTGAGAAGCCACAACTGTTCATCCAGATTCAACAAACCAAAGCTAAATCCATTTGCTATAACATTCTCGAATGGTCTATCCTGACTTACGCACCTCTATTCTGGATTAATTGCTCAAAGGCTACCACGGTAGAAACGGAGGTATGCAAAAGAAGAACCCTGCGCTTCTGCACAGGCAGGTTTTGCAACCAGGTAGCAAAGAAATGACCGAAGAAATTTCTCTTCGATCAGGAGTTGGGACTGAAGCCTAGCTAGGGACTAAGTTGTGGAATTGAGAACACGATTCTACGTACATGAGACCAAACTGATTTAGTCAATCGGGCGTACAAATTGCACTAATGAATGGCTCATTTTTGCACACCGTGAGGATAGCGTGTCAACTGCAGCTCATGGATTCCGTATTTAACCCTTACCGTGTAACGTGGGGTCACTCATGCCCTGGCAAGAGTGACTGTCCACTGTAGCTGGAAACGAGGTGGCAGGGGCGGTACCAAATTATACTGAAAATAATTGTATACTACTAAGCTACTAGCTCCCCAAGCGCCGACGGTCTAGTGCGTAAACAGCAGTCGTGAAAGCCAACCAAAATTTTAAAAGTGCACAAGTGACCCGACGTTACAATTTACGGTGACTTAAAATTGCAGGTGAGTAAAATGTTTATTTAAATTTGGATGTTTTTTTTACTAAAAATTTATGTTTTTTCATTAGGAATTAATAAATTAATCATAGTTATCTATAAATATTAATCTATTGGAGTTTCCTAACCTAACTTTTAAATAAGGTTATGTGTTCTGTTTTCAAATTTTGAAGTGTTTTTATTATTATTCTAATCGAAGTTTATGTGATTGTGATAAGAATTTCAATTTTATTTCTCAGATTCAATGTCGCAAAGAACAAATGCTGAAATTAGTCGCATTTTACGTGAACGAGATCATGAAGTTGATAACGGTGGCGATGCTACTGATTTCGAGAAAGATGAGGATTATGTCGAGGATGTGGAGTCTAGCGGCACTGAAGTTTCTTGTGAACAGGCCGACTCTGTTGATGATGTAGAGGAAGAGGAGCAAGCACCTCAGCAAGGAAAGCGCAGATTTGCTCACGGCAAGGACAAATTCAAGTGGAGTCTTGATGCTCCGGAGGCACGTGATCGACTTTCGAGATCATCTTTAACGATTCATTTGCCTGCAGCTAAAGGTAACAGCTTAAATGCAGCAAGCCCATACGAATCTTGGAATGCGCTATTTTCGGACAACATGTTGAATATAGTTTTGAAATGGACAAACGCAGATATTGAAATATATAGAACTACTGACACAATTGAAGCCGCAAATACAGCAACGTTTTCTAATTTTTCATTTAAAGAATTATGAGCGTACCTAGGTTTATTGTATTATCAAGGAGTAAATAAAAATAATCACGTGCTTCTTGAGAATTTGTGGTCCGATAAATTTTGGCACAAACTTTCAAATTTATCGGAGCTTCGATTCGATATTACAACCACATGACGTGAACGACGTGCGAGCGATTTGCTGGCTCCCATACGCGAATTGTCGGATCTTTTTATTGGCAATTGTATAAGTAATTTCCGCTGCGGCCAACGCAGTGGGCTGCGAGAAGTGCTGTTAAAAAATTAGAATGCACTCTTTTGTATGGTAACGCGCACAATGGCTGCTCCGGAATTTGCGACAGCGGCGAAATTTGCCAAATTTCTAATTTTGCCGCACCACTAGCGGTGATACCTACCATAGGTTGGCATCACCACTAGGTTGAATTAACTCTGTTTGAATTAGGTTGGATGGTCTGGTGAAATATACAAGCGACGGCTGATGAGTATTGTGATAAGCAAACCTAATCCTCGTACAGCAGGATTTAGAAATACAAAAGAAAAAAAAATGTTTTTGGTTGGTGCCTTGGTTGCATTGACAGCGACATTGTCGCTGCATTGTGATTCACCAAATTCAACTGCGGCATTCACGCCTCCCCTGTGGAACGCTGCGTTTGCCGCAGCGGAAAACGCTGTATTGTGATTAACCTAATACTTTGTACCACGTCTATCTGAGGCGATACATGATATACAAAAGATGTATGACACTTATAACTTGAAGATGATCGGTACTTTGAGAAAAAATAAACGACAGGTGCCTGATACATTCAAGCAAAAAGTTTCGGCTGGTGCCATGAGAGTAGGTTACGGTGGTCAACTTTCTTTGACGTCCTATTGTCCGAAAAAACATAAAGTCGTGCTCTTGTTATCATCGGTGCACAAATCGGTTAAGATGGACAGTGATAAATCGGATCCAGAGACTATTTTATATTACAAAAAAAATTAAGGTGGGACAGATGTTTTGGACCAGATGTGTGCTAATAATTCGTGTGCACGAAAAACATTATGATGGCCGTTGCGTTTATTCTTTGGTGTTCAAAGAATAAACGCTGAAGTCAATGCCTGCATTTTATGAAATGTAGTAGGTAATCACTATGTTTTGAATCGCTGCGCTTTTTTGGCTGAATTAAGTCTTGTTTTGATAAAACCTCATTTGAATGATCGGATGCAGCTAACACGACTGCCTAAAGCAACGAAATCAAACATTCGGATTATCTTGGGAGAAAAAGACGTTGTAAATAATACTCTTCAGCCGACTAAAATAGATAAAAGAATTCGAATTCGAATTCGATTCGAATAAGGATAAAAAACATTGCTTTGCTGTGCCAAATGCCGAATGCCTGTGGGTGAAGAGCACAAATACGAGTTATGTTGTGATTGTGCGCAGTAATTTATAGCCTCCATATTACTATAAGTTTTTCATACTTTTGTATTTTTTTATCGTTTTTTTCTAAATAATCGTATTTGATGTCATTTTCATCATTAAAATTGATTAAAAATGATTAAAATGTATATTTTACTGTAATTTGTATCTACTTTCAAAAAACTTGATTTAGATGCTAAAAACTTAAGCATCCCATTAATTTATACATTCTTTTACTATTTTTTTCTTTAAAGTACTACTTTCAAGCTTTAATTTCCCGTTTAAATTTTTGAAGTTTATGAATTTTTGACGAAGTTACGATTTATTGAAAAAAAAAAAAAAATATTTTTCACGTTTTTATTTGTTTACATAAATATATTATTTAAACAAATAAAAAAATCGGGAATATACCCATTGATTCTTAAAGTAAAATAGTTAATTAGGTAACATTAATTGTTTCAGATTTTTTATAACACTTTAATGTACTTTTTTAAGCATCGGACACGAGATACCCGACGTTACACGTTTAAGGTGCCGAAAAAGACGTTACACGGTAAGGACAACCCCAGCATAAGCTGCGTTTTATAGTGTCTAAGATAAAAAAGGCTCGTGAAATATAAAAATACTTAACAAAACGATAAGAGCCAGCAAGTTAAAGCTACGGTAAGGTATAAGCTACGTTAAGAATGTTCAATTAAAATAAAATGCAATTTAATCTAAACGGTAAATTTAACAAACAAAATTGTCGAACATGGACTGACTATTTCACAGATACACTCCATGGGGCGGAATTACATCCATTTCGGGTCACAGTGTAGTGAATAGTTTCATCAAGCTGCCTTGTCGGCCCTTAATTTTACGAAGACGAAATATAATCCCTTTCAATTCTGTGTAGTTTCAACAAGACGGTGTAATTTCTCACGTAACCGGGGGTGTTCTGGTAGAATTGCAGCGATACTGTGTCATACTGTGCCTGATTTTTTCTTGTAGGGTTATTGCAAACAGGCAGTTTACAAAACAAAACCAATAAACTTGAATGAGTTAAAGCAATCCCTTCGAACGATAACTGAGGCGATTCCGACCTTCCAGGCAGTAGTGGCGTGGTGTTCATGGAAGCAAGGGAAGCATTGCTTCCGTTACATTTGGCTGACGGAAATTTTCAATTCATCGTTTTTTTTTTGAAATCGTGAAAAAACGTATGTAAACATTTTTTCAAAAAAATTTCCGAAAACAAATTGTGAACACCTCACACAGCTGATGTCGTAACATTACAGACTGAGAGAGAACAACAAGCGCATGGAAGCAACGTAAAAATTGCATCTACGAGCATTTATTTGACTTCATATAGTCTAGAGCAGCGATACTCAACCCGCGGCCCGTGGGCCGCTTGCGGCCCGCGGGACTCTGAAGTGTGGCCCGAAACGTTCGTGATTTCCAGTTAAATTTGTAACGAGAAATCTTTGAGACCAAGGCAAGAGAGACCATTGTAAGATACACTCGGTGTCGGGCCACAGAAACTCCAGCCCTTGTCGGGGCATAGAACTGAATGAGAGTTTACCTCAGATGAGAGAGATATAGGGAAATGAAAACAGCAGTGAGGAGAAGTGATGCAGTTTGCATGAATCTGAGCGTTAGGAGTAATGAAGGAAAATTATGGGACCATTGGCAAATTTGACAGACTTCTCCTCCGCGAACAGAGTTGGCTATGTGCGCGATAGAGATAGTAGGCCATTTGGCACGTTATAACCAAAAACTCGTAAATCTTAGGTACCGGAGACACCAAAGTGCTGCCCCCTAAATAATATCTTACGCAATAAAAAAGAAAGAAAAGAATAGTAGGTTGAAATTAACTGTAATATATTTAAAAAAACTTTACAGAAAGAAAACTCACATACATTTTAATGAGAAAATCATTCAGCTTCTGAAATGATTTGCCAATTATTTATATATTTCACACAATTTACTTATTGTTTTATATCAATTTTTTTTAATGTGGGCATATAGCTAAAATAAAAGTTTGATAAATTTTGTTTACTACCAATATAATTTACCACCAATATTATTATGTTGAATATATTGTTCGAAGCTTATACCAAAAAGTTCTAATGGTAAATCCAACTGAATGCTTTAAAAAAAAATTAAAAATTAAGTCAGCGTTTGAAGAGCGAGAAGGATCCAAAGCAAACTAAAGTGAAATAATGTACAAATTATGTTCTCCAACCATGTTCTAAAACAATTGATTTAATTTGACTCAACTGCATTGTGCTTGGTTTGGTGTAGACAAGCCAATTACATTAATTAACTTCTTATAAAAAAATGGAAAAGAATATGAATCGATTTGTTGCTTATGATCGGAAAAGATTTATTTTGTGTCGACCGGTTTATCAAGTAACAACAGATTTGGTCGCTATATTAGTAATTTTTTTGGCTGGACGATAGTAGCAAATCTACTACTATATTAGCAAAGGGGGCAACGCTGCTTATAAGTGGCTCTCCTTTCAAGCAGTCCAGACATTGTCCTGTGACTCGACCATTCGTGGCATAGAGTTCTCACTGTTATGAACTAAATTTGAAGTCTGCAGAAAATTCAAAAATCGAATTCATCTTTGAAAGAGCTGGCATAAGAGACACCGAGTTTGTCCGCCGAATCCTGGTTGCTGGTAGCTAGAGTTGCAGGCCACATTCAATTTAGATACCTGAACCAATGGCTGTTGCACACAAGTTTGACAGCCGATCAGATTGCCAGCAAGATCTGGCGAAGGTGACCCAATTCCACCTGAAACTTAAGTGAATCAAACGAATTCTCGGATATAAAATAAAAAATATAAAAAGTAAAAAAATATATAAAAATATATAAAGTTGAATTCACAATTGATTTCGTCAATCTTGAACGGAAATCTCTTCACTTCATGTTTTAAATTTTCACTTCATGTTTTATATTCCGGTTGAATGTAAACTTTATTTCTAGTCTATTATTTGAAATTTAAATCTGTGATTATAAAACTCATAAGTATGAGCAAATGGTCAAAGTACACTGAGCACGGAATAAATTTGGGCAAAAGATATATGCGAGCTCGATATTTTATTACTATATCTTCCTGCATCTAATGCATTATTCAATGTATATTTTAGTATGATGAATAACATAAAGACTAAAATTTGAAATAAAATGCAACCAAATTTTCCGACATCTTTGATGCAAATTCTAATTCTCTTGAATTTCAACAAAATATGTTGCAAAGACTATAAAATACCACCAAATACGAGACAAATATTGTATGTTGCAATTTACACGGTTACTACATCAGAAAATGAAATTAGGTGAATTTTTTTGCACTCTTGGGCAGAGTAAGTTTTTACACTGAATGCAACAAAAATAGCGCAGCGATTGTGGTTGTTTTCAATGTACTTACCAAAACTTACCTTAACTTACCCTGCCCAAGAGTGCAAAAAACGCACCTGTAAATATAATTTTCGACTATTTAAGAGATTTGTATATAAATAAACAAAAAATAAATACCCATGTGAAAATGCATACAATTTTTTTTTTACATATAATAAGAAAAACTTTTGGCATAATTTTGGCATCGACCTATTGTTTGGTAATGTTGGGCTCTTTTGGGCTATTTTAAAAGCCAAATTGGGCTCCATGAACGAAAATTTTCTGGCAACACTGCTACACTGGCATTTCGCGTGAAACGAGCCAAACGATCACGACATGAACTTTCGCAACTCATTCTCAGCTCTTCTCTCCCCAATATTGTGAGTTCGGTTCGATTTCGACGTCAACTCGTTGGTATACAGGTCTAGGTTACCGTTACAGAACGTTACTATTTTTACGGAAAGTTTAGTTTTTTACACTACAGAAGGTGTAGTTCAGTCTTAGTTTTAGTTCTAAGTGCATTAAAAATTAGTAAAAGGTAGATATTATACTTTTCGGATACATAGTGCTATTATATGACGCTTGCATATTATATAACAGAGAAACAACAGAAATGGCGGAAAGTTCTTCCAAAAATAAACGACGAAAACTATCGAACGAAAATAGAATGTTTCAAGATACGTGGGAATTAGATTTGTTCGTAGTACTTAACAAAGAGAGCCCAGTTACTTGTCTGATTTTCCGGGATAGCATTATATTAAAAAAGTATAATATTGTGCGACATTATAAAACCAAACATAATTCAGTTGATGAATGTTTTCCGGTCGATACTGCAATAAGATGTGAAAAGTTAGACTATTTGAAGAAGTCTTTGCAGAAGCAGCAAAGTATTTTGACAGGAGCTCTGTCACAAGATGCAGTGGCTACAAGAGCGTCATATGAAGTTTGCTATATTCTCGGTAAGCACATGAAACCATTTACGGATGCCGAAATTGTTAAAGAATGTTTCATGAAAGCTTCGAATATATTGTTTGAAAAATTCAACAACACAGCCCAGATAATATCGCAAATAAAACAAATGCAGCTTTCAGATTCTACCTGCACTCGACGAATAGAAGATATAGCTAAACACATATTCAATCACATCATAGATGACTTGCAGAGCTGCAAATATTTTAGTTTAGCTATTGATTCTAGCACTGACATTTCATCAACACCGCAATGTTCCGTTTTTGTTAGATATTGTATGGAACAGAGTGTAATTAAAGAGGATTTTCTGGCATTCCTTCCCATGAAAAGTCAAACAAGGGGTAAAGATTTTCTCGACATTATTGATACATTTTTTGAGAAAAATAAAATTGACGTAAAAAAGCTGGTTTCGGTGTGTACCGACGGCTGCCCTTCAATAACCGGATCAGAAAACGGATTTGTTTCTCTATTAAAATCTAAGTACACATTAACAAATCTTCTATCATTTCATTGTGTGATACATCAAGAAAATTTGGCAGCACGTGTTTCGTCTTCTGATTTAGATGCTGTTATGAAGACTGTCATTAATGTAGTGAACTATATTCGAGCACGAGAGCTGAACCATAGAAAATTGGAAAACCTTTTGGAAGAGGTTAGCAGTAATTATGGTGATGTCATTTTACATACCTTCATCAATGCCTTCATCAAAGGGAGATGGCACAAGGGCTGCCAGAGGCTGTTGAATCATTTTATGTGATTTATTTATGATTTATATTATGACATTTTTGTTTGTATGTGCTATTTTGTATTGAAATTTTTGTGAAGGTGTTTTTGATTGGTGAAGGTATTTAGTCACTAATTGCCTATAGCATTTGGCAACAATATTGCATGGTAATAATAGGTGAACCTGTAGACTACAATTAGCTGTGTTTAATGAGCTGCTCTAGGTTGAGCTAGGTTGAGATATGTCAACAAAATGTGTTTAATGAGCAATTCGGCTGCTCTAACTTGCCCGAAGTTGCTCTTATTTGTGTTTCATGAGTCTGCTCTAAGTTAAACTAGAGCACTTTAGAGCACGATTTTTACTCTACTTTTTTTGGTAGAGCAAGTTCGAGCAAGCAACCAGCTGTTTTCCAACTGTCACGGAACCGACTTTCAACAAAAAATTGTTACTGAAGTGCAGGTTTTTGTTAGTGAATTGACAGGTTCACCTTCTGACAAGTAATGAATTTTGAGAATTGCCTCTCAGCTGGTCTCACTTGCTCGACTTTTTTCTGCCTCTCAATTGCTCTGATTTGCTCGACTTTTTTTGACAGCCGCGCTACTATAACTTGCCTTGAGATGCTCTGATTTTTTTTCGTGCTCATTAAACACAGCTATTGTGTAGAATTGAATGTGTAAAATTACTGTGTAAAATTGCATGATTTTTTTGGTTGATATTTGAAATAGTGAAAGATTTGAATAGGTGAATGTGTTTATTTATTTGGGATGTCAAATTTTTATCATTCGTAAGCTTATTCAATTTCTCTTTGGATCTCGGTAATTTGCTGAAAAAAGGACATCATCAGCAAGGATCGATCGAAACTGAATTCGTGAATTGTCTCTTTAACACAGAGATGTACTCGGCAGTTTGATTGCAAAAATGATAAATGAAAAACTCAGTAATATCAAATAAAAATAATTTTGCTGGCCATGTGTGTTATTTTCAAACGGTTCAAACGTTCGGTGAACTATCGGATTTTGTAATTTAAATAATGTTAAAGCTGTGAACAGGGATGATACAAAAAGCATTGGTCATTTCCAATCAGTTTCCCAGTTCGGATTTGGCCCAAGAATTGAAGAATTGCTGAGTAGTCAATATAAATAGTCAGTGACATTGCGCAAAGTTATAATAAATAATGAAGATTCTAATATACATTGTGCGCCATTTAGGGTGTCAAGAAGAAGCACTACATAGTTACAATGAAAATGTGGATTCTTGCAACAGAGGGAAATCACCTAAAGACAAAAAATGTTTGATACTACATAACCCGTACTTGCGAGCCCATCTAGACAAAGTTAATGTTTTTTTCAGGACAATCAAATTATATTCAAATCGATCTCATGAGTACTTTTTAAAAAAAATATTGAAAGAGATTTGTAATGAAATTCAGCAAAGCAAATTCATAGCAATAATATTAGATAAAACAACCAATATATCATATCGTTCACAGCTTTCAACAATCTTTGATAACATTACTTCTTTATTTAAAACTTTCTTCAAACTTTCATGAATCTTACAGATGTTTGATGTTTGTTTAATTACTTCGCACATCGACTAGATTTGATTTTATCAAAATCTTGCAATAGTATACGCGAATCAGTGGCGGCTCGTGGTAGTCAATGTGAGTGGGGCTAGCCTACAAGGACCAGGACTTGCTTATATTGGAATTCCTTAGCAGTATTTCATCCAAGGGGAACGGTACTTAGAGCGCTGATCAATTTTCTCCGACAATAGGTGTTCTTACACAGAAAATTCAAGTAAACGTCAACAACAAAAAACTTTTAGTACTCACTATATATATAAATTAAATTTCGTCGCCAAATGCAACGGAAAGATAGCCCAATTGGCGAGAAATCGCTCAATCTGGTAACAGTGATGACATGCACACACGTTGCGCTCATTGAAATTTTTCATTCGTTTCCTCTCTTCTTTGGGGCTAGTTTAACTTAGCCCACCGTACATTGCATGTAGAACAGAATATGGAAAGAGAATATGAAAAGAGCATCGCGCGCATATTGCATATGCGAAGTAAGTTCTCTTGAATTGTATACATACGAGTTTGTGTAAGGAAAAACAAATTTTGATAGAGACGAGACATGAATGAATTTTAAAAACAGTAGGCGAATGAAATATTTGGATAATTTGATTCACTAAAATGTATATAGTTTGTATTTTTATAGTTTGTAATAATTGAAATACAGATTGGTTTCTTTATATATTGGAATGAAAAAAGATGGTGGGGCTAAGCCCCACTAGCCCCATACGTAGAGCCGCCGCTGACGCAAATGTAGTTTTCCCCCCAATCTATCACTCGTTTTTCAACAACAACAATGAATATATTTGCTTTGTATTCATTCATGGCCTTCATATAAAAGGCCTATCGCAAAAGCAATTAACGTACAAGATGGCGGACCTAAGCTACTTTTCTCAACCAGTCCGCACAGTGTTTTTTTTTCTCTGGTTTTAAAGGGATGCACGTGAACCACCTACAGGAGATATGAGGAAACTCATATGTCATGTCAATTACACTGAGCGGGAAAAGAACATAAACAAAGGTAGATTGCAACGAATAAATAAACTTGACCGAATTTATTTCAAATCCGCTATTGTATGTTACATATTCATTTTGAGTTTTTTGGCGTAGCTTAATGTTTGTGACGGTGTTCGGGATAACCTTTTCATACTAGGAGCGTAGATAAACGATCATTCTCGAGCGGGGCCCCGTGAAAAATACCAATTTCAATTTTCTCCAAATCCAGTTGAAGTTCCACAGTTCGAATGCGTTTCGTGAATATTGAAGATGTTTGTTGTCAGGAATTCTTTACAAGTATACCTGTGATAAATCTTGGAAAAATGTAGTACACACTGATTCTACGAATGCGCCGTTTTGTCAATGTACATTATGTCTGATATTCTAAGTTTCAAAATTTTCTTGTTTTGTAATTGTTACATAGAAAAATAGACAACTGGATAAAATAAGCATAGTTTTCTAATATGTTATTCGAGTTTTAAACGTTTAAATTTACTTGCTAATGATAGGTCCCCAAGTTTCAAATGAAAAATCAGCTGCGACCCGAAAGTATTTATAATATATTTATAAACGTTTAAATTTACTTGCAAATGATAGGCCCCCAAGAAACTTTTGAATTAAAAATCAGCCGCAACCCGACAGTATTTATAATATAATATTTATAAGAATTTATAAACTTTATTTTTATACTTTTACTTTTATATCCTGTAGAGTGATTAGATAAATGTTTCCATATGCTCAGACGAAATGTCGTTTGATTGAATCAAATTGATCTTCATTTCTGCTTTAAATGACTTATTTAAAGCCTACTTTTAGCAGTATTACTCTAACGTTGACTTGTGTCTCTCGATCTATATGGTATTCCTCGACTTTTCATATCCCGAGTCATAGCGTTCGGTAGCCGTCCAGACACTGAAATCGCATAAATACCCCGGCAAAATCGATCTAGAAGTAAAATTCTCATTAATATCACCGTTGGAAATGAGATGCGCCGTCGCTCACTTATCCGTTGCCATTTGGTGACCCAACTATCTTCTGGGCTCGTGACCGCAAATAACCCATCGAACTTATTGCTGGTGCAGTCGTACACTTGATCTTCATTATTTTTCATTCAGAGAAACTCCGCAATTATCGCAGCCGTCATATTCGAACTGTTCAAAAGTCTACCAGAGCAAAATAAATTTACAGACGTACATACATAACTTTGAATGCAGAGTAGAGCATTTACCTTGACTATCGAACAGACCAAACATGCCCGCAACCCTCGTAGGTCTTTAGGAATTGTATCAAAATACATTATTAACTATTGGATAAACACGTACTTTACTTCGCAAACGCATAGAACCGAGCCCACCGAACAGCACCATTCACTTTATTATTTGTCAAAGAAATGTCAAAGAAATGTCAATGCAATTGTCATCGAGCAATTGCCAACAAATCTTAATCCCGAGAGGACTACACAATTTCAAAAAGTAGCTTAATACCTGTCAGATTCAAAGGCTTCAAAAATTAGCTCCAACAACACGTTGCACTTTTGGTCAGTTAATTTTAGCAATTTTTCTATAATAAAGAGCAATTAAAAGAACTCTTTGAATATATAACTGAAAATGAGAGTGCTAATTTGGGCGGATAGACCGTTAATAGTGAGAGCGGGCTTTTTGTTTTGCTTAAAGATTTTCGGTTTATTTTTCCGCTGAATGTTTTTTTCTAAAAAACAATATATAATTAACATTTCAAACAAAGTAATATACCGTACCATATTCAAAAAATTGCAAAATTTGAATATCAAATAGATCCTTTAGGAAATAGTTTCATGGGAATCGGGAACGAATTATGGTCGATTTGTGAAACACAACGTTGTAGAAGAGCAAGGTGCATAATTGACAACAATGAGAATGTTGAACCTTTACACGTGCTTGTGTCAATACAATTGATAGCATAATCTTTAAAATAAACTCAAGATTTTTATCCTGAAAAAGTTTCAGATTTTAAAACCTGTTCAATTTTTCTGAATTTAGCCGCTTTCGAAAATATCATATTTTTAGTTCTGGGAATGTTGTTATTTTACCGATAAATGCTGATATGCTTTCTTTCTGTGTGAAGCAGTGGCGGCTCGTCAGGGGCGGCAGGGTCGGCCCGGCCGTACCAAAAGAATTGACTAATGTCACCCAAAATAAGAAAGATAAATAATTAATGCTCAGCACTTAATTTCTACAAATTGATTTCCTGATCATATCTGCCTTATTCAATCTTAAGTTTTTTATAAGCCGCGTATACAATCTCAGATCAAAACTTGAGTTACATCGAAATTGTATAGTGTAAACGAATAAACGACCCGTTTGCATTCGACCGTTTTCATCTCAATCTTGCTTCAATCCTGGTTTGTGTAAGCGGCTATATTGAACAAAACATCAAACAAGTGCATCGTTCCCACGACGGCCAGCCAACGGTTCGCCCAACCTACTAGTGTTGTGTTACTCATACAAGATGCATGACAAATGTCCCATTCACATCTACAAAATGTCACATCACCTCAAGCTTCAAATTTGTACCACCTCATTTTGTTTGTCATATTGAGGTGAATCGATTGACTTGAGGCGCAGCGATTGTAATACTCAATGGAAAATGTATGTACGCGAGACTAGTTTGATTTGTACCACCTCATTTTTTGTCATATTGGGATGCTTTGGTTAATTTCGAAGCGATTGACTTGAGACTTTTGAGGCGCATCGATTGTAATACTCAATGGAAAATGTATGTACGCGAGACTAGTTTGAGTTTGATTTGTACCAACTCATTTTTTGTCATATTGATGTGCTTTGCTCAACTTTTTTTTTAATAGTACAGTATCCTGTTTTACGAGGATTAGGTTGAAGCGATTGACTTGTGGTACTTGAGGCACAGGGATTGCTGTACAAGGCGAAAATGTATGCATGCGAGTTTAGTTTTGAGTTTGATTTGCACGATACTTAAACACAAAATTTGGTGGTAATTAGCTACCATTTTTGGGAAATTGTTTAGTAGATTAGTAATAGTACTGCTCTCCTTAGCATAAACGTTTTACCTAAAAAAAATTTTCATTTTTGAGTTAACGCCGAATCCAAAAACTATATACTCTATTAAATCATTCTCCAAAATATGAAAATCTTATCTTCTGTGAAAGTATGCTAAAATTAATAATGAAGAATCCCCATCTATAAAAAAATGTAACCAGTACTTAGCATTAATGTTCTATCCTACCGTAGCGGCGGCGTAATGGTATGGGGCTGTATGGCTGCCAGCGGCGCTGGAAACTTATAGATAATTGAAGGAATGCAATATGACACTTCATTTGAAGTATGACATTGTACCACCTCAAATTTGAAAATGAGTAACTCACACAAATACATATTAATATGACTGACGACCCAACACTACAACCTACATCATTCCGTTCAAACATATGTATGTACATACGAGCACGATGCATCATACATCCAACGAAGCGGTGGCCGCATCATACCCAGCAAGTACAAGCAAAAATCATGCAAAGACACGGTTGACATTGCGGCCCGAACCAAACTGGCCGAGTCTGATTACAGTCTACGCTACTCCAAACTCTGCAGATAGCCTCCATTCGAAAGAAATTTTTCATACTAGCTATTTAGTTGGGTGTTTTGTAAAGAATTTTACACCCCGCATATAGATGAGGCGATGCAAAAATTTCGGCGGCCAGCCGCAATTTGCTGGTTAAGAACAGTATGTAGCGTAGACGCTCTGTTATGTTACTCTTTAGTCGATCTTAGGATGCTTTCTGTTCGTGAAGAGATTAGTTTTCTGTTAAATAGCATTACATGAAAAGAAAAAGGTCAAGTACGAGTTTTCTTACTGTCTATGTAAAGGTAGTAAGACAATATTGATGTATATAAAATAAAATAAATATTTTTTATCGATTTTATGTTTTATGTAGGAGAGTGTAGTTATTATACAGCATTAAGTTGTTAGAAAGTCGTTTTTTGAAAGTGTTTTTATTGAAAAGTGAGCAGTGGAGGTGGTGTGAAAAAACTGAAAATAATACAAGTAAAAAAGGTGGTGGAAAATAATCATCTTTTTACAGGATAAAACTTTATAGGATAAAACTTAACAATTGGACATATGATTTGGACATTGATTGGACATTAATGGTTGCTGTGAATAACTACTTTGTGAAATGCACAATGAACAGTTTTTAATTTGGAAAACTAGTAATGCATTTGGTACGACGTGGCAAGATAAATAAATTTTCAGTTGAAAAAAGTTTTTTTTTAAGTTTTTAATACATTTGGCTTGAAGGTCAATGGTGTTCCAATACTTAGTCATTAAAAGCAAAATAAGGAAAATTATTTGAAGAAAAATGATATTTTTTATGTTGAAATAATCAAATATTTCGCTGTGTGTAAAGCATGATATGAAAGAATGAATATCAAAAATGTTATTATATACGCTTTTGAGAATTAGTTTTTGCGCTTGTTTGCTCATTTTAGAGACGTAGTTTTTTAAGACTCATTAATTTATAGTACACTTGTCTTTCTCCTCCCCAATTACATCCTCTCTCTGTCTTGACGACAATGCTCAAGCATATTTCGTGGTTTTTATTGGAACATACTTTTGTAAGAACATCAAATTTTATTTGCTTTATCAAAAATTAAACTTATGAAATATAACTTCCGTTTTGGCCGACCCAAATTTTTATGCTACGAGCCGTCACTGGTGTGAAGGACTGTGAGCGTTTATTTTCATAACAATACAAACTGTCTGCTCTCACGTCCCCGTTAGTAATTCCTGGGTGCTTTTATAGACGGGCTCTATTACACGTAACAAATTTGCGAATATCTTAATTAACCATGGATTTGAACCAATTGCTTCCCTTTGGTAAATGATGACGCCACGCCACTGCCAGGTAGTAATAAATAACTTTTCGCTAAGATGTCGCACATGCGTTACTATTTAAATTCAATTATTTTTAAAATCCAAATGAATAAAGAAAAATAAATTATGTGAATTCAACATAATGTTTTTTTGAGTTTCTTCATGTAGCAATATTTATCAGTTACCTTGTATGTGTGAAATCTTTCAGGCGGACATGTAAAATACAATTTGGTAAGATTTTATTCTTTAAAATGTCTGAAAAAATCCAATCTGCCTTCTATTTCAATGTATAAACACAATTCAAACTCGGACAAAACTGTTCAACCTAAGGAGCCGTATGAATTTGATTGTCACCAAACACTACTCCAATCGTTACAATAATACTAGATCTAGCGCAAACGCAAACTAATATTAAATCATTGTAACAGCTCAGCAATACATGACACCCGACAAAACGTGAGTAATGTATACAGCATGCTCCTGAAATTTGAAACCAATACGTTTCTAAATGGAATCCTCGAAAACTCTTTTATTTTATCAGGTTCCTAATATCAAATTGTCAGATGTTCAATCGCAATCTAGTCTGTGTGTAAAGATCCAGTAGAATAATAGCCAGAA
Source organism: Nemotelus nigrinus (assembly GCA_947369275.1). Lineage (NCBI taxonomy): Eukaryota > Metazoa > Arthropoda > Insecta > Diptera > Stratiomyidae > Nemotelus > Nemotelus nigrinus. Next base: position 65,507,471 of record OX376372.1, read on the forward strand.
CGATAACATTTCCGACCAATTTCATACAATCGATGTTGCACACACTCTATAGATACTATGAGAAACACACAATGTCTATTATATACTTACAGTAAATGCAATCCGTTCAGCTGCAAAAATAGTCTCTCAGACACCTCAGCAATTTCATTAAAGTCCAATGTCCTTTTCGATTTGCAACGATTGAGTGGTGAGGAAAATGAAAAAAAGAATGAAACACATAGTCAATTGTTGTCTTAAACTACTCAGAAAGAATTGGTAAAGTTTAAGGAGCGCTCGAGAGTGATTTCTGAAATAAAACTTGTTGTGCTTCAAAACTTTAGTTTAAATCTACAATTTTTATTGGTAATGCATTGGGTGCTTTTCAAAATAATCAATGTAAATTTTCTAACGGAAATAATCAATGTAAATTTTCTAACGGAATGCACTCGATAGCTGCGTAAAGAAACTATAGTTTTCACTAAAGCAAAGCTGAATAATTTAGCACTTATTCATATCAAATGTCCTGTACTCACAGTTCATTCAGCTTCTCCATTCGCGGGAACTCTTCATTTTTCAAGGATAGATGATTCTGCGACAAATTCAACCACTCAAGTTTCCCCATGTCCTTGAGAGCTCTCAGTGGGAACTTGTGCAGTCCATTCGAGTCGACAAATAGCCATTCCAACAACGACAATCCCTTGAATAGTCCTGTAGGCAACTTGTGGATGCGATTGAAACTTAAATAGAGCTTCTGAAGATGTGCGAGCCCGGAAAAAATGCCTGATGGCAATGCTGATATGTTGTTGTTTCGTAGGTTCCTGCGATGTTGCACGATACCACGGTTGAGAAAGCGCACAGTACGAAATTACATGTATGTGAGAAATGGGAATGGCAGCGACAGTTGAGAAATTAAATGTTCATTTCACAGTTTGGGTTTTAAATTTGAAATATTTCTATGATTTATACGGGAGCAATATACTTACAGTAGAACTAGGTCGAGTCCTTGCAAAGAATCTTTCCGCATTGTCAAGTTGCTCCCGACGAGATGTAAGTAGGAAACCTGGTGTGGAGACACATAAATAATTCATCAGTCAAATCGAGCTAGAGAAATGTTTTGTATTTTTGCGAGGGTAAATGGCTCGTGTGCTCAGAATTAACTATAAAAGTTTTCCGATAGTGGAATGGCGTTGTGTGATGAATTTCTCAATTTGGATGGAACAAAACAGAAAACAAAAAATATAAAGTCGCAAGGAAAAATTCTTGGGGTGATAAAAAAATACCAAACATTTAAGTTGGAAGTGTTCATAAATATCTCTTTAAGACAAAAATAGACTCACCTCTTTACTTATGTTAGGAAATCTAATAAATCCGGAATTTTCACAGTATAACATCGACAGATGCTTGCAATCACACACTTTTGGATATGTCTTAATATCTGTGAAAATACGTAGAATAAAGCAATTTGAACGGACATCATTTGAAATTACGGTAACAAAAAACATAATTTCAATCAACCAAACTTACCACACTTAGAACTAGTATTTTGCCTGTCATGTCCGTTATTACTAGTTCGATTCATTCGATTTACAGCTTTCTTGATAATTTTCGCTAGCAGCTCTTTGCTCCCATGAAACATACCGCACTCGACGGGATGTTCGTCCTGTCCATCCTCGCAATCTGGCCGCTCATCACAGACTTGACGTTGTGGAACACAAATGGTGCCATTGTCACAAGCAAATGTTCCTTTTGGGCATGGTCCTATACAGGAAGAGATAATAACATAAAGCGAGCATTATTGACGTATCACGTTTTCGGATTTTTCACTTTTCCTAACTAAGATCTTGACAAGTGAATCGAAGCGAAAAATATTGATTCGCATAGTATTACCGAAAAGTTTGTTTTTGTATTTAGAGGGCTACCAGAGCTACGTGAAAAAAATAAATGAAACTTGAATTCATGGGAAGACAGTAGGTACTGTTGTTAATTTCTCTCTATTAATAAAAAAAGTTTTGGAAATTTGGTCGGATTATATTTTGATTTTAGAATGTCGTACGGAAGAGAAAATTATAAAGAACATCGTTTTTGAGGAAGCGTTATGAGAAGGAAAGGAAAATGAGACCCGCAGAACATGATCATCCATTTTTTTTGTTAAACGACGTTGAAATATTTGTCGAGGTTTGACAGATCTATATATCTATCTATAGATCTACAGATCTAAGTAAACAAAAAAATTTATCTCTGCGACTGTGAGCTTTTATTGATTTTCGCTCGGCTTTAGTACATACGTCCAGTAAAATGTACAATTTAAAATCGTAAATGGTCTGGGGGTTGATGAGCGAAGCAAGCAGGAGGCGAAGCCCCCTAGTTTCCATAAAAACAAAATTGTAGTGCCCTCCATATATGGGCCACATGGGCTGAAATTTGACAGTACTGTAAAGACGGAGGCCTTTGCATACATCAGCTTTGATTCGAAGAAAAGTGCTCTCCGGGTGATGACATAACAGAGGAAGAAGAAGTTGCTGAATCTGTTGAACAAATGCTTGCCTCTATGCTAAGTAGAACAACTAATTTCGGAGAAGTCAAACAGTTAGTCAGTGAACTAAATAAGCGGAAAGCACAGGACCTGACTCAATTGACAATAAATGACTAAGACACCTCCCTGACAGCATACTGGAGGCCTTGACGAACATAATTAACGCTATTTTACGAGGAAAAAAATTCCCGGAGGTCTGCAAGACAACGGTTATAGCAGCTGTGCCTAAGCCAGTTAAAGACCTTCAGTTTCCACAAAATTTGGAGACCTATAAGTCTCCTATCTTCCGAAGGAAAAATCACGGAACGTCTTCTTCTCGATCGGCTTAATTTGTTGAGGAAAAATCTATCTATTTGGAGGTACAATTTGGCTTCAAGCACTATATTGCACTGAAGTCCTGCTTGCAAGAGTGATGCAGCCAATTTTTACATGCTCTAACCAAAGAAAATCAACGGGCTTGGCCAGGTACGATGTGGCCAAGGCGTTTGATAAAGTCGGGCGTGCTGGATTAATTTTCAAACTCCATGCATTTCGAATTTCACAACCCATCATACAAATTATAGCATCATTTCTCCAGGGCAGAACCTTTTGTGTTAGAATTAATAGACACTTTCCCAAAAAGTGGACAATAGAAGCTGAAGTCCCTCACGGCTCACCAATGTCCCCAATATTGTATAGTTTATACACGGTAGATATTTCAAGTGTGCCCAATGCAAAAGTAGCCTTTTACGCCGATGATACGTTTATATACAGGGCTGTCCATTTCGTCGTTAAGAAAATAAAACCCTGCGTATCGACATTTGTCAAAGATACACTTCAACCACGCTGTCATTTATTTAGTTGAAGGTTTGCCATTTCAGAATATGGATCGTTTAACAGTCGAACAACGAAAAACAATTTTTCAACGAGTAACAACGATTTTTCGAAAAAAAATTCTTGAGCGATGAGGCCCATTTCTCGCTTTGTGGATACGTTAATAAGCAGACCTGTAGAATATGCGCGTCAGAAAATTCACACGTGATCGTAGAGAGACCATTACATCCGGAAAAAGTCACTGTGTGGTGCGCATTATGGTCTGATGGCGTGATTGGGCAGTATTTTTTAAGAAAGAACCGTCAATTCTGATCACTATGGCTGCATTTTAACCGATTGTTTTTGGACAGAAATCAAAGATTACGGTTTTGACGATATGTGGTTTCAGCGGAATGGAGCAACACGTCACGTAACACAGCCAAATCGAGATCTTTTGCAAGATAAATTTCCGAGACGTGTAATTTCGCGATTGGCTGATGTCTCCAAGATCCTGCAATTTCTTGGTCTCCAAGATCGTGCAATTTAACGCTCCTCGATTTTGTTGTTGTAAGGGTACGTGAAAGATCGTGTTTATGCAAACAATCTCTAAACTCTCGACGAACTGAAAGCCAATATTCGTGAAATCATGGCCGAGATATTGCCCGAAATGTGCTGCAAAGGCATTGCAAATTACGTCAAAAGGATTGAGTCCTGTAAGAAATCTCGTGGAAGACATTTGACCGATATTATGGTTCAATCGCAATGATAAGTATTACATAATAATAATTATAATAATAATTACATCACTTTCCGAATATTTTGGGTACTGAGCACACCGAGCCCATGACCAGACCAAACAAATTAAACTTGATGAGCAAGACACTATAGTTCGGGGAAATTTAACATGGTGCTTCGGAAAAATTAGGGAAAAGCTGAATTTTGGTGTGAACTTTGGTACTGGCATGTTGAGCAAAATGTCAAAAGTCCCCATCGATTCGAATGCTGCGTTACTTTTTATACGGGGTCAAAGGTCACCAAAAGTGACCTTTCCTAAATATATCAGTAACGGTCACGTCTTCAGAAAAACAATGTATGACGAATTTGCTGCCTAGAAAATTTCCAACAAAATAAATTGTATAGCTTATTCTTGTGACCATAACCGTTTTTGAGATTTAATGATCTAAACATTTGCTACTAACAGCATCATCTTTCTCAACGGCATGTTGATAATATCCGATTTTGATTACGACTTGGCATGTTTGTGAGTTTGTTTTTCTATGTTTAAGATGCCCATAAAAAAAACATGTTAACAAACTTATCTAACAGACTCCAGGGTAGGTGGAAATGTGTGCTCCGAAAAGTAACGACAAAGTAACCAGTAACCAGTTTGTATACATGTTTTTTTTTATGCGCCTCTTAAACATAAAAAAACCAACTCACAAACATTCCAAGTCGTAATTAAAATCGGATAATATCAATATGCCGTTGAGGAAGAGGATGCTGTTAGCAACAAATGTTTTGATCAATATATCTCAAAAGCGGTTATGGTTAGAAGAAAAAATGTGGAATATTTTTTGTTGGAAATTTTTTAAGCTACAAATTCGTCATACATTGTTTTTCTGAAGACGTGACCGTTACTGAGATATTTAGGAAAGGTAACTTTTGGTGACCTTTGACCCCGTATAAAAAGTAACGCAGCACTCGGGTCAATGGAGACTTTTGACATTTTGTTCAACACGCCAGTACCAAAGTTCGCACCAAAATTCAGCTTTCCCCTCATTTTTCCCAAGTTTCGCCTTTTTACTAATTTTCGAAGAAAATTAGTATTAAACTCGCTTCGCCGAAAATTCGTCATATTATGTATATATATAAATATATATATATACATATATATATATATATATATATATACATATATATATATATATATATATATATATATATATATATATATGTATATATATTTATATATATATATATATATATATATATATATATATATATATATATATATATATATATATATATATATATATATATATATATATATATATATATATATATATACATATGGTACTTTTCTGTTTTTCCCCCCCCATTTTTTTTCACTTTTTGTTGTTGCAATGCTTCTAAAATTGATTAGAAAGTAGTAATTAACCAAACTTATGATGGAAAAACACGTTTAATAAAAGAAAATTTTTTAATTTTTTTTTAATTAATTTTTTAATTTAAAAATTAATTAAATTAATTTAAATTTGGAATTAATGTCACATAACAGTGAGAATAAATTGTGGTACTTTTCTGTTTTTTCCCCTCCATTTTTTTTAATTTTTTAAATGAAGACTGCTCGAAATGGGTTAAAAAGTGTTACTCCACAAAAATTGAGATGGAAAAATGCATTTAAAAAAAAAAAAAATTTCCGATTTTAAATTTTTTTCCATTTTTATGTGGCAGAATGAGTTTTTCAAAAGTTAATGTGTTGTTGGGGAGGCCTGCTGTAAAACAATTGTAAAATAAATTGTAAAATAAGTGCTTAATTGTAAATTGCGTTGAAGCTTCGGAAAGGTAAGACGTCAAAAATAGAGCAAAATTTATTCTCACTGTTATGTGACATTAATTTAAAATTTAAATTAATTTAATTAATTTTTAAATTAAAAAATTAATTTAAAAAAAAATTAAAAAAAAATTTTTTTTTTAAACGTGTTTCTCCATCATAATTTTGGTTAATTACTACTTCCTAATCAATTTTAGAAGCATTGCAACAACCAACTGTGCAAAAAATGGGGGGGAAAAACAGAAAAGTACCATATATATATATATATATATATATATATATATATATATATATATATATATATATATATATATATATATATATATATATATATATCAGCAAAAAATGATTAGGGAGATAATCTCTGGAGCGGCCAATCCGATTGAGCTGAAATTTTCGGATGAAATATATGTATATAATAGGTAGGTAGATATCTTGAACCTTTTGGCAGTGGCGGGCATTTTAGTGAATTTTCAGGTACTCCTATATTTCCCAGCAATGTAATTTTTTGCTAAAAAAAAGTATTAGGAATGAAAACTTATTATTTTTTAGTTTGCTTATGATAAAGAATTGGAAATTTTGAGCCGTGTGTAGGCGCCGAGTGCCTAAAAGTAGGTAAGGATTTTTTTTCAATTTTCGATTTGTCATAACTTTTAGGAAAAACAATGGATCATCGTGAAATTTGCAGAGCGTATTGATGTAAACTAGAATTTAACACACATGTACTTTCAAGACTGTGCAAGCATGTTTGAGGCTACAGCAGGCTCCTGAAAAAAACCCTTCAAATCATCGACCTTCCTGAAAATTTTTTGATTTTTGAAAATAAATTCAAATTATTGATAAATTTTGACTTTTAAAATAAAAATTTTCAAAATCCCGCATTAAACAAGAACGGCAACCCGTGATCAAATTACCTCTATTTTCAGCACTCAAAACTTCTGTTCACGAGAACTGATGATCGGATAATGCGATCAATATGAAATTTACAGAACATGTTGGAATTAGCTAGGACCAGGTCTGATAGAAGTGATTTTGAAATACGGGCAACACTGTGACAGTGGTGCCATTTGGAAAAATCGCTGAGAAAAAAAAACTGGTTTTTGGCCTATAGCTTCCGATTCAGCCACTAGATTTAGGTCAACCTTACTCTAAGATAGATTTCATAGAAATTTGGCTGAAAAATTAGTATAGGGCCGCCAGCTACGGCAATTTTTGTCTCCTAAATATTGTAAATTTGCTCAGGAAAATAAAGGTTTTTTTCCTATAGCTTCCGATGCAGTGACGAAATCAAAACGAAATTCATGTGGTAAGTGGATCTTGTTGCGTTTTTGCTTCTGTAGGAATTTCATTGAAAAATCGTGAAAGGGTTGCCAGCTATGATGAATTTCGGAATTTATGTAAGTTTCTTTATCAAAAGGGAATGATCCTGCAATGATAATTAACAACAAATATTTACGATTCAAAAATTTAATAAGTTTGGACGTTAGTAACCCTAAAATTCTATTCACTCATATAACTTACAGCGCAGCCATTCAATCGAAACGAAATGTATAGGGTGCGTTTAAGACAATGTGAAACAGCTATGGTGTTAGCACATGATTGCCAGCACCAGATAATTTCGTAAATATTGCACCAACAGAGGCTTTCATTTTGTATTCATAAGCAAAGCATTTACAATAAAATAAGCAACCGATATTTAAATTTTCCGAGTTTTGAAAATTTTTCGGATGTCAACCCCAGACATATTTTAATCGCTGAAACTTTCGATGACATCCTTGGATGAAAACGAAATTCAAAGGATAGGTTGATTAAGCACGAGCATGTTATGGTAGATTTATTGCTGGTGTGTTGGAAAAATGTTGCCAGCACTGAACATATTCATCATTTGTATTATAGAAAATGCTGTTAGAAAATGATATTTGTTCCTTTGAGTAAGAAATGGTTGACATGATACTACAAAGAAGTGTATTACGTTTTCACACATTTTTAAGTCACTTAAAGATAACTTCTTCGAAAATTAGTTTTCTAGCGGTTCTGATGCGCTTGTTTTTTTTATGTCTTATTTCACTGGACTATAAGTAAATTTTTCTTCGGACCAATGGATATAGGATAATTTTTTTTATAGGGTAAATTTTGGGTATATTTTTCTCAGCGAATTTGCACTGCTTTAGTATGCATAGAGATAATTTTGATTCTAATAATTTGTGAATTTTGGTTACTTTAGAAGAAGTATGTATTTTTGTTATAAATATATATATTTTTAAACTTATATTAATTATAATTTCTGTTTTGCATTGACTTTAATAGGAAAAATAGGATGTTGTTAAAAAATTAAGTAAAAATCAACAATTTACGATATATCACACACCTCGTCTATTTAATATGTAGATATTATGGAAATTTTAGGTTCATGCACCCAGGAATTCAGCTCGGTCAATTTTTGTTAAATCATTTTTTAGCTTAGGCCTAAAGTTTTTTGAATTGGTAAATACTGTCAATGCACCAATATTTAAAATATGTCTTTGGTGCGTTGAGACTTTGTTGTTGGTTTTCAGTATATTCGAGAAAATATTGTTGAATATGGTAGTTTATGCATATTTTTGTGGTAACGTTTTCTTGTTTTATTAACTACCGACCCATTCGAAAGCAACACGAGCCGCTATTGGGTGCCAGCACATTCACTAAACTTCAATCAAATTTGTCCTAATTCAATACCAATATATCCTGTGAATATCAATTGGACCTGAACATCGGATCATGAGTTTCCGCGAACGGAGAACACTGATTTCGCGTACAGCAGGAACATTTGGGCAAAGTAATGCTAAGGCTAATTTTCTTCGCAAATGAGCAAAAATCTTCTAAACTTTGCAGTTTGGTGGCCGAAAGTTCCCAAACAGTATTCAGCACAGCTTTGCACACACAAACGGTACCTGGTTGGAAGTGGAACCGGAATTTGAGTCTGTAAGCTTCATAGAATGGTAAATGGAGAATAGAACATTTTGGAAAACCTTTCAAGTGTATGAAATCGTGTCAAAAGTAATCTATACTTTTTTTCTATTTTTGCTTGTTTGTACAAAAACGATATCATTTTATTGAGCGTGTGAGAATTGACCCACAATTGCCAAATAAAATTGTTCCTTTACAATTGTCCAGACTCACCCAAAATCAACATGCAAATCGTTTCGATATCTTTTCGACCTATTAAATATTTACGCTAGTCAACCGGGAAATTGCCCAACAATTCCCTACCCAAGCAAATAACGACCTCACTTCTGCAAAAACTGACCTTCGCATATCAGAAAATTATCAAAGGAAAATATGACCTAACCCACAAATGGCAAGACTTTTAATACCTTAAAATCTATAAAATTCCCACAGTCCAAGATAGTGTTTATTTTTTCTTCGTTTTTTTTTTTGTGTGGGTCGTCCTTTTCTGCGTCATGCCTTTGGCATCGCATGGGCAGCAATGAAGCAGAAAATGTGCGGCTCGGGTCAGCTATTTCCACATCGAAAACTAATGAAAAGTCAATAACTTACGAAAAAATTTCACTTTTACGAACGTACGAACCCAATTGTGAAAATTTCGTATTCTTAGATTTCGGGGTCATGATGAGGAAATCTTTTTTTCCGGATTTCACACCGGTATGAAAACACAATAAACCCATTCGTATGTAAGTGTAAAAGGAGGTTAAAGGCATAGAATAGAAATTGAATCTCATTGAGATATTGCTTAGAAGGATTTTGTCGTGTTTCGGTACCTGAACGAAAACACTTGCCCAGCTCAATGCATGCTTACAGTGCCTATCGGGTTAATCGTCGTCGTGTTGAACTCGAGGCACCACGTGTAAACTTTTAGGTTGCAGGGTGTTGGTTATAGAACACTCATTAATTTCAATCGGATTCTAGGAAGACATGTTCTGAATTGCAATACCTTTGGAGCAGTTGAAGTATTTTGTTGTCGTTGGATGTGATTAACAGGTTATTAAGGTTAGATATTGGATATTCAAACTTATAATACGTTGAAGGGAAATTCTGAAATATGAAAGGCATCAAGGGTTGGTGGAATTTGTGATATTTGACTAAAATCTGTGATATTTGACTTTATGATCACACCGAAAATCCTTCCTAACTAATTATTCACAATAAAATTCGACTATGCTTGGGTATAAACTAAAGTTGAAGATTCAGCACGACTCAAAGCTGCTAGAATATATCGTTGACAAAATTTTGTGTAAGACTATTGAGAGGCCGATTCATGTAGCTCTTTAAAAGTCAATGACATGAAGTGAGATTTGCAGGTAGTGAAATAGAAATCCACCTTAAAGTCCGTTTGAAATAAATATAAATGTATCTCATTTTTGTAATGATTGCCGTCACGAAAGCATTTATTTCCAGAGATTTTAAGTCCCATGGGAGAAATCAGGAATGTACAAACAAACATCGATTTATAATACAACCATTTGTAAATTTCGCCTCTCTTGACGGATATACATAGATATTTAATACTTTAAATTAATGAATCATTTTTTTAAATCTGTTCTAAACTTTGAAAAATAATTCGTTTAAAGTGTTGAGTGGGTGCATTGAATGTGTCGATTTGAAAATTACTGTTTATTACAGATCCTCTGGCCTTTTTCCTGAATCCATAGCTTTTTTTGAAGGTAGATGTCAGAAGTCACCAAAGTCTTGAATATTATTTAAATGAAATGAATTTTGAAGGAAATATTGAAATGTATAGATTATCAGTGAAACTGTGAAAGTACGGCTCAAATTAGGATCAAATACAACAACGGTTGCCCACAGGATATGTGACTCATTTGGAGACTTTGCTGTGTCAGAAAGTGCAGCTTAACGATGGTTTCCCAGATTCCGCACTAAAAAATACTGCCCTCTAGATGAAGACTATGGTGGAGCGTTCTCTTGGATAAATGGCACGAAGTTTGTTGCCCAAAGAGTGGAAAACTCAAACTTTCTACGAACCAAGCATGAAGTTCCAGGTTGGCAAAACAACAGCTAGTTGCCATCTTCGACGTCTGGGGAAGAAATAATAGCTTGGTAAGTGGCTTCCACATGAGCTCACCGGAAGCAACAAAATGTAATGTGAAGGGATATTTACTTCACTGTCATTGGGCAGCGAGTGAGAGGCGTTTTTAAATCTTGTGATTACGTTGAATGGAAAATGGATTATATGCGACATTATTCGACGTACAGTGGCTCACAGCTTATTTGATACAGTGTTTCTTTAAAAAATTAAGTTGCAATAACTCAAAACATAATAACAATATCAAATAAATTTGAACACCATTTGAAAGAAAAATGCTTGTTGTTTATTAAACAAGTTTACATTTGTTACAAAGTTGCTGTTTTACATCTTAAAATACAAAAAACTAAAAGTAATAACAAATTTCATGTCACAGCTTATTTGATACATTTTGATTAAACATTAAAATTGTTGTGAATTATGAGATTTCCAGTTAATTTCAATACTTCGTATGATAGCCCTTAGCCTTAAGCAGAGCCTGGACCCTATTCGGCATTGAGTCAACCAGTTTTTTTGTGATGTCAGGAGTAATTTTTTGCCATTCCTCTAGCAGTGCTTTCTTCAGGTCTTGTTTATTAGAAATCTTGTGTTTTCTAATGTTGTTATCCAACAAAGCCCGCAGATTCTCAATGACGTTCATATCTGTTGACTGTGCCGGCGGAAACATCAAATGAGGGCAATCCCAAATTGGCCAGGACTGCACAATTCCCGACTAATGCTTTAGGTCATTGTCTTCGTACAACCGAAATTGGTTGCTAATACCCAGTTTTTCAGTGCTTTGCAGCAAATTGTTTGTGAGTACATTAAGGTACTTTGTTTGGTCCATTGTTTCCTCAATAAACTTTAAATTTCTGACTCCGGTTGCGGACATGCAGGCCCAACCTATCACATTACCACCACCATGCTTCACAGTAGCTTTGAGGTTCTCCATGTTTAGCTCAGTGTTTGCCTTGTGCCAGATATATGACATTCCGTCGGAGCCAAAAATGTTAAACTTGGACTCCGATGATAACCGTACTCCACAACGCCGATGGCTTTCCCATGTGCTCTTTGGCAAAGGCAAATCAGCTTATTGTATTTTTTTTCCTTTTCCTTTTTTTCCTTCCTACGAGCTACTTGCCCGTTGAAATCATGGTCGCGAAGCACTCGTCGGACGGTTTCAGCACTACTTAATTCACGATGAACCTCAGCAACCAATTTTGGAGCGGAAGTCTTCGTGTTTGCTTTCACTTTCCTTACAATGTATCGTTCGTCGGATACGGTGAAAATATTGTTTGGCGCATTTCTCCTCTTATTTTCTACCCGATTTTCGTGTACGAAGCGCTCAATTATGTGCTGCACTGTAGAGACATTTAAATTCACACTTTCAGCAATTTTTCGAACACTTTGTCCTTTTTTAAAGTGGTTTAATACCAATTCGCGCTGTTCAATTGTGGTGCGATGACCCATTTTACAATTTTGGCTCATTTTGGCACTTCAGCTTACAAGATCTTGCTAACAAATAGAAGTTTCTTCGCATTGAAGTGTCTGTATCAAATAAGCTGTGAGCTGCAATTTTTCTGTGCCAATGGTATTTCTCTTTTACCGTACGCCGAGGAATATTGCTGGAACATTTTCGTTTGCATTGTATTCGTTGAACATACATCTAGTCAAATACGTTTAAATTTTTTGGAAAGGGTTCTTTATTTCAAAGTTACAGTGATTTGAATTTTTAAATAGTCACTGTATCAAATAAGCTGTGAGCCACTGTACGTATCAGTGGTTATTGCCAGATCATAATCTATCCAGATCATCCTCTATCAACTATCCCGAAGCCAAGTGCTCACTCGTGAAACACACAGTGTTGGAATCCCGCGCTCGTGAACAGGAAGATAATGTTGTTCTTCTAGGACAGCGCACACCCTTATACAGAGACACTCACTAGGAACACCATAAATGAAATTAGCTGGAAAATTTTGCCTCATCTACCATTTTTTCCCGACATTTCACTATCGGATTTCATTTTCCAGGTGATGGATAGCTTCAAGACGACAATTCATCAAACCCGAGGACTTTCTTCGACTCGTGAGATAAGGGATCAAAGGGAGGAAAATATAATACTTACCACCACGTTGGCAGGGTTTAGATTATAATGATTTTTCAAAAAAAAAAACCTATATGTTTTACTGTGTATAAAACCGACAATTTCAATGAAACCACCTAATACTTCCAATAATAAATTTAGTTTCCAAAGAACTAGATCTACGAATTCGGAAAAAGTTTTGTGAATTTTTTTGATTGCTTTTCTGCAGCAATTATGGAATAAAATCATTCAAGCTTTTACTAAAGCAGATATTCCAACAAATTTTTCAAATGTTTTTTGTTGCTTGAACCACATTTAAATATTTGCAATTTTACTTTGAATAATGATATAAAAAATAGAAAACAATGGTTGTATTTGTGTTTTATGCAGACTCAAAAATTACTCAATTGATTGGCTAAAAATTTCAGAATAAGTTTTCATTACTAGCGGGAAACGCTGACTAGTTTTGTAACGGGCCGTGAGCGGGTCAAAAAAAAAATATTTATTACACCACTGAACGAACAATCAAACGCCGATTTTCACTTTTCAATTAAACTTTATTGCATGTACATCATGACACAACTTATGCACATTTTTATCTGCGGGATTCAACTGGGGGAGAAATTATGTTACTTCTGACTATATGTGTTTTGGCTGCTGAGTCAGCGTCTGGTTTCACATTATTTAGGAATTTAGCATTGAAGATTCGCAGATCTTCCCATGCGGTGTCAGATGTCCCAGCCGCTGACTTAGATATTATGTTCGTGATGGCATGTGGACTTGTTGCTGTTGCATTTTGTATGCAATGTGGAGGTGTCATATACATAACTGACTAGCATCCAATGTCATGTAAATTGCGCCCAGTGTGGGCAATAGAAAATTTTTGTTGCATAAGCTTTAAACAAGTTGAAGAGAATGCTTGAATATTTTCCCTTCTATATTGAAATATTAAAACAGTATTTGAGTTTATGAACATAAGCCTCAATATGTTATAACCTCACTGAGATTACTCATCTTTAGCAATAACATACCAGATATTTTTCATAAATAAAGATATACACCTAACATATAAATAATATATATATATATATATGTTTATATATATATATATATATATATATATATATATATATATATATATATATATATATATATATATATATATATATATATACATATATATATATATATATATATATATATATATATATATATATATATATATATATATATATATATATATGTATATATATACATATATATATATATATATATATATATATATATATATATATATATATATATATATATATATATATATATATATATATATATATATATATATATATATATATATATGTATATATATATATATTAACTTGTATATAAAACCTTCCTTCTCTGAAGCACCACCTTATTGTGGCGCAGGAGTTTGGTGGCAGTCAGACTGAGTCTGGAAATCTACCAGAGCTGGGCTAAAACTATATGTATGGCTGCAATGGAAGACTCTAGTTGTAGTGAAATATCACAGATTACAATCATAGAAGAATCCATGACCAGCGAGTATCCCAGCTTGCTGATTGGCGAGTGCAGTGCGAGCTGCACGTCCGGGTCCGGTCGTCCCTATGGCGAAAATTCGCTCTCTCAAAATCTCACTAAAGAGGAAGCACTAAAGAAAATAACTCCAGCTGGTGCTCTCTCCAAGGATGCATAGCATGAAATAGTGCTCTATGATCTTGCCTTCAGGCTCTGCAACTTTGTGTAGGCTCTCAGTCGCAGAGTACGTAACAAGTTAAGGCTGGTACTGAGTTCGAGTTCACGTGAAACTTTGACATTTCCCAATTATCTGTTCATTCTTTCGAGCGAAAATTTTGACAACGGAGAAAAGCAGAGACACTGCTCATTCTTGACGGATAAAATGTCAAGAATTTCACTTTTCGATCGATTTTCTTATTGGAAAGTCATTTGCACTGCTCAATTTTCAAATTGAAACACTAAATGTCACTTTTTCGCTCGAAAGAATGAACTGCACAAACTAAATTGGCGTGAAATGATTGACAACATGTTTCAGTGCCATCTATGTTTTCAAAGCGAAAGCAACTTCAAAGCAACTTTTCATGCTAAGAACACAGTACCAAACTTGCTTATTTTCAAGCTAAATTTTCGCCGAAACAGGTTTCACGTGAAATTTTGTATGAAAATTTCACGTGAAATCGAACTCAGTACTATGCTTTACGCAAAACGTTAAAGTTGCCGGTAAATGTCAACAATAAAATCAATGCAGCAAAAACTGCAATTGATTTTTAGAAAACAAGATGGCAGGTAGTGGAACTACAAAGTCTCATGGGAAAATTTGCATTGCTGTTGGCATTTCTGTTAGCTAGTGATGCACATGCTATCAGTACAGGGCAGAGTTTTCTCGAACATATGAGAGGGAACAAAGCTAAGCAAATTGAATATTACCAGCTAGGTAAAGCATTCAGTCATTAATTCTGTACAATTCTTTGGCTGATGGTGTAAGATTTTTTCAAATCAACTTATATCATGCCAAGGCTTTGTCTTTTCTACTAAATGACGATTTGACAAAACATCAAGCACCCCCACACATTGTGTTTGTACAGAAGTAGTGGGATCGAGGCATCAGGATCTGAAGACTCAGTTCAGACAAAGGGGTGAAAAAACTTTATATGAAAAGGACAACGAGGTAAAAGACTTGTGCTCTAGTTTCCACTTTGCTTGATGCCCCAATGTTCAGGCAGTTTTCAAGCTGGAACCTGTCAGCGGTCATGGTAGAGTACCAAAATAATGGTAGGCTAAAACCTGTGGCTGTCGAATCAACTTATCTTCTTTTTGAAACCTAACGCCTGCTATTAACACAAGAGCAGAAAAACCTAGATCAGTAAGCTAAAAAAAAAGACTGGATCTTTTTCAAGGCTACGAGAGAAAATTCTAGCACATCATTTCGGGTAGCAACAAAAATAGCACTCGAGGAGACAGCATCTTATAGGGCCCATACACGACGCATGCATGCATGCACAGTACATTGATTGTGCAGTATTGCGCCTGCCCTACACGATTCATGCAAAACTGTGTAGTTTTAAAGGAACTTGAAGTGGGTTTGATGTACACTGGACAAAAACTTCTAAAATTTGAGCTTGAATGCACAATATTTAACATACACCTCTCATGCAAGCATGCGCAGTCGAGAAAATATCAAAAAGTTTTGTAATCATACAGTCAGCATGTGCATTCAGTCAATCATTGCCATACACGTTCAATCCGCATGTGCAGTCACGCGGTTGTGCATGCATGCATGCGTCGTGTATGGGCCCTATTAGATTTTATAGCTTTTTTGGGGCTAATGACGATAAATATTGAGATTTCTTCCAACATTTTTGCGATCTTCGGATCAAATGCGTGTCATTGGTGTGAGATCTCAAACTAAAAATCACACAGGCTATTGCAGTTATGATTCTATGCTTGGTGAATTTTAACGCTGTGTAGCAAGAGTCCAATGCTAGAACATTTATAATAAAAATACAGTATTGCACAATTAGCAGTCTAAATGGTCGCTGACCAGTTTGGCTTACCACTCAGTAATACACTTTTATTGATATTCCTGGTATTTTTTTAACTAGAAAAAATCATAAACTTTACTGTTGGTTAGATTTGTTGTCTCAATTTTTTTTTAATTTAATAATTCTTCGTCTACCCGCCACTATGTCGCGTTAGTTTAAACCAGTTCCGCTTTTGGCAAAACGCCATTTTTGCCATAGTGGTAGGATAAATTCATCAAACTTCATTAAATCCCATTTGTATCCTGTACATAGAATCAATTTAAGTAGCTGTAAAGAGGCCTGTCTGATCAGCATAAGGTTGCTTGATGGAATCCACAACTACAAAAGCTCAGGAAAGGCACCATAAAAATCTTCCATCGAGCTTGGGAGAAAAACACAAAACATATTTATATCGCACTCATAACCTGACTCAGAGCTTATAAAAATTTGGTTAGAGCCTGGATGAGAAAATCATTCAATTTGTTTCTTGAGGGACTTGGAAGTGAAAGAGAGACCTTGAGACTATGCAAAGACGTGTGCAATTAGCCCAGCTAGACTCTCTAAACACGTGAAGAGAGACCTAAAGGAAATTGTTTGCATATTACTGGAGTGTGTTCAGTAACCTTCGCGACAGGTTAAGGTTAATTTTTTTACCAAAATCTGAGAAAAATGGCATTTCAGGTCCAAGGAATTTTAGACCAGTTGGCCTAAGAACTTTTATGCTCAGATGCTTAGAGAGACTTGTTGAAGGGCCCAAATGCACTAGAATGCTTAATTTTGAACCACTTAATGAGAGGCAGCAGCAACTAAGGATAATCATGCCAGGAAGGCAAATCATGTGAGTCAGACCTGCCTGAGTTGGAGGTATTTGTGAACACTGAAGGGGTCTTTGACTGCGCACCTTTTAAGCAGCTATGTGAGGCTGCTAAAGCTGATGGCATAGATGATGTGCTAGTTAAATGGACACATGTCATGCTAACGCAGAGATTGAAATTCTTGAAATTTGGAGCTGACTATTACTTCTTGTGTTCTCGTGTTCTTTCATCGTTCTTATAGGGTTTGCTTATCAAATCCCACCTAAATGAACTGCAACAAGAATTGGTTCATGTGCAAGCTTATGCTGGTGACGTGGTTTTACTGGCAGTTATTAAGAAGCTGAATATGGTATTGAGAACTTTCCCACCAAAAAAAGAGAATTGAAAGGACTATTGTTTCCGAAAATTTCCATAAAGTCAAAAGCATAGGAGTAATCTTAGATAAAAAGCTTCTCTAGAGGAAAAATGTATACAACCTTATTTGAACTGCTAATGCTTTTGGGCAGTTCAAGAGAAGTTTTACCTTCATATAAGGTGTGAAGTTTAATGTAGCCAAGTAAATTGATGGAACAATCATAAGCCTAATGATCACATTCACATTTGTCGCGTAGTAAACGCTTTTGGAGCTTACATATGCTAGCAAAAAATAAGCCTCACTTGAAAGTTTTCTGTGCCTAGATATCAGTGGTGATAGGATTATTACCCCTCAAATAGCCCTTGGTGGGCTCTCTATCTACCTGAACTCACCACTCAAATTCAAAAGTACGATGCAAGAGATCACTCCGGTTTGCAGGATACCTTCAGATACTCGAGTGGTTCTTCGTGATTTTGTGATAAGATACGAAGTAATATTTTTGAGCAGAAGTGACTGCGAGCACCAAGCCATCTGTACGAGTGTACGAGTAGATACGAGGAAATTTTCTTCGGGAGTGGCTCGAAAACAGAAATTGCCTCAAATGACAAGCGATCTTTCTCTTGGAGATCATGTTTCTGTTTTTAAGCAGAAAAATTCGCTATCTTGAGAGCTGCTTGCTGGGCTCTTAATTAAAAGTGGAGGGTGAAATTTTAATAGCTGTTAAAGTCAAGCTGTGGAACGTGAGTCGCTGACTTTGCCTAAAATTGCCCAATAATACAGGGCACAATTCAATTCTGTTGCTAGGCTCAATAACATGGGTCTTCAATGGAGACCAGGATGCTTTGGTTACAAAAGAGGTAAAACCACTGATGCTGTTGTGCAGTTAAGCTCAAAGCTTCTACTTCGGTGTTCAGATAATGTCTCAGGCTAACCGACCGCATCTGCAGACGCCTTTTTTTGGAAATGGTTAGTTGATATGCTTAAGCTATAGCCTTAGCCATGCGAACGACGATCTTTCCACCCAGAGCCAAGTCTAGAGCCAGCAGAATTCCTCATCAACGAGAATAGTGAAAGCTAAGCTATGCCTGACTGGACACAATCACCTAGGAGGGCATATGTACCGCACAGGTGTTGCTCAGGATGATGTTTGGTTATCCTATTGAGAAGAATTGAACTCTGTGAAGCATTTTCTTTACAAACGCCTAGCGTACGCACGTATTAGTTGCCAATGAAAATATTTTCTAATATTTTCTATCATTGATCCAAGACTGTACGACAAATCCTAGAAACTCTAATAGGCTGGGGTGTAAGTAAAATGAGTCACTTTGACCTGAGTGCTTTGAGGTGCCAGGCGCCTCCTTTTCAGCCCATACTCATATCATAAATGAAGTTATATTATAAGACTTGGACTTCGTTTAAAGCATAATTTTGGCATAATTTTAAACAAAGCCAACATCAATTAGTTTTAAAATCTGAAAAGATCTTAAACTTGTACCACATTAGTTGGATAATTGGCAAGTTAGAAGCTCACAATCACAATCAATACATGTAAGTGCTGAGTAATTGACTCAAAGCTGGTTTTGGTTCAGGTATTCACAGCGAATTCAATTCAATGCTCGGTGTATGGTTATGGATGATTTATTGCTAAAATAAGTACTTATCAGCCATACAGACTTCAAAGAACATTTATGTAAAAATAAGGCTTGAAATTTCATTTTGAAATTTAAATTTTGATAATTTGATTTAGAACTCTTACGCTGTAAATAAACTCAGAAGCTACTTAACAGCCCTAACAGAAACATAGCGTCCAACAACACCATTTTTGAACTTAATTAAAATCCCCGTCTGTGAAAAATGGTTGTTAGCCAACAATCAACATCTGAAAACGATGTGAACTGTCCGATAAGCCAGTCAATTTACTTTCGTTCACGACGGTTTCCGAAACAAATGAAATAGAAAACAACTTGTCAAACTTGAAGTCGTTTCCTTTCCATGGAAGCAGATAGATAAATGAAACAAAAGGCAAATCAGCAACAAAACCGTAACAAAGTTCCAATGAGAAAACACCGCAATTGACACCACCAGAAATTTAATTTGCCCATAAAATTTAAATTCGAACTTTTTAAAGTCATTCCGACCGTAATAGACTATAATGAAAATTCTTCATTTATTACGTGATAAAGATGTCTGGTATGGGAAATCCGTAAATAAGTGAGGTAGAAAAAGGCAGATTGAAAATTTTCTTCCCAAGGAAATTGCATTGTGGTAAAAGGCGATAAGGAGTTTTTCAAGAGATTGATGATGCTGTTGGTGCTTACTTTAGGTGAATGATTATTCTTTACGAAGTCTTATGAATTCTTTGCAAATTATCATAAATATTTAAATAAGGTAAATTTTGATGGTAAACTGTAGGAGCTGCAAAAAAGTTGATATCACAGCCGTATAATTTTCTATTAATTATAATTTATTGAAATTGTATCGTAAAATGCGTGAATAGGATAATCTAAATATTTCAAGTAGTAAAAACAAAAACTGACTGTTTGAATATTCATAGAATCAATGCCAGTATCCCCGTAAGAAAGTAGCAACCTGAAAACATTTGCTTGCAATTTGAGCCGTTTGAGCTAGATATCTAATTTTCTTTGTATATTTATCAAAATCAGGGTCAGCTATCAAATTACACCACTTCAATCTAATCATAATACAATTCGTTGTAGTAGTCGTCGCTCCATTTAAATTTCACTACCCCTCTGCGTATGCATATCTTACGCGATTTTCATTATCTTCTTCACTCTCAATTGCCGAGCAAACTTTGCTTGGTTCCAGAGCATTTTCTTTTCAGCAAATTGTAAAAGAAACAAAGAAACTTCCATCACTTTCTCTGATTCAGCAACTTCCGATTATCCCGGTTGCCAGTCATTCCATAATTGTTTTCTTCTCTTTCATATTGCGGAATACGTTACATCCTAATTTAGATGTCAAGATTAATGGGCATATACGTAAACTAATAAATTTTCTCGAGGATATGACAGTAGTAATTAATGGGCATGCCCTACTTCCGAGTCAGGCTAAGCCAGACCAACTTACATACGAACGAAGCGAAATCAACTTGGAAGGATTCATTTACTTTGGCTGAAAGCTTTTGGCCCGACAGATTTCGTCGGGTTTTCATTATTGTTGTCGGTTATCTGCCGCTTTTCGACAGCCAAGCGAAATTTAATCCAGTTGCTCATTTTGGTTTTCGAAGCCATCACACTGATATTGGATAGTTTATCTTCGTCGACTGACGCTAAGACGCACTTGACTCAATTCTCTGCACTTAACTTTTAACAAGATCTAATCTTCTTAATTATCACAAGCTTTCTGCCAGTATGACTTTAATTGGAATCTCTCTGATATAATATGGGGAAGACCTATTATTTTTAGGCGTGCGTGAAATTTAGGCATGGTACCTACCACACTCTCGTATCTCGTTTGGCGTTATTTGAGTCTCTGATAGTTACGTTTCACTTAATTTAACCGAGGTCGGAAGTTTGAAAAGCTATTAGCAGGATGAAGTGGAATGTGTTATTGAGTGTATTGAGCTAAAGTTTTAATTAGAAATATGAATGAATGAATTTGACAGATATTTATATTGAAAGGCTAGTTAAAGTACGCAAATGCAATAACAGGTATTGAAAAGTTTTGATGCACTTTTAATGGCCTCGCTTCTTTAGTTAGGAGCACAATTCATGTAAATTGTACATTATTGATTATTTAAGTTTGCTACTGAATTACGGCAATGGATCCAAAAATTAAATATACATACATATATCTGAACATATTCCAAAACAATGTTTTAAAAAAAAATTATCGGATCAATAATGAAAAGGAATATTTGCTCTGTTATTGTGTACTTTCTCGTCCAAAAAAATCCATGGAAAGGCTACTCAACACGTTGCGGTGATCTTAAATGACATCATCTGAGCACATGTTTAGCAAGTTTAGTGTCACGTTGGACTTAGCTGCATACTTTGAAACCAGTGGATTACGTTCTGCTCACAATTCCAATTTGTCTTCCTTGTTGACTATGAAGTGAAAAGCGCAAAGGAAGCAGAGCTTTCCTTGCACATGGAAAACTAATTTAACAATATCTATTTAATTTCAAAACGAATTAATTGAAAAATCATTCAAAACAAAAATTAAAAAATATTCGAAATATATTTTTCCTAACCGCCAATGTTCATAGCTTCAAACGTAACTGTCGCGAAGAAAACGTTAGTATGCGTCGTAAAATCATACAATTCGGGGCATTTTTCCACCTCCCCCACGAATTGTACGTTGCCGTCATCCATCGCGCTTGCAAAAACGACTAGACATTCGACTTGAGGCCTGCAATGCACAACGCTTGAGACGCACTCAACGTGAACCGACTACGCTTCTCGCTCTTCACGATAGGCTAACGCTCCGTTAGCGGTCACCCATTGATTTACATAGGTTGTGACGACCAAGCGTAGAAATATCGCATCTACGACGTTAGCTCAACGACCCGTGTGCGGATTGCCTAAAGTGATCGTACCTCAACGTACGTTCTCACAATGTACGCATGGATCTATTAAGAAGCATCACATAGTTGATGGCCTTAATAATTCTGCAATGAGTGTTCACAATTCGAAGCGTTGACGCTGCTCAGTTCGTCACGTCCCTTTGGGTATTGGAATTTAAAAAACCCTTACCTATCCACCCGCTAGACGGTCAAGAAATCTTTTTGCATTAACATAGCAGTATTTCCAGCGTTTTTTTCTCTATTTCGTTATAGAGGCTGAAGCTGGTTTGTTTTGGAAGCTTAGGTTTTGCTAAATTTCTATAATGGATTTAGCACTAATTTCTAGAATGTATTGTTTAACAAAGATTCAAATTCTTTTGATTTGTCTCTTTGTTTGTTTGTTTTGAATAAATTCCTTGCAGTTGATGTGTGTAAGTTTGAATTCGATTAGTTAAAGGAGCTTAGAAAGACTCAGGATCATCAATTTTACTTTAAACTTAAGTAACACACCTGAACCGCTAGAAATACTAATGTTCGATGAACAATAGAAGAATCGTACAGATTTTGAGTGCATACTCTACCACGCGTTCTCTAACCTGTTTCGCACTGAAAGAAAACCTCTTGGTTTGTTCAACTATTTTTAATAGTATTGCAACGATTCATTCAAAATCGTTAAACTAACTACGGAAAATAGTTATTTGTACTATGTTAATATAGATAATTTAACAATATAAAAGTAGTTGGCTCTGGTCATACAAAAAATGTCGCAACGTTCATGAAATCAACTGTTTTAATTGTTTCATAACCACGAAAATAGATAGAAAATAGAAAAATATTCATGAAAACTTCAACGTTTCGAATTATCAACAGTTTTTATGGTACTTAAACTACTTTGCAGTAGTTGATTTCAACAAACGTAATTCAGTGAGCAACGTCTTTGGAATTATTCTACGCAAAGTAGAAACTTTTCAACGTTTGTTTTTCATTCAACATTTGGACGTTTTTATGCTCCGAATGAAATGTTTTTTGGTTTATCAACCACGCGTCATGGTGCATAAAAGTAATCAACAATTTTCTTATGGTTGTTTTAACTGTAGCCCTAGTTGATGCAAAAACAACTAAGGAAAACTGTTGATTTTTCGTACTTCTCATACTCATACTCCTATTCTATCATAGAAGTTTCATTTGCTACATGGCAAAATTGTGCTGTTCGATATAATTCATATTCATGTTATGCTATGAAGCCTTTATAATACGTTGTATGACGCTTTTTATGCAGTTGATATATGTATGTACATGACACGCATTGCGATGCAGTGCAGCGCCGTAGCAGTGGGCGCACACTGAAAGAAAAAGTTGTGGTTGATTTAACTATTAACTATTTTTAGTAATTCCACAATGCATTCAAATTTGTCGAATGAACTACGGAAAAAGGTTCTTTCTACTCTGCTAAAATAGGAAAATAAGCATCAATTCATTTCATACTACAAAATATTGAATTATCAACAACTTTCATAGTAAGCGAACCATTCTACAATTATTAAATTCAACAAAAATAATTCCACACTACATACTATAGTCATTTACTATTTCGTACTATGTATATTGTTGGAATACCATTGTTTGTGGTTGCTTACTTTTTTTGCACCACGGACGTTGTTTATCAAGCACGCGATAAACAACGTCCGTGGTGTATATAAAAATAATCAACTATTTTTTTATGGTTGTTTTAACTATAGCCCGTAGTTGACGCAAAAACAACTAAGGAAAATTGTTGATTTTACCAAGATTTTTCTTTCAGTCCGAGGGCAAAATTGCTCGTATCTTACCAATGCATTTAAATTTATAGGTGGAAAGGTTTCCAGGGCTACCACTTGAATAAATTTCAATATTTAGGAAAGTCAAACACTACAAAACTTTGAAAGCAGCATCTTTACCCGCACTGCAATTAAAAGCCTTCCACAACTGCCTCACATCAAAATTAAATTACCCTATCAATCTCAATTTTATCCGGGTACGATTTTATCCGGGGACTTTCCGAAAAATTTTCAGAGCTTACAAAATTTAGACATTGGTAACTTATTTTCATTGTAACTGTTCGCAAAATGAATACTTAATACGAAACTAGCAAAAAATGCCTCACGCTGACAGAGCTCTTCGCTAGCATTAAAGTCAAAAAGATATCACACGTGCCTCACATTGAAATCAACCTACCATGCGAATTTCGTTTCGATCCGATGACTGCATTGGAAGTTATAGGGGTACAAAGAAATATAGGACTACCACCCGCAAAAAAATCAAATTTTCGAAGTGTTAGTTTTTGTTGTGGATTCTCACTACAAGACTATTACTATCTGAAAATTTTACGATAAAATCGCTAAATCAAGATATGGCAAAAAAATTCAAAGCCAACAATAGCTGGCAACACTATCATGGCTTTTCAACCAGATTTTTCTTGAATACTGCCTACAATAAGTTCCATTTACCGTATGAATTTTGTTTTAATTTCATAACTGCACTGGAAGCTATGGGTCAAAACCCTTTTTTTTCTGAGAAAATTTTTAAAATCCAAGAGACCAACATTATCATAGCTGATAATTGTAACCGAATCTTGAAACCAAATTTCTGCCACACCTGGCTTAAAACAAAGTTATGTGTGAATTTCATGAAAATCTGGTCACTGAGTTAAAATTCCTAGGGCAAAAAGCTGTTTATTTTCTTGTAATTTTTCAAGATGGCACCACTTGCACAGAGTTACTC
Source organism: Nemotelus nigrinus (assembly GCA_947369275.1). Taxonomy (NCBI): domain Eukaryota; kingdom Metazoa; phylum Arthropoda; class Insecta; order Diptera; family Stratiomyidae; genus Nemotelus; species Nemotelus nigrinus. The sequence continues at coordinate 65,532,444 of OX376372.1, forward strand.
ACATTGCTAAAACGCTTCTATCAGACTTGGTTCATTCTGGGAATTTCAGATGTATTTGATTATTGGGTCGTGAGTTTTCGTGCACAGCAGTTTCGAATGTTTAAAATATAAGTAAATTATAGGAGGATTACCATTTGTGTCCTATATTTAATTTCAAATGTTTTGATTTGGTTGAAACCCTAAGATTTCTATATGAGCTGGTTTCTATTGAAAAAAAACGAAAATTTTTCGGCAGGGTTTTACGGCAGGCATTGAAAGTTTTCACTTTCAATGCCTGCCGTAGCTGCAGAGTTACCAACACGTTCATAAAAAACTACACGAGTCTCCAACTAATTTTCGTAGTGATTTGATAATCTGGTCAAAAGTTACGACAATTCAAAAATTTTAAAATTTTTCCAATCTCATTTTAGGCGTTTAGCGCACACATAGAGTTAAAGATTTCAAATATTTTCAGCGCAGCAACACATTCACATTTAAAAGACATTCGAAATTCATTCCAATAACTTTATTTTTGCAAAAGTTATTTGTTGACAGAATAATAGGTATATTCAAAATATCATTAAAATGGCCGAGAGAGGCAAAGATTTTTGATAATATACATATATACATATATATATATATATATATATATATATATATATATATATATATATATATATATATATATATATATATATATATATATATATATACATATATATATATATATAAATAGAAATATGAAGTTTTGGCCAAAGTGATTTTAATACTAATGTTCTTCTTCGGCCATTAATAAAAGCAATGTTTATACTTTCAAATATGCATAATTTAAACATCATAGTAAGCAGAAACATTACTGAATCAAGCTCTTGGAAATCGAACAGTACTAAGCTTGTTTTTTTGCACCTCGAGAGCCATCAGGATAGGTGGTATTGAATACAACATACATTGACTACAACAGTTGTTGTTTGCAATGCTGCCTACCCTGAACAGCTCTCGATAGAGGCGCAAAAACCCAACTAATATAATCTTTTAACACATTTGCTGCGCTGGTAATATAATCAAAACAAAATTCATTCAGTAAGTTGGTCTCAAGCAAAGCAGAATTTATGTACTATTAGTGTGGCTGCACTGGTCATTTTGATATTGCTGCACCAAGAGATATTACCGTCAAAATTTTCATATGAGAGCAAGAAGCAGCAACTATTTGAATTTCTAAAGTATTGCAATTTTCGCGGTCGGCAACTCTCAAAGTCTTTTTGCTTGAAAAGACTCCAATGTAGTCATCACCACTTTTACACTGAGAAATGCACTCATTGAATTTGTATATGCTATGTATCTGGTGTGGTGCCAATTATTAAGCAAATTATTAAACAAAATAATATATTTTCTCCACTTTCCTTCGAAAATTAGTTTTTTTTTATTTAATATAATGATAATTTTATTCAATAATTTGTACATAGGTTATTTAACTTAAGGGGTATTTAACAAAAAAGAACTTATATTTAGCAGCTATTCTACTTTGCACTGCTGGCTCTTTTTGAATGTTGATTTTTTTTTATCATTAATCTATTTTTTGGTTTACACTTATAAAATATTACCGAGGTAGTACAATACGTGGGGTTGACTTAGCTATACACATATAGTATACTAAAATAAATCTAGCTTATGTTTAACTACAATAAGCTTAGCCCAATTAGCCCTATACTTAACCTAGGTCTTAATTATTCTCTCCGATTCGTCGGAATTCCAATGTAACTGAACAGCATGTCCATGAGCCGCCGTTGTCCGGCTATCTCCGCCGGACGCATAAATAGCTCATTGGAGCCACTTGTGCGTCCGATACCCTGGATCAGTCCCTTTTCATGTCCTTCTGCCTGTGGGTGAAACCTTGCCATCAGTTTTACAATCCGGTCCCTAAGTGGCTCAAGTCCTGTCTCCTAACATAGCAGACAGTACTTCGGCCACTTTTTAGTTACCGGGTTAGTAAAATCTGCCAGTATGGAAGCGCATAATCCTCCATTCGAACATCTCCGCATTTACCATGACAAATTTGGAGCAGGTAATCCAAGACGGGGATGCGAATGCCAGGATTGGCCGAAGGAGTTTTTTTTTATAGCGAATTGACTTAGCCTTTCTCGTCACTCCCATCTTCTTGGCGAAATTATGTTTGATGCGCTGAAATCCAGACCTGGCTACTTGAATTCTATGTCGAACATAGTGATTAAATTTCAAGAATTCATGCATGTCTACTCCAAGGTAGCGCAATGTAGGACTAGGAGTAGTTCTAGAAGTTTCGAACAAGATAGCAACTCTTTTGGTTTTATTGCAGACGGTTGCCATCGCCGATACTTGGAAGGGTTCCTTATTACAGTTAGCTGTGTTTTGTTACTATTTAGCTTGATCATCAAAATAAAATCTAAGGTTGCCCAAGCAATTTTCAAGGCTCTTCGCTGCTTTGAGCGGGTTTTGGCTCGACGCAAATAAGAGGGTGACATTAAGTATTGGAGAATCTGAATCTGGGGTTGTCCCACTGGAATAGGATGATCAACGGTGAAAATGGTATATAAAACAGGTTAAGTGACAGAACCTTGTGGCACTTCTGATGTCAAAGGCTCCCGGAGTGAATTTTTTCCATTATCACTTACCTAAAATTTCCTGTTGCTAAGGAAGCTTGTGGCGAGTCAAATTAATATTTCTGGAAATTCCAACTTGATCAACTTGTATAGAAGACCTTCGTGCTAAACACTATCGAAGGCCTTCTCGATATCCAAGGCACAAACAGCCGTTCGGGTGTCTGGCTCATTCAGGTGTGACATAATCTAATCATGCAAGTGCGAAATAGCGTGCTGGGTCTCATGTTTACGCTTAAAGCCAAATTGATAGTCTGGTACTAGCGAGCTCGCAGTAGGTGGAAATTATTTGAAACCAAATTTTCTCAGAGAGCTTTCCCAAATTAGGAAGCAGAGAGATCGGGCGGAAATTGCCGGCCTCATTATTTTTGCCTTTTTTGTGAATGGTAATAATCTTTGCAGCTTTCCATGTGTCGGGAAAGTAGAAAGTCATTATTGAAAATAATGGAAACAAATCTGAGCATAAAGATTGGAAGATATTTAACAACAAAGCTAGACATTCCATCATGCTCAGATGACTTTTTGAATCTTATAAATATTCACTATTGGAAAAGTGAAATTGGTCACTTGTGAGTTGCGGATGAGGAATCCATCAGATGAGGATTTTCAGATGCGAAAATTGGTCTTTTTAGCGGTTCGGATGCGCTAAAGTTTTTTAAAATTTGGCTTATTTTTTGTTCCTGTTAGATGGTGTAATTTAATCTCAGCAACCAAGTTTCCATTTTTGAACCAGTTCATGGCGCTCATTCCTTTTTTGTGTTGATTGTACAATTTTCACGTACTGAGACTTTTTTTATACACCGTTTTTGCTTTTACTTAGGCAACACAATTGCTTACAATTTGGTGTTCTGCCGCCAATATTGCATGCAATCAATAAATAAGGTGAAATCTTGGAATCGGACCACAACAGCGCTGCAAAAAACTGGTTCCATTTCACTGGTCGTTGGATTTCAAAGGTTCAAAAAGGAACGATGAAGATATTTATCCTAACCTCTGTATTCATCAAAAGTTACTGTAATTTAAAGTAACATAATTATTATTAACGTATTTTGAGTATTTATTACTGGGAAATAAAGTAAAAAATGCTGTTTTTTTCATGTGATTGTTGTACAAATGTTATATTTTTGAGATAAAAACATGTTTGATTTTAAAATTGAAAATAATCAGATTTGGAAGTTTGCCTCTTTGTGACTGCTCTATTAAAACTTCGCATTTATTTATTTTTCTTCTTCAAATTTAGAGGTTATTATGTTTCTTGAGAGCTTTGATGTTTCGTATTTCCTTGATTATTGTGATTATAGATTTAGTATTCGATTGACGAATTTCATCTTCTGCGTCTTAATACTGCGATTTGGATTCACTATCTGAAAAAGCAAAACCACTTTAAAAAAGACATCTTCCTTACCTTTCCTAATTCTGCCAAATTTTGAAAGCCTTGTGGAACATTTGAATTGTCGTCACTTTCGATTTGGCTTTTGACGCTCAAATTTCCTGGGAATCCACATTTCCAAAAACACTTTTGAATTGTCAGTCATCATCGGTCGACACTACAACCGGAGCTCGGTATTAGCCTCTGGTAACAAATTTTTGACCGGTCCTGATCGCGAGCCGATGTCATACAGTTGGGCACCCCTAAGCACCGAGCGTCCTGGTCAACGGCATCCCTCCAGCACAAACAAGGTATCTCATGCTGTCTGCTGGCGTTAAATTTGCTACAAAGGGTTTTCCGAGCAAGATCCTCTTCGGTCATTCGAGCTAAGTGTCCTGCACACTGGAATCTACCGAGCTTTATCTTAGTAATTATATATGCTTCTAGGTAAATAGCATACAACTCATGTTGTAGCGTCTCCTTCACATATGGGGCCAACGATTCTCCGCAAGACCTTCTCCTCGAATGCGGCAAAGTGGTCAAAGTGCATTTTACTGAGCACACAAGTCTCGGATCCATACGTGAGTACTGTCAGGACCATGGTCTTGTACAGCAGGAGCTTCGATGTTCGGGTGAGATTTTGGGATTTGAAGAGTCTTGATAGACTGTAGTAGGCGTTGTTGGATTTGACCAGCCGCCCGCGTAGTTCTTCCTCCATGTTGTTATCGGCTGCTACAATTGACCCAAGGTAGTTTAAAAATGGCACTACTACAAATTCATGCTCAACCGTCCTGAAGGTTTGACCAACTCTAAGTGTTCGTCCTGCAGATGCTGCTACAATGTATTTTGACCTTCTTTCATTTATGTGCAGCCCCAGTTTTTATTTATTTATTTATTTACATATTCAACAGATAAAATCCAATTACTGAATATAGAAATATATAGTATACAAAGAATCCACTAATGAAAGAATCTAATATAGAAAGCACAAAATAATAATGAAATAATAATGATAAAATAAAACAAAAATAATAAACAAAATCAAGGTGAAAAAGTACAAATCCAAAATCAAGAAAAATAAGAGAAAAAGAACTACATTGATTTGGTAGTAAGCAAAACATTGTTGTTCAGTAAAGTTTTGGAGATATATAGGAGGACCAAACTGTAGATCATTGTGTTGCCTCAGTAAACGCAACAGCGGAGGATAAAAATATGTATCAGTACGCACAAATGGCACACGAAACGTAAACTTGTGCCGCTCGCTCGATCTGGATGAAGGTTTATCGTACAGCTAGTTCTGACCTTCCAGTTATGTCTATATCATCTGCATAAGCCAGTATCTCGCTAGACTTGGCAACGATAATCCCTCTCGTTGACGTGACAAGATCCCTTTGTCCTAGCCTATTAAAGATGTTAAACGATCTGGATAGCAATCCGGCTATTTAAACTTGGTTTGTTAGATTGGTCATCGTCAACCTACACAATTGTGTCAGTTTGTTAGGGATGCTGAATTTCCTCATGGCCTTATACAGTCCTACCCTGGCTATGCTATCATAGGCGGCCTTAAAGTCTATAAATATATGGTAGAGTGGAATGTTGAATTCTAGACATTTTCCATTGCCTGCCTGAGAGTAAATTGTTGATTTGCCAGGGAACAAGCCACATTGAAATCTTCCGATAATGATTTTATCGAATGGGGCTATCCGTTCTTGCAGCATAGAGGAGAGTATCTTATAGGAGGTACTCAGAAATGTTATACCCCTATAGTTAGTGCACGTAGTCACATCTTCTTTTTTATTTATCGGGCATAATATACCTTTGCGCCAGTTTTCTGGCATCTCTTCGTGCTTCCATACGTGCAGTATAATTTCAGGAATTGCTTGTTGTATTGCAGTCGGCTCCAATGTCTTTGCTAAATTTCAGCCAACTTATGGCTCTTCGTACCTCTTTTGTGCTTAGTGGCGGCAGCATAAATAAACAATTATTATTTATACATATATCTTGCATTGGTCAAAATTTATCAAATCTGAAACTCATTAGAAAAGTATTTTTTTTATAAATATATGGTTTCTAAAATGCTTTAAATTTTCATCTGCTTACTCAATAATTTTCACCCAGAACCCTCATCTACCCAGATATTAGTCCGCCATATACTTTTCCTCCCAAGCAATAGCTTACTGAAGCCGTCATTTTCACACCGACTCTCCATCGAACGAAAACATATCAATTAAATTATTTTTGGCTTATATCCTCAAAACTACTGTGCCAAAGCACACACTTTACAGATAATTTTTTTCCCGGTTCGTGATTTTAAATTGAATTCGAAAAGGGTCAAAATAATAATTCCATTCCGTCTATGAACGTTATCGTTTTACTCAATAACAACTTTCCTCGTGAAATATTGAAGTTTACAACGAAAACAAACAAAAACAGAAACAACCGAAGTTTGGCAGCTTTTCCGAATTTTTTTCCCATTATTTCTTTCATGTTTCCTTAGCTACGGAACCGAAGAAAAACTTAATACATTCGCCGAAACACTAAAGTGTCTTGTCTTCTTCCAAATGAAGGAAACGAACGAATGAACCAATGAGGGTTCTTATGCTTTTGATTATCCAAATCAATTTATCTCGTCTAGGAACTGAGGATGCTAGTCGAACTGTGTGTATGAATGTTTGTGTGGACATTTACATGGATAAACATCTATCGGAAAAAGATTCATCTTGCTCGTGTTTCCGTACGATAAGACAGAATATATCTTAAACACATTCCTTCTGGTCTACCAGTGATTGATATCAGTGTCCTAGAATGGCAGGGTAATTGAAATGTAAAGCATCTCGTTTTGCATGAATTGATGCTATTCGAAAGAGATGGTCGGTTTCATGTTAGTGATTCAACGATATGCAAACTGCAGTATTTCTTAATTGTATAGCTCCGGATAGAAATATATATAGGGTATTGTTTTTCTCGCAAGGCTAAAACTGATATTTTTTCACATCACTTTAGTCTTCGGTGATCTTAATAACACAACATTTTAATTTTAGAAGAAAATCAATTTCCTTTAACCTGGATTCAATCAAATGCTAATAAATCATATCGAAATGCTCCACTTGATTTACCAATTCGATACGCTTTTATTGGGAAATTCAGGTTTTTGAAATTAATGATTTCCAAAAAAAATACAATTTCAAATGTAAACCTCATTTTCTCTTTGGTCTCATATTTTCATGGCAATTTCTTATAAATATTGCTATACTAATCCCTATCAAAATGCCAGGCACCCAAATCTCATAAAAAGTTACCAATGAGTGAGTGTTATCCGTGACCTGACCCAAATTTAAATCGTTTTCGTAATACGATTTAATGTATCACAAATTCTAGCTGGGATACTTTCCGCATAAGCCAAAACACTTATACCTGTATTACAGCTTTTTGGCCTAACCCAATACTGTCTTTGCACGCGTTAATTCCTCACTGACCCGTCAACCTCTTCAACTTTATTATGGTTTTATGTGCGTGTGTGAATACGAGTGTGTAGTCTCAGGGCTAGATCCACAGCTTGAAATGTTATCAGTGTGCACTTAACTGCTGAAAGGATAAAATCTTTACGGCTCAATTTCATGCACTTTTATGGTTGTATTATAAACGCGTGGTGTCAACACCGCACTTGGTAACGGTTATCACTTTTGTAAAAGTGAATAAATTTTTATCAATTCCATTACATATTTGAATCTTCAGTATTCGATATGATGACGTTCGTGAAATTTTAAGGATGCATGCGGATGATGCGCAAACATTGAGTATTCAGTTCGGTGGCTGAGAGCTGTAGGTGATGGTAATTTTTACTACTTGCTTTAGAACGTTTTTTTGGGGCCCATGAATCACCATGGACTTGAAAAATCTGTGTACGTATGTGGTAGCATATGTGTTAACATCTGTGTACGAAATCTGTGAAATCTCCTACACGAATAATATCACATAATAACGGATGGTCAGCAGTGTGAAAGCATAGTGTCGATGACCTGGCGCCCAACGTGGGTAAAGTATATTGTAATATGTCATTTTATTTTTTATTTATTTATTCATTAGCAGTTCGACCAAAAAAATTATTACTAAAAAATACATTTATGAAATTATTAAGAACAATTAGTCGGTCGGGTAGGCCGACGCAAACATTTCAACAGCATGATTTAAGTCAAACATTTAATACGCTGAGCTAAAAATTCAAGTTGTGGCCCAGGTTGCTTCATTTAATCCATAGTTGGTTTTATGAAACAGCATGGATAAGCCACTATGATGTTTACACTCACTAAGGCAAACACGAAAATTCAATTTCGATAACAATGACTCAGAACTCACATTTCCAGTGAGTAACTTCGTAGCGATTAGAGCTTTGAAATTTTCATGTCAAGTTTCAAGAGTGTCCTTAGTCAATTATTGCAAGCAGTTTTCATAAGAAGGTAAGCGAAAACGATCAAATCAGCAGAAAGAACAAGGAACAAAAACTAAGAATCCCTTTTGGGCAGACTCAATGCAATCTATATGGCCCTTATAATATGAAGACCACATCACCCATATTCCAACAGAGAGAGGAGGATAGGATTTTTGTCATGCGACTGTCATTGAATTCTTTAGACCGTCTATTTAAGAAGCCAATTTCACAGTTGGCTTTTATTATTATTGAGTCAATAAGGTCATTAAAAGTGAAAACAGAGTTTAATAGTACACCTAAGTCACGAACTTTACTGGATCGGGTTAATAGAGTGCCATTTAAAAAGTAATTGAAATTAATGGGACATGATTTTTGGGAGAAAGTGATAACTGAACATTTGTCAATATTTAGTGAAAGACTATTTTGAGCGCACCAATTAGAGAAAATTTGCTGGATCGTGCAATCGTCAAGTGATGATATTATATAGAAAATATTTGCTTAACCAGCGTAGAGTAAAATGGAGGATCCAGGAGCAAAGGTGATAAGATCGTTAATATAAATATCATAAAAAATCGAACCAAGATGGCTGCCTTGTGGTGCACCCGATGTGTAGATTATGTCAGTGAATAGAGTGCCGCGAAATCAAACGTGCTGTTTACGATCTGTGGGATAAGATCAGTCAATAAATTTGTTAGGGAATTCAAGAAGATGTAATTTACATTTGAGAATATTATGATTCAGCTAATCAAAAGCCTTCGTAAGATTGGTGTAAATGCAGTCAACTTGTTCACCTTCTTCGATTGCTTGGATGATTAGCTTTGCGAGTTGTAAAAGATTAGTAGTGGTAGATTCACTTTTAATAAAACCATCTTGGCAAGTTGAGGTAAATGCCTTAGAGAGGAAACGGCAACTATAGCTTCAAAGGATGAGAACTATTCTCAAGACGAGATACATATATGCTTTAAGATGGTGAAAATTGCGATGCATAGGTCTTTTATTCGCCACATCGTGTTAGGCAAGTCCATTAAAAAATTGAAATTAGTTATGTCGAAGTCCCGGAGAGGTGTCCTATACGCAGATTAGAAGTAATCTGCAAAAACAAATTACTGATAGCTTAAGACTATTAATGACCATGCCGTTAGAATTAAAAGAGCAAAAAAGTATCCGTCATGGTACCTTTTTAAATTTACAAAACTCCAAAAACTTTTAGCATGGCTTATGAAAGACAACCTTAGCTCCTTCATATAGTTGCAATATACAGATAAAGTTTCAGATACGAATCTATTCGTAAACTTTCCATGCGTTAATTTTCAAATTCTTGAGATTGATTAACTCTGGTTTGATCCATGGAAAGCGTTTCAAAGATACAAAGTAGCTCAAAGGTATAAAGCGAGCAAAGCAATCAAATAAAATAGAATGAACGTTTTTAGTAGCAACGTTTATGTCAGATTCAATCACAACCGAATAACATTGTAAAAATTCACAAAGTTAGACTCAGTGAGCATATCATCATTATTTTGAAAAGTTATATGATGAGTTGCATGGTGAGTAGATTCAGCAAATAGAGGAGACTAGCATTGATGAATCGAGATATTCGAAGAAATCGTTGAAAAAATTAGATCCAAGAGTGGTCCGTTTGAGCTGTGAATACAGCTAATTTGCTTTAGGCCAGTTGAAAGCACGGCGTCAATGAAGTAAGTGTCACGTTCGTTGTTGAACGAAGGAAGGTAAAGTTCACTATAACCAGAGAGTCACCATTTTACATGTGGTAGATTGAAATCTTTCATAATAATGAAATCGTCAGTGGGCTCCATTATACGGCAAATATAATCGGCCAGGTTGTACGCCAAATCATATGTGGAGCTTGGCGCGGACGGTGGGATGTATATTATGACCACAAAAATACGCATCTGATCAAAGTTTAGTGTGATGCAGACGTATTCAAGGTCACTAGTGTCAGGTATATCAAGTCGGGATACTGGCTGTTCTTTTTTCTACAGAAAGTAGAATACCAGCGCTAACAAAAGCATCGAGACAACCAAGATAGCAGTCATGGTAATAAACATGGCAAAGCAGCAAAGTTGCTGATGAATAGGTCTGCGTCATTGATATTTTCACACCGCCAAGTTTCAGTTAAGCCAATGATGTCGAAATTGAATACTGATGAAGTGACGGACAAATTATTAATTTTAGACCCCCTACGTTGGAGTAGTACACCGAGACTTCTTTTGTTCGGTTTTTGAGTTATGGCCTGATGTATTCATGCCAAAATGTTGATGCTTAGGAACAAACTCTCTGATAATGCAAGAAGAAGGCCAGTAACTGCTATATGTGATACACTCTAAAAAGTGGGTCTATAATTAATGCTTTGATAATAGGAAATATATTCATTTTTTCGTTTAAAATAACGAATCACAAATTTTTTTACACTTCAATGTGCATTTTTTTGCTATTACGTCATATCAGCTGAATAATACACAGCTTTTGTAAATTGAAGCAAAAAGAGTGTAAATTTACTAGCTTGCTATTCACCTTTGCGCCAAAGCCATAAAATTGCATCATTTTTTAGGGTAAAATTACACGATTTGGTCGTACGTAAAATATTCTTTTTACGCACTTTTGTAAATTTACATCTTTAATAGTAGGAAACCAGTTTTTTACTATTATAAGGGTAAAATTCAACCAAAATTTTTTTGAGTGTAGTATCGAAGCACCACTCAAAAATGATGACTTTGAATGATGACACACGCTGATGGTTTCCGATTTTCGTACTACGGGTTTTACAATTGGCCGGAGCAAACGTTTTATTGTAGTGGAGAATACGGTTGACATTTGCTAAGACATCATCACTTGTCGTGTCTTCGGCTAGGCGGGATGTAAATAGAACTTTAGTTGTACGGCAGCCCTAAGTGAACAAGAATAAATATTGTCATTTATGTTTTTCCGTCCAAGAAAAGTGTGACCAACAGTAGTGACGCTTGCGATAACGGGTGTTTTGTCTGCATTTTCTGGTGAGGATCCAAATGTTTGATAACTAGTAAATACACCGGTGGAATTTGAAATTTCGTTTCCCATCATATTGGTTTCCGCAATTTATCATTGTTTTATTGTTTTTTTCTCCAGTCGTTGAGATATTGGGAACTAAACAGGAGAGCTCTGTAGGTGTAGTGTTCTTCGATTATTTTCGTTTTTCCCTCTTGCTTTAGTTGATAATTTCTATGATGCTACGGAAGGAGTGTGCTTGCTACTAGATGCTGGCGTAGTAGTGTCAGTGAATGATTGACCAGCAATGCTTGCGTTGGTATTAGTCCAAGTATCAGTCTGGAAGCCGAAACTGCGGCGAGAAGTGTTTGTAGGTGGTGTTAAGAGACACATATAAAATTTTGAATGACACATATAGCATTTGCAGGAAAAATAAATATAATTTTATTCAAGCGCTTCGGATATATTTTGATAGAAGCTGAACTCATATTTTTATCAAAAAAAAAAGTCCAAAGATATTAACGTTCAGTAGTCAAAAAAACAAATTAATGTCTGATTTCAAAAACCCCTCATCGAAATTTACGTACTAAAATATTCCAAATTTAATCTGAGATAATAGCAATTGAATTTGTATCAACCATCAAATCGACATCTTTCAAATCAATCATTTTGAACTCACAAGTCGTTTTCATGTCAAAAATCTTAAGAAAACTTTTTATCCATTCAATCCGAGTTCCAAAAGTTGCACAATAATATTCTGACATCATTTCTTGAAATTCATTCAACTACGATGCCATCATCTGGTATTTTAGTGAAATATCTGTCCATTCTTTCCCACGGTATGCTCTGCGAACCGTTTCATCGTCCTGTATAGAGTTAAATATTGACCGTCTATTCAATAATATACAGTTGAATAGATTCCTTTACATTCTGCAGTCGTTTGCCAGCGCTTTTGTGCTATACACTCTCAGAGACTCATATTTCAAAGCCTGTTACGGTTTAGTGTTTCCGTTGTGCTATTGGAATGTGGCTCAGTCTTTGCTATAAATTAACAAAAAGTTGTCATATTCTAGTGACATTTTCAATTTAATGCCCTACTAGTTTTAAATGATTTTAGAAGATTCTATTGGATGATTAGGGCAAGGAAGGATTTGGGTAGAATAATAGGCAATACATTTTCCGTGTATGATGGTGATTTTGCACAGTTGTACTTGTGTCAGGCGGATTAATAGAATTCCAATTTATTTATCTTTTTGCCCTTAAGGTAAAATGTAATGTTTTCATTGTTGCAGGTATAATTTTTGGCGTTTACAGACAATCAAATGTCACTTATATTGAGATTTAGCTGAAGTTTGAGTGGTGGTGTTGAGGCTTAAATCACTAGATCCTCTCAGACCAAGCCGCAACTTTAGACTAATGTTCATCGAAATTTATTCCTGATCAACTTGTCATTGAGTGGGAGAAAACAAACTTTCTTGCTAGCTCAATGTAGCCAACTTTAATGATAGATAAAGCGAACCGGCTCACTTTAATTTATCATTTGACAACTTGTGAAATAATCTTTCACTGAATAACATTGCTCGATAATAATTGATTGATCTCGCCGGTGAAATGGGTTCGAATAAAACCAAAATCAGCAAATTGTTTGATGATAACAATATATTCGTCCGACCGTTGGTAAGACGATGACAATGGAAACAAACTTGATGTCAAATATTTATGCCTTTTCTATTAAACTTTTTACTTACATCAACAGAACAAATTGGGTAACCTGGCTGAAAATATGACCGAAAAAAAATTTATGAAAAGTTTCTTAAAGTGGGAATAAGTGTAAGTTGAGAATACTACCCTCAAGTAATCAGAACCGATAAATTAGCCTGCTAGAACATCAATTAAAATGCTGTACTGTGCCGAATTATCCCGCATCGATTAAAAAGACACTACTCCTTTTTGGTAGATACAGGTATTTGAACTTTCCCTGTACAAACCAAAACCAAATGATACTGAGACCGTAACCGCAAATAACTCTGGTTTATACTAGAGAACCAATATGAGAGCCACGCTGAAAAAAATCGATGGCTACATTTGTTAGCAGGCTCAACAACCGACACCATCAGCAAGCTGGAAAGTTCTTTCGCGAATCTATGCGAAAAGTTTGATGTAGCCAATAATGAGAACTCCCGAAATCAAAATGCCTTTTCCCTCACCAAAAATCTCATCATTTGTTAACTTGCAAGTCTATGATGAGTCTCTTAGAATTTCAACTGTCTCTCCTGTCATGACGCGTAATCGTCATCAAAAAAATCTGCAGATTTTCAGAAAACGACAGCAGCAACAGTCGTCTAATCGTTTTTAGTCTTCGGTTGTTGTTTTCAGCCTCCGATTGTTATTGAACAGCTTCTCAATTCACAAGATATCAAACTATGATGAAAATTCTATCCATCTAATTCATCTGATTCCACTACGAGTCAATTGTTGTAACGACCGCTGTTTGCATCGAGCTGTTAACGGCAATGCTGATGGATGATCTAGGTTTGCGTATAACCTCGCCTCCACTCCAGATTTTCGTGTCACGCTTCTTGTACGAAACATCCACTGCTACGCTGGAATACTACATACATATGTAAGAAGCTTGGCAGCGCTCCTCATATTTTCGATTGGGTCAAACTGACGAAAGATGGCTGGTGTAGAAGATATGTGGCTTCTTTTAAAGTAATTTTACCTACATTGTTCGAAATTTTTGAAAACCGACGAAACTTTCGATCTACAAACAACCGAAGATGTTCAAACTTAGTTTATTTCGCTGCATTACCAGGATCACCGTAACGATCATACCAGAGGACCATACATGGAAACTTTAAAACTACAGTTTTATTTGAAAATGATCACCTGATTGGCTGTGGGGAACTTGGCTCGTAGATTATATTTTTAGTTCTGCATTTTCTTTAACCACTGCGACCGTAATTACAACTCTGCTACTAATAAGTCTGACAGTGTGTGCGTGCTTACTGCTGTACTTACGACTCTCAACAGGAAACTTTGCGCTGATTTTATCCCCAGTCCACCCGCTGAATGGTTTGCTCTTTGCTTCTGGTTGCCTTCGAAATTCTTGTTAAACGACCTTCTCGATTTGAGATGTTTTTTTTAGCTATCCACATATCTGAACAGTAACTTTCCTGTGGCGACTTAACATGCCTACCAACAATTTTCTATATGCTTACCTTTTTTTCTTCCTGCTTACTTTGTCATTTTAACTATGACCCCAATGCAAATAATAGGATCTTTGACCTCATCCTCTCCAACATTGAATATATTTCTTGTTTATTATCTTCTAAAACTCTACAAGCAGGTTGACTGCCATCATCCACCTGTTTCTGTTAATAAGTTCACCAATTTCTATTATGGTTTTAAATATTCCACTGTGCGCCAGTTTTGCTTTAAAAAAATTAGCTTTGGCCACTTGACTTTTGCAAGGAATTTTATTAATTAGTTTAATTGCTTTCGAAAATTTCATATTGACCCTGATGCTTAGGAATGCTACCTTATTCTTCTTGAATTGATCTCGGTAAATACGCATGCTTTCTATTTTGGCAATCACCGCGATTTTCTTTGATTTACATAGAGATTGAAGCTTACTCTTGAAAATAAAAATACCGCACGATCAAAATTTTTGAACTCTCGATCAGGCGAAGATTATGCTATCTTCTCCTGTTTGCGCTCATCTGCCAAAAAACAAACAAGATGAACTTTGCGTGATTAATCCAGGTTTGCTAAATCTTCTTTGAAGTCAAAAGGCCCTAAACAATTTTAATGTTTTGTTCACTCCCTAAAATACTTACTCTCTTCCTTACTCTTTGCAGTGTTTTTTTTTCTTCAGTTTACAGCAATCCATAGATTCGTGCTTTTAATTGCTTTTTTTTTATTTCCATCTTTATCTCCTCTTTATCATGGCCAACCTTCTTAGCGTCGAATTGCTTTTGTCCACACTTGATTGTAATTGCTCGCCTCGTCCGGATGATATTCCCAATTTTTTCGTGTAAAATCTTGCGTCTTCGTTTTGTGTCTCTTTATCCATATTATTCAATGTCAGTCTCTATTTTGTTAAATATGAATCCTCCTGGAAGCTCTCAAATATTATTTTATTATTTTCAAATTGAGTGAACGTAACCTTGCTTGGAAATGTCGCCCCATTTCCATTCTACGTGACTTTTCAAAAAAATTCAAATGATCCATTTTGCCCTTAGCTGTGTCCTCGCAACTCAAGAACATGGCTTTGTTAAAGGCTGCTGCATCGCTACGAACCTAGTTGAATTTTCACATGTAATTGCTTCCTCAATTGGTCAATTTGATGTCATCCATACTGATTGTTAAAGCTTTTGACTACATTTGTCATGAGCTATTTCCAGTCAAACTAAAGAATTATGGTATTTGTGAACCTTTGCTCACCTGGATCTCCATTTTTCGACGAATCATATTTGTGTTGTATCCCTCCCCTTCTTGTGGTGTAGCTCAAGGCAGCATCCTAGAGCCAATTCTATTCAATATCTTCATCAATAATCTTCCAAGTGTTTTTATGTCAACTTGTCTTCTGGTTGCAGATGATATCAAAATCTTCCATGTAATAGAAAATTTTGCTAACCGTTTTCTTAAAGATTTAAATGTTTTCTTCGGTTGATGTAACTTGGATTATTTATCTATAAATGTTTCCAAAAGTTTTTCCATGCCCTTTTCGCTAGAGCTTTGTACTTATATCTTTCCTTATCTTATTTGTCGTACTAACCTCTCTTCTATTGATCATCTCACTGATTTTGGGGCCACCTTTGATCATAAGCTGAAGTTTGATGTTCACCACGCCTTACTTCTTATAACTTATTACTTCCCTTACATTCTCTTCACATGGAAATTTGAAGCGTTCCAATTAACATCTCAATCGACTTCTTTGATTAAAGCCATATTCAGCTCCGCATAGCTTGAAGCTCAATTTTAACTTTTTACTGATGTCTGCATCATATGTCCGATGGATTTTGTAGGCTGTTGAAGTTATAATAGCTCAAGAGCTAGCAAGTAATCTAGAGCACGCTCTTGATAAAAGCTGAAAACTTATGTATTAAAAATGTATATTGAAATTTAAAATATGCGAATCATTTGATTACAGTAAATAATTATTTGATTATAAATCTGATACCAATCGATTACATTTGTAATCAATTCAACACATACTCGCACAGACTACAAACATACTCAAGTTTAACGAAATGAATATTAGATTTTACTTGAACTACATAAACTAATTCAATCTCTGATACAGGAAAATGTACTGCAACACTACATTATATTTTGTCTTCGTGCTTGCTATCATTCCGAATAACACGAAAAGGATTTTTGTTCCTCGTGCTAATAAGGTCCGAGTAGCAATGAAATTCTCTTACAAAAAGCTATGTGGGTAGAATACTTTCTTCGAGCAAATATTCGTATTCTTTTGTAGGTGCATTTAACTGAGTAACCAGAGGAGCTAAATGAAAGACGTTCATTGCCTGAAAAATCGATTCTCAGAACTAGATTATCTGATTAACGGGCTGTGATCCCCCTGAACACAAATTTCGGGTGTTCAAATTATAAATAAATTGGGAAAGTGAAAACGCAATTTTTTTAAGGAAGGTCGATGATTTAAAGTCTTTCTCTTCTCGTGGTTGCCAGAGCTGCAGGGCTACTAACACATCTTTTTTTTTATGTATACATCTTGTAAATTTTGTAATGTATTGATTATTTTGCCGAAAGTTATCACAATTCCAAATTTCACAACTTTTCTTGCTCTTCTTTGAGGCACCTAGCGCAAACATAGGGTTAAAAATTTCCAAGACGTCTTTGTTATTGGCCGCAAGAATACCTCATTCACTCGCATTTGGAAATACTTTTTTATATAATTATATATAGTTTTTAAAATATGATTGTTCCTGAGACGAAACAAATTTCTTTCATTTCTCAATAAAATGAGTACACACTTTACTTATAGTGCCAATGAAAACATACCGACTCAAACTATAATCTACAGCTGGGTTGTACTGGAATGCAAAGTAATTTTAACCGCGTGATTAAAGAGCAAGGAGTCGTGGTCGATGCTAATCTTCTGTTTCTAGCTGACATCCTTCAGCCTTTTTCTGCCTGTAGAATTCATTCTATTGAGAACGAAGTAGATATGAAGGTACACAACGCAATCACCGTACTCGCAACCGTGAATCCTCAAGTCAGGCTGCACGTTGTGTTTGAGCCATTCTTTGTGTGTTGCGTTGGTTCCCTTTTCCTATCTTCTAGCTTCAACCTGTCTGCTGAGACGTCGGTTAAACTCGACTACGTGCCTCCCATAGCCGTTAGACAATTTTACCGATTGTCTTTTTTGTGGTTTTGTGTAATATAATAATAATTTTGAAAAA
Organism: Nemotelus nigrinus; assembly: GCA_947369275.1. Lineage (NCBI taxonomy): Eukaryota > Metazoa > Arthropoda > Insecta > Diptera > Stratiomyidae > Nemotelus > Nemotelus nigrinus. Next base: position 65,550,267 of record OX376372.1, read on the forward strand.
AATTTGCAAAATATAGAATTGCGATAACTTTTGATAGAACTATCATATCTTTATCTAACTTACAATACATATTTATGTCATTAAGTTGTAGACTTATGTAGTTTTCCATGAACGTGCTGGCAACCCTGTAACTACGGCAGGCGCTGAAAATGAAAACCTTCAAATCATTGAGTCTCTTGATAATTTTCGCTTTAAACAAAACAAAAAACATTTTTAAACAAAAAAAACTTATGTACACATATACACAGGCAATGGAACTGTTCACGGGAACTTACGACCCGATAATCAGATACAACTGAAATTCACAAAATATATTGGTTTTGAGTAGGACTAGACCTGATAAAAACGATTCTGGGATCTGCGCATTCTTGTGCCAGTGGTGCCATCCTGAAAAATCAATTAGAAAAGAAACTGCTTTTTGCCTTCTAAATTCTGATCAAGACACCAAATTTTGTTGAATTTTGCTGAATTTTGTTTGAACTGCCAGCTATGGTAATTTTGGTGTCTTGAATTTTGAAAATCAAAATAAAGTCTTTTGCTCTATAGCTTCCACTGCAGTCATGAAATCATTATTATAGATAATATTCAGTAGTAATGTGGTTGAAAAATCATGATAGGGCTCCCAGCTTGGTTGTTTTTGTATTTTTTGTCATATCTTCAGGAAGCGATTTTATCAAAAAATGTTCAAATGGTAATGATCTTGCAGTGACAATTACCACCAAATATTAATATTTCAAAATTTGGAAAACTTTTGAGAGTGGTAGCACTAAATTTTTTTATACCTCTATAACTTCCAACACAGTCTTCGGATCGGAACGAAATTCGCAGGGTAGGTAGAGTTTAATGTGAAGCAGATTTGTCATATTTTTCACTTTGGTGCCAGCAAAAGCTTACCAGCACGAGACGTTTTTATCATTTTCGTGCTAACGTTAAATGAAATATGACGAAAATCTATAAAGAAAATAATCAACCAATGTTTTTAATTTTCCAAGTTTTGGAAATTTTTGGCATGGCAACTCCAAACATCTTTCTATCTCTGGAAATGTCGATGAAGTCGTAAGATGAAAACGAGATTCATAGGGTAGGTTTATTCTGACGGGAAGCAGTTGTGGTAAACTTTTAATTGCAGCGCTGGCAAAGTGTTGCAGCCTCTAAACATTATTTTCATTTATGTTACAATATATGCAGTTATCAAAGTTTTCTAAAATAAGCAACCAAATTTGTATATAAGTAGTAAGTGTTTGACTTTCTTAAATTTTGAAATTCATGCAAGTGGTAACCCTGAAAACCTTTTCACCTTGTGAATTTAATTTTTGTGATCAAAGTGGTACACAGCCTTCGAAACAGGCTGGCTGTAATAAAGCTGATAGAACATAGACTCATAATATGTACGATTCCTCTATTACTTATCGGATATTAGTATTTCATGCGGATATTAGTATTTCATGTGCTAGAATTTTGTAAATATTCCAATCTAAATTCCTAACTCTGCCGTGGGGCAGGCACTTAGTACTTTAATCCAATGGCTGTATCGAGAGTCATACGGTGGGAGGATTTCTAGAGTTACCACTCGCATAAGTCTCAACATTTAGAAAAATAAAATACTTGTTACTAAGTATTGTTTTAGGATGCTAGCCCTATGAAGATTTGAAGGCAGCATCATCATCAACATTAATAATGAGCAACACTCTTGGCACATGTAGCGAATAGTGTGAATGAGAATGTCCTTAAGACAACTAAGAACCAGACCGAAGTCCAGAAACAAGAGTGCTAGGGCGCAAAAGTGGAATGGCTTCTGAGTTGTGTTAAGGACATTCTCATTCACACAATTCGCTATAAATGGCGCCCAACGTGGGGTTCAAAACTTGTTTTTGGGTAGCCCCACTCAAGTGATAAAATAGTTTATGAGTTTCGACTCATATTCTTCTCAGACTTTACGTCTGTTATCCAAAAATGTCCATTCTCATTTGCCTGTCTTAGAATTGCCTACCTTGCGATTCAATTTCATTTTCGTTGAACAGAACAATCGCTTTAATAAGATGTGCACAGCTCGCTCTTCCCTAATAGCCGCAATCATCCTTCCCCAATCCAATCCCTTTAACTTCATTCCTTTTAGTATACTTCTTGGGTAGCTTCCTGTTGTGTTGTCTTCGAGCTTTTTAGCACTGGGAGCAACCCTGAGGTTGACCTCAAATAACAGGAACTGGTCGTTTATCGCCATTCCTGTCCAGGTCATCCGAAGGGCCCCTGCCCCACTTTATGTCGGGAAGCTATGTCAAACTATTTTTGATTTGGTGTTTGACTCAGGTTCGGCCTTTGGCTCGGGTTTGGTTGCTGTGGTGGATTACGTGGTGTTTGCGTGCGCTACCTACACGTCCCTGCAGCTTGGCCAGACTTAAACCAATTGCTGAATCTAAGTCAAACAACAACATAGTGGTTTTGTGTTTCTAACTCCTCTCTTTCGTGGGATTGGGATTCGAACGGGTCTAACCTAATAAGAAGGCCACATTTTTAATGAAAAACTGTTGGAAAGTTTTTGTCACCTTAAGTTTTGAGCCAACTTCACTTATCTGTTAATTATCGGAATTTCTTTGATCCACGAACTAGCTTCATTTTTCCTATATCGCTAATAGTTAGTCACATCATCAGGTGTTCAACCTTCTTTGAATTTAGCCACATTAAAACTGTGAATATTATATTAGAGTTAGACACACTATTAGGTGTGCAACTGTTAATATATTTAAACTTTGGGGTTTGCTATATTTGAATTTTTGGCAACCCATACTTAGGTCTAAGCGTATTAATTCTTCGTTAGTCAAGTAAGAAACGTGCCCATCGGACCTCTATCTTTGAATTTAAATTGCTTATTTGTCAAATATGCCACTGAAGCACAGCTGGGAGGACTTGGCTAGCGTGGAGTGGTTCAGTGCTCCATTTGCCAGCAGCAGGTCACCAGTTCTGGAGCCACTCATACAACGAAGTGTGACCATCGGTTCCACAAGAGCTGCTTGGAACAGTGGCTACAGAACAATTCTGACTGTCCCTGTTGCCATGGACCACTGAGGCTCCCCTTCGACGCGGGACAAGCTCCCTCGACAAGCGGGGCACGGCCAAAAACTCTCAGGCCCGGGGTTACCACCAGTGGTATGAAGAGGCAGGGACAGGCCATCATGGATTTCAATATACAGGACCCAAATGGAGCGACGGGGTTAGGTCAGCCACCCGATCCTAAAGGATCGCCGCCGTCCAGTTATCCTCCTGACACTGCCGGAGTTCACTCCAGTACACAAAAAGAGGGGCATTGCCCATTTTTCTATTTTCTTGTTTCATTTTTGTATATTAAGACCAATGTCAGTGGGTGGAAGACCTCAGACCATCAGTGATCAGGGCTTCACCACCATCAGGGGCCCAGGGCTGTCTGCCTCACCTGCGCTCCTACGAAAAAAGAGGCAGTATTTCTTCCCCCTTTTTCGTTCAAATTTCCTTGCTGGCTCCGTGCGTCGTCACAAGCGCTGGGTGACGATGCAGCAGAACCATGGGTGGACGCCTTTACGGAATAAATCCCCCTATTCCCTGAGGTATATTTATATACCCGTTTGCGGCTACTCTATGATAACGGATGAAATTATAGGTAGCATCCCTTTTTCTAAGAGCAAACCGACTCCATTCCTCATGAGCCCACCCCAGCCGCAGCGAGCTAGGAAAGCGGCACTTCAGCTCTAATAAAAAGTGCAAATATTTGACACAATTCAAATTCTCTGGAAAAAAATTTAAAAAAAACTTAATTCAAAATAAATCCATGAAAAACGAAAATTACCAAATAATTCGATCGAATTTCCTGATCATCGAACGTGAGCCGAAATAAGTTTTTATGTGGTTATAATGATTTGAAATATTGATTAACAACAAACAGACAACCGTCTTATTGTCTTGACTATCAGGTTGAAACAAAAGCATAACTTTAGGGCAGTTCATACTGGAGTAATCAAATTTCATATTTGAATGGTCCTAAGAGCTGCAAGCCTGCTCATCAATTAACACTGGAAATAACCAATTTTATGCTATGAGACAGTTGTGAAATCCAATGTATGCTTGACAAACACTTAATTACTTTGAAGACGCTTCTGCACAATTGCATTTCATTGTCTTGATGCGCTCTCTGCCCATTTTGGACAGTCGCAATGGAAAATAACTATTTTTCGTACAAAAACAGAGCTATCAGGACAATTAAAACAGAGATTCCTGATAAAAACATGTTTCAAAAATACTCTGATTGGCTATGCTTACTTTTTAATTATTCCCCAACTAACAAAACTGACTATTTGGAGAATTTGCACTGGCAATGTAGTCTGTTCTATCATAAACACACTAATAATGTTGGCATAAAACGTTCATCAGGCTAAATTCTAGTAAAATTCTCTGCCAAATTCTTGTCGATATACGCTAATAATCATCATTAACATCAACCCGTTAACGCACCCTAATAGCGTACCCTACTAGCCACCAGAAAACCATAGGGCTCAATTGAACAAATCCTATATACAATGAAATTTATGCCAAGCAATCCAATCATCAGTACATAAAACCGTACGTACTAACTTGCTTTTATGATTTCTACCAGATCCAGCAGTCCTGACATCAAATTTCCGATAATCATCTTCGATAAGATGTTGGCTTATCGCTCACGCTTTATCGCTCGTAAATCGTAATTAATCAGTCAGTATGAGTGGTAGCATGAGTACAATAGATTGGGCCTGACGTGAATTATAATTCCCGTACCCGAATCCTCGAAGGAGCAAGCCTTCATTTAATCTCAACGCGATTATATCTGTACGTTTTACAGTTTTGACGTGCCGACAAAGTCTCCCTTATTTATGATAACGTAAGTGAAATAAACACGTGAGTAACTAACAGCCAGGACAATATTGCTCGTTGAAATTCCGTACTACTAGACTGTTCCAGTACGAGTGATAAACTTACGCTCTCGTGGGATAAAACATCTTGCCAAAAGCTTTAGAACACTTTATTATCCTTATTGATGGCATGACTACCAAAAGTAGACAATATGTACCTACATACGAGCTAATACAAAACATGAAGATATAATCGGGTGGTTGCATAGTTGAGTGGAATTGTGTTTTGGGAATGATGACATGAAATTATGTGGAAGGAATGAAAGTCGCCTGCTGTTTTATGAGTATGTAGACTGGAATGACAATATTTTGTTTAAAATCTCAGAGATATGAAGAATAATGGTCTCCCCATTTATCTGCATCATAGGATGCCTGTCGTTATGCACAGTCGCATTTCTGTAGACAAATTCAGTCAGATAAAAAGATATAGATACAAAACTGTTTTAAGCCGAGTATATGCTAGTCAAATAACAAAACTCTCATGGATATGAAGCAATTGCAGTACACATATAAAATGCACATGAACAGTAAAGATGTTTATGAGTTGAAAAAAATTTAAGTATAACGATGGCGATTTTCACAAACCTAATCCATCAAATAAGCTGACACCAAGCAAAGCTCCATGATCCTAAAAGAATAATCTGCAGTACACTCAGCAATAATCTGAAGCTCGTAGCTAATATAAATTCATATTAATAATTATTAAATTTATATCAGCTTTGAGCTCCAGATAATTTACATCCAGAACAAAATAAAAAAAAAACTGTGACTCGAAGATCCACAACTTAATAAAATAAACAACTCAGCTTATAGCCAAGATCAGAGAGCATGGAGCTGTGGATTAGCTTGACAATCAAGGACTCGTGAAGGAACTCTCATCGGGAATCTAATGAAAGAATTTGGAATAAGTTCAGACGAACACTATACTCACAGAAAGAATGTTGAATCTAAACAAGAGCGAACAAGCCTACGCTGAAAGTATTCTATCGAATAATTAAAATATGTTTTAGTGGGGAGACAACAATTAATAACAATATTCTAGGATGCTACAAACAAGTGATAAAACAGATGAAGAGAAATAGAGAGGCTAGTAAAAGGAGTAGAACATCTAAAGATAAAACCGGGCAAACAAGAGGCCATGGTAGTTGTATGCGCAATGTGCAGTTCAAATTCGAGCTTTGGATCAAAGAACACACCAAGGTCTTAAAAGTTATCAACAGCCGTAATATAACATCCGCACAGAAAGTAGGAATATATTAAGGGTGACATTTTATACCTCAAAGATATTTGATTGTATTTGAATATGTTGAGAGTAATTGAATTTACATAGCACCAGTTGCACAGAGCACAAAAATTATTTGAGAATTGAAGGCAGTCGTCGGTAGATTCACTTACTCTGAACGCTTTAAAGTCATCAGGAAACAAAAGGCAGGGAGAGTGAATAAGAGGAAGGGAGATTATTGGTAAAAAGTAGAAACCAACTAGTAATAGATTCGGAAAATATCGACATTCGCGTATACTATTGAACGATTTAGATAAAATCAAATTTAAAATCAAATCAAAAAAGAAATGAATAAATATTGCGTTTTTATACATTTTCCTTATACATGCCTGCAATCCAAGTATTTTGGCAGATATTACAGAGGCTCCTCAAGGTTTTAAATTTTCGGACAGTATGCAAAACAAGGTTGAATGAACGGGACGGGAACGGGAATTTGATGTTTCGGAAGAAACACTTGCTTGGTTCAAGTGAGCTGGCAATTATCGGTTACGCACTGTCAAAAAATTTATTGTCTCTAGGTGATCTACCCCTATTGCAAGAATACACATTTTCATTATGACTATGTAATGCTTCTTCTTGACATCCTAAATGACACACAATGTTTATTAGAAGCTTCATTGTTTCTCAATTTCTCCTAACTGTGAGCAATATCACTGAATATTTATATTGACCACTCAGCAATTCTTCAAATCACCGGAATCAAACTTGGAAAGTAAAAGCACTGAATTGATGTGATCAATGCTATTTCTACCATGCCTGTTCACAGTTTAAACATTATTTAAATTACAAAATCCGATATTTCGCCAAATGTCTGAAACGCTTGAAAATAGCACACATGACCAGCAAAACTATTTTTGTTTAATATTACAGCCGATAATCCGTTCCGAGTTTTTCATTTATTAGTTTTGCGATCAAACTGTCGAGTAGGTATATGTCTTTGCTGTAGAGACAATTTTCAATATTTTAATAATAAAACCGATTTCTCCTTTAGAAGCTAGATACATTGAATTTTGCGGCAAATATCGATATTTCGAGGGTAATCTGCCCTCTTCTTCAGTGTCTATCAGAAGAGGGCAGATTACCCTCGAAATATCGATATTTGTCGCAAAATTCAATATATCTAGCTTCTAAAGGAAAAATCGGTTTTATTATTAAAATATTTTTTTGAGCTAGGAAAAAATTGGTACACATTAAATACAATTTTCAAATTCGGTTTTGATCGGTCCTGGTTGATGATGTTATTTTTTTCCGTAAATTACCGAGATCCAATGAAATAAAATTTAAATAAGTTGACGAATTCTAAAATTTTGACTCACAGAACATGTGAATACATTCACCTATTTGAACCTTTCAATTTTCAAATATCAATTAAAAGTATCATACAATTTTACACAGTAATTTTACACATTCAATTCTACATAATTCTAGTCTACAACTTCACCTATTACTACCAAATCCTATAAGCTATAAGTGACTAAAAGCCTTCGCCAATTGAAAACACCTTCATAAAAGTCTCTATACAAAATAGAACATACAAAAAAAAAACTCTAGCGCACCTGAACCGCTAGAAACACTAATGTTCGAAGAATAGTAGAAGAATCGTGCAGGTTTTGAGTGCATATTCCACCACATGTGCTGCTTATTACGGCCAAACTGTTTCAAATGCCACGTTTTACTTTGGTCTCAAGAATGCATTATAACTCATATGGTGGAAAGGTTTCAGATATTACCACTGGCATGAATTTCAACGTTTATGAGAGCAAAATACGGGTTAATTATATTCGTTATCAGTTGCTTATTTCACATAATTTTGAAAGCAGCATCTCATATAACATCAATGAAGAAAATCCTCAGTGCCTGCAGCACTGTAACTGAAGTTGGTGTTTGGGGCTGCGATCCGAAAAATTTGCAGAACTTTGGTAATTGAAACATTGGTTATTTATTTTCATTGTAAATGTTTCCGGTATGAATACTAACTGTAAGCATTTATTGATACAAAAGTAGCACAACTGACTCGTGCTGGCAACCTTCTGCCAGTATCAAAGCCAAGAATATATCACATCTGCTTCACGTTGTTATAATACATTCGAAGTTATAGGAGTATAAAGAAATTAAGGGTTACTTGCAGCGAGTTTTTTCAAATAATCGAAAACTTAATATTTGCTATTTATTGTCACTACAATATCATTACCACTTGAAAATTCTACGATAAAACCGCTTAATAAAGATATTGGAATTAAACACAAAACCAACAATAGCTGGCAGCCCTATCATGGCTTTTCAACCAAACTTGGCCTGAATAATTTTTATAATAGGTTCCATTAATTGTATGAAATTCGTATTGATTTCATGACTGCACTGGAAGTTATAGGGCAAAACGTTTTATTTTCCTGAGCGAATTTTCAAAACCAAAGACACAAAAATTACCATAGCTGGCAGCACCAATCTAATTTTTCAACCAAATTTCCACCAAACAGAGGTTAGAGTAAGGTTCAGCTACTGTGTCAATTTCATGAAAATCTGGTAACTAATTCACATATCATAGGGCAAAAAGCAAGTTTTTTTTCTTTGTAATTTTTCCAGATGGCACCACTGGCACAGAGTTGCCCACAATTCAAAATCGCTTCTATCAGATCTGGTCCTACTTAAGTCCAATGCTTTCTGTAAATTTCAGCTGTATGTGATTATTGGTTCGTGAGTTCCCGTGAACAGAAGTTTTTGATGCTAAAATATAGATTAACTGGGAGAGGGTTACCGTTCTTGTCCGACATTAAATTTTCAAAGTTTTACTTTGAACGTGTAGACAAAACATAAGATTTGTATACAGATTGGTTTTATTGTAAGAAACGGACATTTTTTTGAATATTCGATGGTTTGAATGTTTTCACTTCCAATTTTTATTTTTTCAAATTTTATACACCAAAATTATCATAGCTGGCAGCTCCAACCGAATTTTTCGACCAAATTTCTACCAAACGTGGTCTGAGGTAAGGTCCAGCTACTGTGTGACTTTCGTTAAAATCGAACGATTCAATCAGAATTTTTAGGGCTAAAAGCAGTTACCTTTTTTTAGTGATTTTTCAAGATGGCACCACTGGCACAGAATCACCTGCATTTCAAAATCACTTCTATCAGACCTGGTCCTATTTAAGACCAATACATTGTGCAAATTTCAATTAATTCTGCTCATCGGATCGTGAGTTTCCGTGAACAGAAGTTTTTGATGCTAAAAATATAGGTAAATTGGGCAAGGGTTACCAGGCGTGCCCGTTATACCATATCAAATTTTATTTTTTGTCTATGTAAACAAAGCACAAGATTTACATATGAGTGGCTTTTTTTTGAAGAAGCGGCATTTTTTCAAGAGAAACGATGATTTGGAGGTTTTCACTTTCAGTGCCCGCCCTAGCTACAGGGTTGCCAGCACGCTAATGAAAAGCTACACAAATCTAAAACTAAATAATACAAATATGTCCTGAAAATTTCGTAATGATTGAGCAGCTTTGTCAAAAGTTATCATAATTTAAAAATTTTCAAATTTTCCCGTTCTCTTTTAAGGCACCCAGCGCACACATGGTGTTAAAAAATTCCAAAATTTTATCCGATTCACATGTAAAACACGTTCGAAATTTATTTCGTCAACTTTATTTTTGCGAAAATTATTTGTGTACGAAATAATAGGTATATTAAAAATATCACTTAAATGGCCGCCCGCGCCAAAAGGTTAACAATAACTGACATTTAGTGAGACCTGGACCTATTCTGCATATACACCAATGTATTCTGAAAGTTAGTAATAATGTCATAACATAAATCATAAATAAAACACATAAAATAACGACTTATTGAATCCATAGCCTCTGGCAATGCTTTTCACATATCGTAATTCAAATTCGCTCACAGCAAGTATTCTTCATTCACAAAAAATCTGTACAAGCAAAGTAAAATGCTAGCAATAACAATTTACCCTGCTGCTTGTGAGGGGAACGCAGGAATATGTTCCTCCGCTCTGAGTCTCTCTCTTGAGAAGATAATTTCCCCTAGGAAGCAATATTTTCATTGCTTCCAAACAGATCGTATGGACACATTTTTTTAATGACGTCACAGTCTAGTCTACATGGGATCAAACAAACGGTCGTAGAAGCAATTTTTACGTTGCTTCCAAGCCGTTGTTGTGCTTTCATTATTTTCATTCTGTGGCGTTACCAGATCAACTGTGTGAGATGTTCACAATTTGATTTGGATTTTTTTTTTTTTATAAATGTTTATACGCGATTATTCCACGATTTCGAAAAAAAAAAACAATTTAAAATTTATGTCAGCCAAATGTAAGGGAAGCAATGCTTCCCTTGCTTCCATGAACGCCACGCCATTGATATATAACAATGAAAGCAATAGTAAATTCAGGTTACCTTCATTAAATACCTAATCTAAATAGTCTACATATTTATACCGTTACAATATGAAGGTTAACGTACGTTCAATAGTCAATTTTCGGATTAATTCAATTCGACACACCCCAAGTATCATTCACATGCAATCTAGACGGAAATTAAAAATAAATACGGTCTACATCTACTAAATCCTTTCACCCCAAGACTGCCACTATCTGATTTGTTGCCTGATCTCAAGTCAGTCTTTTTTCCTGCTGCCATCATATCTCAATGGGAGCTCAGGCCTTAGGGAACACAAGACATTCAAGACGAAGCGGACTATTCTGTAGTGTTGATATTTGCCAAATTGCTCTTAACCGTCCGGGACGGGATCTATAAGCTTTTATCGTCGTATCCCGGAAAGATGATATCACACTTGGAACACATCAGTTCATTCACCAGAGCTATGCTAAGACAATAGATAATATCGCATGATGCTAAATGATAGTCCTAATGTAAGATGCATTTGTAGTTTTGATGATGTTTGTCTCTTATTCGTAGAGATTTTTGGAAGCCATTCCACTTGAGGGAACTGAAATGAGTATATGAATCTGGATAGTAAAGAACTCTACACTAATCGATTAGATCGTAACTTGGAACATAAAATTTGGCGTAACGACTTAAAACTGCTCTCGTTATGAATGCCATCACATTTGTTTGTCATATTTCAAATATTTTTTATGTTCATGGAAATCGAGCGATAGAAAGTCATTACTTTATACTTTATACGACGCTTGTCTCCACTGGATTTGTGAAGAGTAGCTGTTACAAAATCTTTCACATCGAGTCAAAATGATGCCAATTCACAAAGGACTCCAACACATTTCTCAGAAAAATCATTTGCATAAAATAAATTTAAACTCGCATCTTGCCCAGAAGAGCCAGAATATAAAGCTTAAAAAGCTGCAACAAAAATTATACACCATGACATAAATTAAAAAAATAATTTATTCAAGCAAATAAACAGAACCAATTTTCCACTAAGCACGCTGGCAGGAAAGCGGAAGTCATTGTGAGAAAATTCACTCTACTGTAAAGCATTACGATTTACGCTAATTGAAAACAAATTGATCCATTAAATTAGTAGAACAAAGCAAGAGCGCAAAGACGCTGTTAAATTCAAATAATCTAAAACATTCGCTGAGAAAATGGCTCTCGGGAGGGATAGATAAATTGGTGCTTATTTTACCTTCAGCAATTTCACCGCACGCTAACTCCTATCCAGTGTAGCTTTCTCAAGAAAATCTAACGCCAAGTTTACGTGAATTTTATTTTATGCATTCTACGTTCGATCGGACAAATAGGATATAAGATGACACTAAGCTTTCAAGAGCCTATTATACCAAGGTGGCAATATAGCATTGAAACACTTTAATGTGACTGTGGAAATGAAAATCGCACGTTATGGCCAATTATACGACTGTAATAAATCCACTTGATGGTGGCAAGGCTGATTATGTTCTAAGACAGTGTTTTAGTGAAAATACTTAAAGCTGCCATTTCAATTCAGAACTTTAATCGAAATAAAATCATATTTATAGCAGAACCTATTAGCAAATGTAAATAAACCAAAGTTTTGCGAAGTCAGTAGTATAAATACTCAAATCCAGAAAATTTTTTTTTTTCATAGATGCTAAGTCGTAATTAATATTAAAGCACTTGTGTGCTAAAGGTAAATTGTTCCCTTTTTCATTCACAATACCTCAAATTATCCTTATTTTGAAATTCGATAGTGGAAAGGAAATGCATAAAATTGAATGCTTGAAAAGGTAGAAGTCTTTATAATGGAAATGACACTGATTAATTAATTCCAGATTTTTAGGAAATTGAGCAACAGTATCTGCTACGGCTATGTGAGTAGTACTACGAAATACTCAAAAGGTTAATAAACAAACTTAAGAAAAAATTCACATTCTGAGTTAATTATACCCAGCTTAACAAATTTTGTCAGATGTAGAGGAAAATGTTATCCATGATGTGTTGAAAGATCTCGAGTTTCAACCCTTTCTCAAGGTAAAGCATACGAGCGCCCAGTGTGGGCTCGTTATATGTTGCGATGAATATTTACGCTATTACATGTTTCTATCATTTTATATTTATATTGATCTGATAGGCGCTTGCTATAGATACGAATCGTTTTCACTAACAAACCCTTCTATGCTTATACTCCACTTTATTCATTAGCTTACAATTTGTGAATAGAAGAGGATCAATCGTAGGAAAAAAAAGTATGAAAAAAATTTAAGCGCAATCTTAGGTGTTTTAAAGTAGTTCTGACTTTTATAAAGTCATTAAATATACCAATGAGTTTCATGTGGAACTTCTAAAACTTGCAATTATAATGAGTGTGTCTCTCTTTCATATTTCGGAATTAAATATGGAGCTGCTGAGATTAAATGCAAAGGTTGTCTTCTAAGTCTTCATATACGTAATATGTAAAAAGCATTAATGATATATTTTTTTCAGACCAGCCTGAGACAATAAGTTTAAGCTAGCAACACAAGAAAACAATATAAACTTATCAAACACGTTAGATTATTCTAATTAAACAGTTTATCAAGTGTACAGCCTATGAAAACATACTAATTTACATGACACACATTTAGTTATTATCAGTCACTCAACAAGGTTCATAGCTTAATAACAATAAAATAATATTAAAATATTAATCAAACTAATCAAATCAATAAAAATACAAACAAAAAACACAAAATTAATGATATAGTTTTTTAATGTAAGTTTAAGACAGGTTCTAGAAAGTAAAAATATACATTATAAATATACAATAAAAGTATGTTAGTGTGATGTTAAAGAGGGATGACTATGATGAGGGAGCCTTAAAATGGTTATATTAACTATCGCAAGAAAGAAGTTTTGACTCGTTCTTTTGAATAGTTTGTAGCACCTATTTATTGGCTCGTTTGCTGCGTATGTTAGAATTGGTATTCAGTAAACGATCGTCGAGATCTAGTGACTCTCAAGGGCTGGTTGAGCATAAACTTGTCCTTTACGTAGTCGACATTAACATCGCCTCTGGTGACATCGAAGCTGAAGCAGGCAGACAACATAAGCCTTCTCGACGCATACGATAATGGGTAACGACATTTAAGACGACATTTGTAAGGTGGTAGAATGTTGAAATCATAAGGTTTGAGAAGATCTCTCAGAGCGTAAAGCAAAAACTGCTTCTGAAAAGGCTCAAAAGTCGGTTTCCAGATAGTGCACGCATATTCAAGAACTAAACGCACGAGTGAAATACTTAAGGGAATTTGCAGTAAATGATTTTTCTGAATGGCTTGGTAAATATGGATAGAATGGCGATGCCTCTATAATTTTCAATTAAACGTCTCTCACCACATATATAAATTAGCGTAGAATAAGAAGATTTCCAATGCAAAATCGACCAGAGGGGAGAAAATTATTAAATATCATATGAAAGGGCGAGATCAGTTGTTCTACACACTTACTCAAAAGAGTAAGAAATCGGAGGAGATGTCATGGGTCCTTCATGCTCCATATGTTTCGATGAATAAGTAAGTAAGTAAATCAATTTTCGATATGGTTATATCCTCAGCAAATACTGTATGAGTTGCACTTGGAAATGGAAAGAATGCTGGGATGTTGGCTGGGCTAAGATATTATTGGAAGTGGTTGGTAAAAAGTTGCGTATCACCTGAAGATATGTAACAGTTACATAGCTCTGAAGAAAAAGAGAGCAACATCAAATTTTTGTTGAACATAAAGCAGTAAATCTGTTGTTTTCCACTTGATGTTAAGCATTAATCCTGGCATTTTTAGCCAGCATTAATATAAAGGTAATACATTCTATTATTTTTTGGGTAAAATGATAAATGCAATGCTAAAAAGTTATTTATAATTATGTGGATAAAGATTTTCTGTAGACCCAGTTCATCAGTAGGAATGTTTTGGTAATGAATTTAAGGTAAATGGCTCATTTATGATAGCAGATCCTTTTTGACTCATTTCTAACAGTTCTTTTTGACAGTTTTTAATTTTTTTCTCATTACTTGCTTGAAATAGTGAAAATTTTTCAGCTTTGTTCGTATTTACCCGGTTGTTATTGCCTCCATTGTTTTTTTCCCGCTGGAAACTTGAATTCCTCTCAACTTCTTCCAAATCTTTTTTGAACACTATTCATTATGAATTTTTCAAGTTCAAGATTCTTTAAAGGCAAACCTACAACGACTAATTTATTAACCTACTATAATTATATCTCTGCGTCGTTTGTAGCGTATTCTCAGGTGCACTCAGTATTAAAGTAAAGTGAAGTAAAGTAATCCCACGACAGTCCACGTACGGGACTTGGGGTTGAAGCTCGTGGCATTCTGGATTCATTACATCGCTTGTTATGTGACTACATCACAAACCGGGAGCTTATAAGTATGCGTCAATAAAGGCGAATCTCAGCCGTTTACTACCGCCTTAGAGATACCTCAAGGTTCACATTTGGGCCCTTTACTTTTTCTAATATTTATTAATGATATTGGCTCCATTTTTCATGATGCGTTTTATCAAACACTGTTAATTTTCAGAATATGATAAAGCTAAAGAACTTATTCAATTCACTATCAAAGGGACTCTAGTTCTATTGAAAGGGTGCAAAATTATTTCTTGCGGTACATTGCATACAAACTCTATATTCGTTGCCTAAATAAAAATAATTCAGAAATTGGAAGATTTATTAATATTACGTCAATAGAAGTAAGAAGAACTATGACTGACGCTGTTTTCTTATATAAATTATAGAAATTGTTAAACGGCCGTATTGATGCTCTAAATCTACTTGGCAAATTATCTTTCAGAATACCTCCCAGAACGACGAGAAGCAGATATATTTTTTTCGTTTCTAGTTCTAGAACAAAGTTTGATCAAAACACTCCACTGGAGCGAATAAAGGAAATAGGCAATTATCTATGAAACTACCTCGACTGTTTTAGTACGTGCGAGTCTGAAGTGAAATCTATAGTCTATATAAAACAATATATAATCTATATAAAACAATATTGTTTTTGAAACTTTTGATTAGATTACTTTTATTTTCATTGGGTTTCATACAATTTTCAGGTTGTTGCAATATTTCCTTTGCTTAATTATTATTTTTTAAGTTTTCTATTATTCTTTAGTTTGGATTTTGTCATTCTTTATAGTTTTCTTTTTTCTCAATAAACTTATGCAATTAGTTGACTAACCAATAAAGCTATATTAAATTATGTCTAAGTTGCTGCTACGGCTATAATTTTTCATGTTGTTTGTAATACATTTCTCAAAAGGACTTATTGTCCCAAAACAAATAAATAATTATTTCGGAGGCTAAAAATCTGCAAAATGATCTTATTTCCCGTATCAAGTGATTTCCGAAATGAAAGGGAAAAAACTGATTGCAATTTATGTTATACTTCTGTGGGAAATTATTATCGTGAAAATCAATAGTCCCCCTCTGCAAGTAGTCACATCAGTCAGATATGCAATATGAGTTTGTGTCTAACGATTAAAATTAAAATTCAATTTTTGATCTTATCGAAATCAAAACACTTCAATATGATTTAAACCTCAGATCAAGCCCCAATTGAAAAAAATTCACTCAAATAATGAAATCCAAAACAATGTAGGATTCAGAATTAAATCATCAAATGAATGTTTGATTCCAATTTTATTGCCTAGGATATTGATTAAACCAATGAAGACTTCAATCAAAGATGCCAGTGGTTTTATGACTTGCATCAGATAAGCAAGAAATTTTTTATCAATTTGGGAAGATTTCGATACTTCTTTACGAATTCTAAAAAAAAATCTCTATAAAATCTAAAAAAAATCATCTAATCCTATTTGATGAAACTTTAATTCAGGTTCAAAAAAATGTTGTAGGTGAGAACTTAAGGTTTTTCGAGAAACTTTTCGAGAGTATTATCAATTACCCGAATTCAGATTCGTATTTTTCACACGGTTCACGTTGCTCAACCAACAATTTAGAGTTTTTGCAGGTCAGTCTACCAAGCTCTATTTCATCATACTAATCACATCTGAAAAGTTTCGCAAACAAAAAACTTAAATATTCTTTTTCGTCAAAACCAAATAGGTGTGACAATCAAAAATTTGCATCTAGAATTCGAAACTACTTTAAATTTCCTTATTTACAAAAATGCTGCAATCATGAGTTGTACGCTATTTATGTACCTAGATTCAGGTATAATTATAGATAGATAAAACGCAATAGACGCTCGGAGTTTGGGCGCGCATAATTGGATGACATCGGCTCGCGATCGGAACCGGTTGAACAATTTGTGGAAGAAGGCTACAAAATTTGAAAAACCTATCTTTTGTGGAAGTATGTTAAAATCGATATTGAAAAATGTACTCTCCTTACATATCCAGTACAAATCAAAACACAAATCGTTGAATATATCGAAACTACTAAAATGTAGATATAACCTGTATGGTTATTAGGGCAGTATTGTAGTGGCGGTGATGAAATGAGTGTGACAATCGAAAATTTGTATCTAAGATTTGTAAGAACTTTAAATTTGCTTATGAAAAACTTACTTTGAGGCCCCATTAAGGGAAAAAAATAGTGACAATGTCTGATATTGTGGGCAGGATGTCGCTAACGTATTTGCCTTTTTCACTAATTGGTTTACTGAATTTAATAAACTAAAAGTTTATTAAACTGAATTTCATAGTCGAAACCAAGTTTTTTACTTTTAAATTGTGTTTCCTCAAAATTCGGTTGAGTTCCAGGGATTCACATGTGGGCGTATCTTTGACTGAAAAAAATATAAAAATGAACTCAGTGTCCCGCACGTCGACAAAAAAATTTGGAAAAGTAAATATATAGTTCATGGCTTTTTAAAATTTCTTCATTACAATTAAAATCAACATGTTCTTTCAGAAATCAACGAATTGATAGAGCTAGTCTGATCAATTTTAGCTTCTTAGGTATGTACTCAAAGGTGTTTTTTTACGTTTAAAAAAAAACTTATTACTGATCAAACATGATTATAGGATTTATCGCTACTAGATGTTAAAATCAATTCGTCAATAAATTGGAGAAGAAAAGCAGGTAGTATGGAAATATCATTCAACATTTTACTACCGTAAAAAAAAGATGGACCAATTTTATTTTCAAATAAATATTTCCATAACATAATTCGCAGTTATATTTGTCGTATGTCATTTCCTCGAATAACTTTTAAATTGACCTGCCTCCTTGCTTTTCACGAGCTGCGTTTGATATATGACTCTTAAAAGGAAAAATTGATCTTCATATTATACTATCTATATATTTATTTAACATAGTTTTCAAGCTTGAAAACATAGTCAATATATAATTCTTCTGAATCATCAAATAATTGCTTTTTTAACCCCCGCTAGACACACCTGGGTCTTTGGTGTCCGGCCGTTTTTGAAAATCGTCAGGGCGCACAGGTACGTCAATATTTCGGGTTCTAACCTCCGCTTAAAAAATTGTACTTGGATCCAGAGCTGGCGTAGTGAACGTCACGCTCGGTCCTCCGTTCTTCGTGAATTGCTGAGCTGTCAAAGTTGGCTGCGGACACCAAAGACCCATGTGTGTCTACGGAAGCATAAAAGTGTGCATTTTCTTCGAAGCTTTTCTTCGGTATATTAGATCAAGCGGTAGTTAATTGTAACATTTTGTACAATTTTAATGAAGCGAACACTGCATTGGGAAGATATAAATTTATTGAAACGTTAGCACTTAGTTTAACCAGCGAAGAAATAAAAATTTGCGAAGAACACAAGCTTCATGTATGCAATGAATGCATTTTGTAATTTTGTTCAGCTACTTTATTTATTTTAATAAGAATAAGTGTAAGTAATAATAAATAACACAAAAACGTATAAAACTTTGAGTTACATTACTTTCAAACCAAAAATTGTAATTTTAAACGAATTTTCGACTCTAAAAAAATTGTACTTTTTCTCTTGTCATAATATTTATACTTTTTTCGAAGTTTCATTATGTTCTTTTTTTTTCTTTCATCTACTATATGTCAAGAAACATTTCGTACAGTAGAATTTTCTTAAACTTATTTAACAAAAAGCTATGATGTTTTAAGTGAATACGTGTATTTCTCGTGTTTTGTGTCGATTTCCATTAAATAACAATAATAAAAATTCATATATATCCATCACCTAATCCATCGCTCTTTTTCTATAGATATCGATCTACCTTCATGAATTTTTTCAGATTCTAAAACGATTCGAAGTGTGGTAAAAAAACGGCAGGACTCCATAGACCCAGGTGTGTCTAGGGAGGTGCTCGAATTGTAGTGTGTCTGGGGAGGGTTAAAATAATAACTTAGAGCCTTTAATTGCAGCACTCAAACGAATACAAAACACAATAGAATTCTTGTAATTATCATGAGCTATTTGATAATTTCTTGGTACGAAAATTGTTCGAAATGGGTGGGGTTTTTATTTGAACTCTTAAATGCTTAACGTACAACTCCTAAAATTCAAGAATAATTGTTTTGATAAGACATTTCACGTTGTGCGAAAAAATGAAGTATACATATAGTGCATATTAGCAACAGGACCAATAGAGAAAACACTCGAGAGACAGTAAATTGAAGTTGATAATATTTTGATAAAAGAATGCAGTAGCCAACAACGACTTTGAAGAAAATTCATGACAATTTCTCACGGAATGAGCAAACAAAGCCTGCAATGTTATTTGTAAGTGTTAAGTCAGATTCTTCACCGAAATTACATTTGGCAATAGGAAGTAAACATAAGATTGATAAGTATCGTAGCTGAAAAAAGTACGCAATTCTGTGAATAGCTGAAAAAAGTGGTTTATCTATCAATGGTATCCAAGAAAATCTTTCAACATTATACATATTTTGATTAACCATCAAGAGCCAAGAAAAATAGTTCTTAAAATACCATCCATGAACAATTACATCCTGAATGAAGAATGATGCCAAAATATAATATATTACCAAATCCACGCACAATAGCTACACACACATATCACTGCCTCGCATGTCTAAAATTATCCTAGTTTTCACATATAAGTAACTAGACTACTTGTTATAGGTGGTCGATCAACAGCCATTCACGCACTAGCAGAAATGCTAGATAGATATATGTGATTTAGTTCCACTTCACATCATATACTCGGCACTTCCAACAATATTTAACAGTATTTAACGGAGCTTTGTACTCAACACAACATCGTTTTCAGAAACACTGTAAAATTTTGCTAAAAATGCATGATTATAAATATTAAAGCTGGCATGACATTAATAAGATCTGTCACCCTACAAGTGCAAAAAAAAGCTCCTCAGACTAAATGTTAACTTCGCTATTACCGATATTTAATCAAATAAACGACCTCGCATCATTTTATAATATAAGTATGTCAAAAGCATAGCTGAAGTACAAAAATGGTTTTTGGAAGTGTTTTATTATAACATCTTTTACCATTTTGATGAAATTTAAAAAATTACACGTAGATATTATTTCAAATAATAAATTCACAAAATCGTTTAACTGACTCTTTAGTATGGATTGTAGAGGCAAAAGATGATTTGGCTTTTTTAGCTTGCGAATCTTGGTAACGTAAAATATATTGAAAATTTTAAAAGAGCGAAACACAACTGTTAAACAATTTAGTTGCTGCCTTATGGGCCAAACTAGTTCAAACAATGATTTGCTTTACTGCCTTGGGAATATTTTAATAAATTTTAAGCGTACGATTATATTTTAATTACTTTTTTGCTTTAACAAAACTTGCTGAAAGTACATATTTTCGTATAAAATTCTTACTTCATCCAAAAGCATAAAAAGAATGATAGCTTTAATAACTTAAACTTACTTATCCTGGAGCCAGGCACAGAACTTATAGAGTTATATACTTCAACACAAATACCGTGTTTTTCATCGGAAAATATTCTTACAACATTCTACAGGATCAATAGTACTACCGTATGCAGATAAGTGTATTCCATTTTTTTTTCCTTAAATATACAAAAGCACTCAACGAAATATAGCCTAATCAGTAATATTGCGTATACACCTACAGCACGTCGCAACTGAATTGAAACGTTTCGCTCATAAACACCTTAATGAATATATCGGATGTGTTGAACTAGATTTAACATCAATTTTTCACATCTTCTTTTCGCCTTGATTCCGACTATTTACCTCAAAAAAAACCAACCAACAAATGGACTCACATATTTCGAATTCACAAAGAAACAAACAAACCGAAATAAAACCGTTACGTGCTTTCCAGAAAACGAAATAGAACATGCATTGATTTTCTAAAAGGAGCCTTCTTTTTACCAAAATCTACTGGCGCCAACTTCTCAGTGTCTTACTTTCCGGGAATTCATAGTATCAATCGGATTCGTTGCCTGAATTTTAAATACACTCACGTTTTGCCATCAGGCAGCCGATATGTTCACCGCTTTTACACCTTAGGAAATACAAGTCTTGTAAATTTGAAAATATTCGACCAACAATCTCGAAAAAGTAGCGTCACAAAATCTTGATTTCATTTCAAGCGAAAACATCTTTATTCCGCTCCGAATGAAGCAAATCGACAGAGCTATGCGGTGTGATTAATGGATTGTCTTTTGATATCTACACTATTAAAGCATTCGCATCAATCTGTCCCTAAGCTA
Organism: Nemotelus nigrinus; assembly: GCA_947369275.1. NCBI lineage: Eukaryota > Metazoa > Arthropoda > Insecta > Diptera > Stratiomyidae > Nemotelus > Nemotelus nigrinus. The sequence goes on from OX376372.1 coordinate 65,571,565, forward strand.
CACATGTAGAACAAAAGTGTCCCAGAAAAGTTCCGATGAACAAAGGTCGCATACCGAAGGGACAAACGTTCATTGCTTCTCCCAACAAAAAAGATAGATAATGCTTGAACATATGTACATATCTCTGTTCGAACATAAAGTCAAATCATTTTGTTCTAGAGAATGGTTTAGTTAAAAGTCCGGTTAACTACCTCCACACAATCTACTGTCCGTTTGCAATCTTTTCTGCAAATGGTTTCCAATTTGCGGTAATAGAAGAGCTATTAGAGCGATTGTACTGCCAGTGACAACTTATTTTACCCTAGATCCTGCCCACATGCAAATTACATAGAAGTGTCGATAATGTTCAATGTTTCGAACTAAATACTCCAGATAGAAGGCTTCATACAAGTACGATAAATGTTTCAACAAAACGGATTTAGGAAAACGAGTAGAGCAGTAAACGGTGTAAGTTGAAAAGATACGTACCCAGACTCATATAGAATGTTAATCCTGACACGAAAAGTACTATCAAGATGAGCAGAGTTCCGATTAGGATGCTTCGCTTGAAACTCATCGTGACGCGTAGTACAACAATTCACAGAGACAGACGTTACTTGATCCAAACGCTCAATCTGAAGAGAGATACAAGAACAGCACAGCATCACAGCTCCATATCATCAAATCTCACATTCTCACAACACTAAGCCCCGACTTTGACCACAGAAACATCTTCTAGGGCCAACTGAGAAAAGCCCGGCATAAAACACTTTTGCCACCACCGAACCGTTAAACACTTGAAACTTTCACTTTTTGTGTTTTCAAGATCCATAAAAGACGACGAGTAATGCCAGTGAGAAAGGTACTTGAGTCGAATACTCTACAGTCGATGTGAAAGCACTACACTGTATGTCCTGTAGACGCGTAAAGTTTACAAAATTTGAACACGCCAATGTCTCGAGTCACGGGATCTTCACGACGGCATGCTAGTTGAGAATCTAGTGCTAGTCCTCGTCTTCTGAACCATTCAGGACAATGTTCAGCATCCAACTGAAGCGAAAGATTCATTCACGGAGGTTCTTATAAAACGGTCGCCGTCAACAGCCATGAGCAATGTTACAGAGTTGCACAGAACAGGAGGACAAGGACTTGAAGGCCATGCGAAGGCCAGCATTCAACAGATTATATGTTAACATGGATACTGATTTTAGATGCACGTATTGTTTTCTAGGGATTATACTGTAATGCGTATAACGTGCAGAAATATTCATAGCTAATGGAGTATTTTAATGGAGAGCACGGATTTTTTTAAAATTCACTGGATTAGAGGCTACTTTCAACGTAAATATTGTGCAAAGTTACATTGTCCAGTTTTGAGGGTGAAGCCACCATATTGATTTGCTGGACCTGCTTTGATTTTCGCGAAGTTAATACGGAAATTTTCGGCAGCCAAAACTGAGCCACTAGCAACGTTTGATCCAAAAAAAACTGTGGGGAGTAATTCGACGGCCAACATACGCAACTCTTAATTATCGTAATGATACCCACGCTGGGCGCTGTCTATGAATTCAACCTAAAAACTGATACAAGAAGTCTATATTTAACATTTTGTTATTATCATTTGATGAAAATTAGTTTGCTAACAAAATAACTACTCAATATCCTAAAAGTCTTATATGTTGAAATCCTTCTACTAGACTTTGTTTGCATAATGAGCTCAGAATTCTATGAGTGTGAGTAGGCTTATAAAACTTTGAACACGGCAATTCTTCTAACAGAAATGATGAAAATGCTCAGTGCTTGCAGCATTTTACCAGCGTTGCAACCAAAACTCTACCAATACTGGTTTACGTGAATGTCAAACTACACTGAGAACTTTGTTCCCATCCGATGACAAGAAGGACCATTTGCGAGCAAATTTTCAAGATTCAAAAATTACCATACTTGGCAGCCCAAACCTATTTTGTCAACCAAATTTCTACCGGACGTGACCCAAAGTAGGGTCCAGCTACTGCGTGAATTTCGTTAAAATCTAATATATCTATATATATAATACATATATAACCACTCCCACAGAGCTGTTCACATTCCAAAATTATTTCTATCAGACCTGTCAGTTCTCGCGAGCACAAATTTTAGGTGCTAAAAGTAGAGGTATTTTGGTGAGGTGTTGAAGGGTACCGTTTTTGTGCAAAGAGAAAATTCGAAAATTTTAATTTTACTCTATAAGTAAAGCATGAAGTTTACCACAAATTTGAAATGATTTTTAAAAAAGCAAAAAATTTTTAGGAGGGTCGTCGATTTGAAGGTTTTCTTTTTAGATAACTGCCGTTGCTACAACGTTGCCTGCGCATTAATTAAATATCGTACACATATATTGTGTGTGCATATAATTGCGTCCTCAAAATTTCGTGACAATTTGATGATCCTCTTGGAAAATATCACAATTTGAAATTTCGCAAAATGTTGTGCTAGCTTTTAGGTACTGAGCACCCGCCTAGGGTTTTAAGTTTTCAAAACAATACCGCACAATAGCTACAAACGTTCTTAAATTTTGCTTAATACTAAATATTTTTTCTCCACAGAAATAAACAACCGTCGGTGCCAAAGAGTTAAAGATATTTTACTGCAAATCAAAAAAACCTTACAACTCACATACATCAACAACTGAAAATTTCAGTAAGATCAAATGACACGATTCGGAGAAAAACGTGAATAAAAATTGCATCTCTTCCCTAGTGTAGATGGGCAAAAAAAATATTTGCTAGCCAGATCCCCGGGTGACCTATCACCACGGCGTGTGTGAGGTTTGATTCCCTAAAAACAGACTATCTACAAGCTCACGAAATTTTTAGTCGGGACCCGGTTAAGCACAGCTTTAACCCGATTGTGGTGACTCAGCTATCAGTAACCATGGGCTTCAGAAACTACCACAGCTCATGAGTCATGGAAAGCCAACTTTATGTGTAGTACTTTTTCAAAGTATGCTGAGTAGACATGGGTAACGCAGCGCTGCGCCGCGCAATTGCGTTGAAGCACTACCCATGATACCACTGCGCTGATACCGATTGTCGGTATGAGTAGCGCAGTAACGCACTTCGGTATCAATGGTGTTGGCGCTGCCGCTTTACAATGCCAACACCATTTGGCTTGGCGCTATGCTATGGCGCGGTGCAAAGATATGAGTTCACCTCAGAGTCAAATTCTTGCCAAAGCATATTCATTCAAATTTTTGTATGAGAGTTTTTCTCGAACGGAAAATCAATAGCATTCCAGCTTATATTTTCTTTTCCGATCGCTTCGACTCAAGCCACTTGAGTTTTACAGGCTTCATGTGTACTTCAAGCAAGAACCGCTAAGTAAACATAATGAAAAGCGATACGATCGTGGTATCATAGCGTCATGGTATCAGCGCAATGCTGCCAGCGTCCGAGAAACGCAGTGAGTATCACACATAGGCGAATGAGATCATGGTATCACTACTGGCGCCGGTATCAGTGTATC